>OZ038003.1:2292500-2460000 GCA_964035705.1 Porites rus | reverse complement strand
GCGGGGGGTGGGGGTGGGTGATTTTGAAAAAAAAATTTCCTGCAAGCGCTTGTCGGAAGAAAAAAATTGCGTGCAGCACAAATGTAATAGAAAGCTTATGGAAAAAAAAGGGAAA
The DNA here is from genome assembly GCA_964035705.1 of Porites rus. Lineage (NCBI taxonomy): Eukaryota > Metazoa > Cnidaria > Anthozoa > Scleractinia > Poritidae > Porites > Porites rus. Next base: position 2,459,885 of record OZ038003.1, on the reverse strand, counting down.
AAAATATCCTGCCCACCAGATTGCTAGAAAAAAAAAAATCCTGATGACCAGAAATCACCCCCCCTCCCCCCCCCCCTCAAGAGTTAAATGGTCGGCCCCTTAGAAACATGAGCAAAACCATGCAAAAATGAACAGCGTGTAGGATCTATAAATTACCTATGGCCCCCCAAAATAAGTGATACAAAGGACCGCAAACGAGTATGCCGCAAAACGTAGGATCTATACAAGACCTGATCATAATGCATTTCGTTTACCCCTCAAAATTTTGTCCGTTTTGCCTTCGATTCCTAGTCTGCGTTTGGGACGACTATAATACCCAGGATGCACGATGGTTATGCAATATTAAGGGCAGGGGAGGAGGTGAACAAGGTGCATTATGGTCTGTGTGAAAATAGCGAATGAAAGGCGTGACAAACATTCGTTCTTTAAAATCGGACCTCAAAAGAAACCTACTGCTTTTATCTTAAACAACTAAGAAAAAAGCGGATTACTGAAACAGCAGGCCGTATGATTGTGATTACAAACCATTAAGTTGCTTGATACGAACTCTTCTATTAGGCCATCCCATTCTTTTTTCGTTGAGCATCGAATGTGTTTCCTAATGTTGGGTCGGTCGGACTGGAAAAAAAAAACCTATAAAAAAAAATCACAAGAAGTCTTGGAATAGGAGGCCCTGGTACCCCTAGGATGACGTTGTCACATATTTGGATTAACAAAATGCACAATATACTGTAAAAAATGTTCCTGTTTTTGTTCCTGTTTTTCTCCATGCTGCATGTTACCAGGAGCCCATTACTTGATGTTACTATGCTCATTTTTCAGATTAAAATAATTATTTCAAGTGAAAAACTGGTTTAACTAGTCTTTACTTTTTTTTTTTTTTTGAAAATGCCAAAAATCTGGGTCGGCCGGATGACGCTAAACGGAGATAAAAAAGAGGATGGCCTTATACTATTCACATTTAGTTTTACCCAAACCCCCAGTGCATAAATTAAACGTTTTTAACCCCACCCACCATCACACACTAATAATTAAATTTCGCTAGGAATTTGCAACTTCCTATGATGTTTCCGCGCATCACATTGCGATGAACTTTACACTTTATGGAGACATACTAATCGAGCAGTGTAGCGTGCTGACAAAGTTCTTTTAATTAATAACTGTACGTGTACCCAACGCCGGCCCGAAGGTTATGCAAAATGGCCACTGGTAAAAAGAAAAGCATCGATGAAATGAAAATGAGTGAACTGACTACAATAATGGCGGTTCTTGGTGTATCAGAAGAAGGGGTGGAGAAACTAAGCGACGCGAGGTCTCGAATAAGATCCGCCTTAAACGCGGCCGAAAAGACATCGGACTGGTCACCGGGAAAGGTACGGTATTTCAGTGTAAGTGAAGGTTTCAGAACCGTAACAAGTTTGGCCGGGGTTCATCAGAGGAGCGACATTTCGTGATCGCTATGAAGCTATGCGACGTCAAACTGTTTCGGGTTACTGCTAGACATAAGGACTAGACTGGCTGTAAATTACAGTTTTTATTTGATTTATTCCATGTAATGATCAAAGATGCACCCGGCACCTTTTCTCTTCCGTGATCATGAGCAGAGAAGCTCTGCATTTTTGTACTGTCTGATGAGGCACGATTCACGAAACATTTGTGGTACAAATTGTACTGATGCACACTCATCGAGAGTCTTCCTGCTTTGTTTAAAAAACAATCCAATTCTTGTCTAGGATGCACTTTTTCGTATGGAAAAGAATCCTCTCAATATTTTTCTTGTAAGAAATGTTTCCCCCTCCGGAAGCTTATTCTCATTATCTATTGAATGTGAAACCGAAAGTCTTCCGCTCTACAAGCCTTCTCACAGATCACGTGACAAAATATTAATGGAGGTGTGGAACAAGATCGCGAACATGGCCAATTCTTCAAGTTAATGTGCCCTTCTTCGTCCGATTTTTCCATATAAAAAACTTTTAAAGTGCAAAGCAAAAGAAAAGAAGGCGAACTATTCAACACCCAGCCATTTCATCTAATAACCAAACAGTTTTCTTATAAAGCGGGCAATGCCGAGCGATTTGAATTCGGCTATCTTCTGCGCGTCACCCAGTTCTCGTAAACTGAGAGCGGTGATCATATTGAGTTGAAATATGACAATACTGTTGAAAATGAAGTGATTCGACTAATCGTAGTGTGAACCTCAAACTCCAGTTAAGTTGTCTAACCTGAAATTTTGACAGCACTTTGTGACAGTTTTCTCGGAATATACAGATCACCTAATTAACGCACTAGTCTGGTGCCAACTTTCCTTCTGGAAACTTTAATTTTATGTAGCACTATAAAAAGTAATACTCCGATAATGTAAAATACTACTTTACTTTCTCCAGGCTTTTTCCATTTTATCCAAGGCCAAAGTAGAAGATGACAGAAAAAGACAGGCCTTGCTAAGCTTTTACGCCAAAGCCCAGGACCTTCTGAGTAAAATGGACGAACCGATGTTGACTTTACTTCAGAGGCACACAAAAAATGTGAAACAGAATATGAAGTGGCATGAAAAGCAGCTGAAGCAGATGCAGTACTTTCTTCTTGTGTCTGGTAAATGATGCAAAAAGTCAGTGTTCTTTTTTTCATCCATAATTTTCATATCTACCTAGCCGAAAGTTAATGCAGATGATCATAAATAATACTGTCGAATCTCCACTGACAGCCACCTCTCCACACCCTTACCAAACCATATGTATTTTGAAACTGATTTTAAAGTATTTAAAATGTATTTTCAGTATTTGAACACTATTTTCCTGTATTTTAATACTATTTGACAAAAAAATTTAAATTTTCGCCCCTGTTTGAAATATATCTTGAGTGTAGTTAAATTGTATTTCATGTAAAGGAAAACCTCTCTCATCAATTTACAATGTATTTTGTTTAATAAATATGATTAAAATAGAGTATTTAAAATGTATTTTGGGCATAGAACCACTAACACTGTTACAAACAGAGTTCAAATAGACTATTTGAAATATGTTTTAAGGGCTTTTATGCTGACTGTAATTAAGATACTTTTAAATAGGGTACTTTAACTCTGTTTTGAGTTGTATCTAAAATGTATTTTGAGACGCATCCACTCACAAAGTTACAAACATAGTTCAAACAGACTATTTGAAATATGTTTTAAGAGCCTAAATGCTGACCGTATTTTAAATCCTTTTAAATAGGGTACTTTAACACTGTTTTCAGTTGTATCTAAAATGTATTTTGAGACGCATCCACTGACAAAGTTACAAACAGAGTTCAAATAGACTATTTGAAATATGTTTTAAAACCTTAAGAACTGACCGCATTTTAAATACTTTTAAATAGGGTACTTAAACACTGTTTTGAGGTCTATTTGAATTGTATTTTGGGCACACAGCACTCTGACTATAAAAACAGATTATCCATAAACTATTTAAAGTCTGCTTAAAGTCATCAAATGCTTACCTTATTGTAAATACTTTAAAGTAGTGTACTTATAACTTATTATTACTAGGGTGCAATACTGTAATGTCTTTTGGGAGACTTATACTCAGACTATAAATAAAAGTAACAATTGCACAAAGTTAATTTTTAAGCCTTCATGGTGTCACGAACTCATAAATGACTGAAAACAAGCTGTCACATATTGTGGACCGGATTCTCCTCCCAACAAAGTTCGAAGCTGAGCGAAAAATTAAATCTAAATTAAATAAAAAAAGAGAAGAAAATTAGGAATAGGTTTTAGCTTTAATTGACTGACAACACGTAACTGTGACAGTGTTCCGATAAAAGATCTATCCGTTCCTCACTGTTCATTACCTGCAAGCTCTCTGCGAAAATCTCCGCGTAGATTTTAGCCGTGATTCAATTAATGCAGTTACGGGACTTTCCATAAGTTTTTTAAAAGAAACTTCTTAAAATCGCATTTTAATTTCATATAGAAATTTTTTTCACAAACAGCCGAAGCCGCGAGCCGAGAGCCGGATGCACGCGGTCAACAGAGGTTTATCTAAAATAAGCCCTTGAAATTACATAATAAATAAATTATCCAAGCTAAGATCTCACCTCATATATATTGCATCAAGAAACAAAGCTCAGATATGAATAAACTCCGACATATGGTTATCTTTCTCTCATAGATTATTCCGCACATGCATGGCATATTATTTCTAAGATGTCACGCGCGACTGAAATCACGACTTCGCGCCGCGGTGATGTGACAAATGCACGTGATAAACAAACCGTCCTTTGTCCTTTGCTCATTTCAAATTATTGTACCGGCGGTTGCTGTGATGGCGGGTGCGCTTGATTTTACTGTTTGTTACGATCTTACAAAAGTATACATTTCAACTCTGCGGATTGTCTGAACACGTAGATGTTGCATTTATCACTGATCAAAAATGGGTATGACTCCTCAGCGACTGTTATGTACTTTGAAAGGATCTGGTTCAGTTTCTCTCCGTAGCACGCGGTCTTGTGCTGTCTTGTGTGTTAATCCAAGAGTCTTCTGTTGTGTGAGTATTATACACAATATATGCATAACATGTTACTAAGACGCTTAAGTATGCGCCATATGAGAAACAAATGAAGGGTAGTAAACATTTATATACTCCCGCCTGTACGGCAATTTTAGTTTTTACAGGGTTCCATGCTCACTCAGCCCTCGCTGTTCTCAGTCACTTGATGTCACGTTACCGACCTCTTTCATGTTCGTGTAAATTTTATGGTGTTATTCTTATGTTGTTCTTTATCAGCCAATAATTAAACGTTCAGGCGTAGCCTGCAAGCTTCTGATAATAATTGAGTAAAGCCGTGAATATAATAAAAAATGTAAGTTACATGTATGTAGATTATTATTTACCGGTAACGTAACGCAATACTCTTTTGAAGCGGAAGATTGATAGCCTGTGTACCGACCCCATTCCCCTCCGATTTTTATTGAGGGGAGGGGGTTTGTACACAGGCTAAAGATTGATTTCAGCATTTCTGAAAAATTCCATAAGAATTTCCCGAGAATTCGTAGGGAATCAACGTAAAGTAATCGGCTAAGAGATAATTCCGGTGAAATCCTAGCGTAGGACTGTGTGGAGAAATTTCGCAGAAGTAAATCTTACTTTTTCAGAGTAATTTTCGACGGTTTTGTATTCATTTTATTTCATGAATTTAAATGGTATTTTCATCCTGTTTATGTACTGTTTTTATGCTCTTTCGACCGATTTTTGTACTGTTTTCAGACAACTCTAAGGCTATTTCTTACAATTTTATACTGTTTTTGCATTTTTGCATCCTATTTTTGATGTATTTTCACAATATACGCGTGCTATTGCTTTTCTTCCTCTGTGGTATTTTAATACTATTTTCAAAGTATTTTTATTGTATTTGCAAATACGATTATTTTACTAAATTTCGAAACCCATTAAAAAGCTATTAAAATATATTTTGAAGCATAACATTTTAATAGCGTTTTAAACAGGTTAAAACACCTTTAAAATCAGTCGAAAAATATATTAAAAATATATTTTTGGAACTATTTTAAACCTGTTTTTTTCAAAATACGTTTAAAATTGCCATTAAAAATAGTTTTAAAATAGTATAGCAAATTAAAATATGTTTCTGAAACTGTTTTTATCCTGTTTTTATTCCGATTTATAAGATATTTAAAAACTATTTTAGACCTGTTTTGAGCCTTGCAAAAGCCCTGGAATTTTTTATATATTTTAAACGAATTTAAAAATACATTAAAAATACTTTTTTAATAGCGTTTTAAACAGGTTAAAACACCTTTAAAAGCAGTCGAAAAATACATTAAAAATACACTTTTCACCCTATTTAAAACCTATTTCACAAAACAGGTTAAAAACAGTTTTCAAAAATAGCTTAAAAATACATTCAAAACAGTGTTGGATTTGGTAAGGGCAAGTCGCCCACCTCTCTACAACAGCCATTTTTTTAGCAGACAGTCTATACATTCACTTTTGTTTCAACCTCTCTACAATGGCCACTTGCTTCTGTCCCCAAGGTGGCCATTGTAGAGAGGTTCAACTGTATATACACAGCTTGAACGTATTGCAGTAGTGTATATTCTTAAAACTTTTGAGTGCTTTCTATAGAGAAAACATAGGCACGTTAAACGTGCATGAGCTATTTTGAATGCTTCAGTGTAACTTTAATGCTTCAGTGTAACCTTACCAAGAGTGATGAATCTACCTTTTTCGTCTTAAATGTAGACTGGGTTTTTGTGCGAAATTGCGTATTGCCGTACATAAATGAAAACGAGAAACGCTCAGCTGAGTCGATCCTCATGCTATATATTCACTTTCCTCTGTCTTTCCCTGTTACATTTGGTGCAAGTTAAACAAATTGTTAAAGTAAAATAAATATCTACTCACCAAACGTTGATTAGAAGGAAAACTCTAAGATTTCCTCGGAGTTTCTTAAGCCAAAATGTGACTCATCGAATTCGAGTAGTTAAGAAATACCAGGATTTTTATCATTGTGGTAGATGGTTACATCATCACAATTCACGAGGTTTTCACGTGCGATTCTACTCAGTGAAAAAGTGTTTAACTCCGACAACTTACTTCTTCATGTTTTAAAAGCTATTGCTACAAGAGCCTTTTTTAAGGCATTGGTTACAAAACAAAACAGACGAAAAAATTGTGAAGAATCAAGATGGCGGTCTTAAAGTGCCCTTGTTCGACCTTTAGCGATGTCATTTTTGAGCTATTTTGAAAAAATAGCTCATATGTCAGTGGTGTGAGCGTATGTATCTTTGTGGCTTTGTATCTTTGTAACTTTGTATGTTCGGATGTTTGTTGCAAGAGCCAATAAGGTTGAAGGTACTATGAGTTGATGCTAAGGAACCAATGAGATCTTGGCATCTACTTAAAAATCACATTGCTAAAGGTCGAACAAGGGCACTTTAAGACCGCCATCTTGATTCTTTACAATTTGTTCGTCTTTTATTACGGCTACAGGTGTTTGGAAACATTATATTAAATATCTTCATGATTCAAATGCTGTGTACAGTGATGCAGCTGTTTAAGGGTTCATATTTTAGTGTGGATGCTACTTCAAGACATTTCTGACCGAATTCGGCTATCGCGAACGGTACCACGCACGTATTTATGAGTTGTGTTTCACCTGCTTCAAGGTAGAGTATAAACGATCATATATTTTCAAAGCTCTTCCAGTGAAGCAATAATTGATATTTAGATATGGACTTTAATTCGAAAGTATGCGGCCTATAAAATGTGGTTGTAGAAGTTTGAAAAGCAGCTTATTTTTTTAAAAGCTGTACCGAGTATTGTTAATCCTGTAAACAAGCTGTAGAAATATTATTCTCTCGGTTACAAAGTTCAACAGACCTTTTTCGTTCCGGCAAAACAACAACAAAAAGGAATAATAAGTGAACAACATGATACATCCTTCCTGCATACTAAGCATTATAGTTATTGAAACGTATTTTATTTAGTAAAGATGCGTATAAACTTAAGTAGAAACAGTAGCGTTAGGGAATAAAATTGGAAGAAGCTAGTTGACACAATAATTAGGTACTGCTTTATTGAGTGATATAAGCAGAAATATATTTCGGCAGTTTGATAATTTTCTTGGAAGTTCATAAATGTTAGGCTATCAACCTTGACGTTGTATGAAACATAATTTAATTGCAGATGTTGTAATAAGGCCGAGGTGATTTCTTAAAATCGCTTGAGAAAATTTTGTAGTAAACAATTTGCGTTTTTTTAAGTACGAATTGTAAAAGGGCCAAAGACCAACATCTTCACATGCAAATCGTGTGCATGAGTTATTTTTATAATTCTGTTTACTCGATTACTGTGTGATAACTCGAATTCCCTCACGTACGAAACACGGAAGGGGGCAAAGTCCAACACTTTCACGTACCATCTGTGTGACTGTACATCTCATGCAGATTGGCTTTTCACGATAGTAATAGTGACTTGAACGTATAAAGACCTGTTTCGTTTAGCAACCAATGCCGTAAAAAAGGCTCTTGTCTTTTAAGAAGCAATAGCTTTTAAAACATGAAGAAATAAGTTGTCGGAGTTAAAGACTGTCTCACAAATGTTAATAAATGTTAGGTTATCAACCTTGACGTTGCATGAAACATAATTTAATTGCAGATGTTGTAATGAAGCCGAGGTGATTTCTTAAAATCGCTTGAGAAAATTTTGTAGTAAACAATTTGCCTTTTTTTTAACGTACGAATTGTAAAAGGGCCAAAGGCCAACATCTTCACGTGCAAATTGTGTGCAAGAGTTATTTTTATAATTCTGTTTACTAGTTTATTGTGTGATAACTCGAATTCCCTCACGTACGAACCACGAAAGGGGACAAAGTCCAACACTTTCACGTGCCAGCTGTGTGACTGTACATCTCATGCAGATTGGCTTTTCACAATGATAAATAGTAACTTGGACGTATGAAGACCTGTTTCGTTTTGTAACCAATGCCGTAAAAAAGGCTCTTGCCTTTTAAGAAGCAATAGCTTTTAAAACATGAAGAAATAAGTTGTCGGAGTTGAAGACTGTTTCACTGAGTAGAATAGCACGTGAAAACCTCGTGAATTATGATGACGAAACCATCTACCTCAATGATAAAAATCCTGGTATTTCGTAACTATTCAGTATTCGATGAGTCACATTTTGGCTTAAGAAACTCCGAGGAAACCTTAGAGTTTTCCTTCTAATCAACGTTTGGTGAGTAGAAATTTATTTTACTTTAGCAATTTGTTTAACTTGCACCAGATGTAACTGGGAAAGACAGAGGAAAGTGAATACATAGGTTGAGGATCGACTCAGCTGAGCGTTTCGTGTTTTCATTTATGTAGCGCAATACCCAATTTCGCACAAAAACCAAATCTACATTTAGGATGAAAAAGGTAGATTCATCACTCTTGGTAAGGTTACACCGAAGTATTATAGTTACACTGAAGCATTCAAAATAGCTCATGCACGTTGAACGTGCCTATGTTTAAGTAGATGCCAAGATCTCATTGCGAGTCCTAAGCATCAACTCATAGTACCTTGAACCTTATTGGCTCTTGCAACAAACATCCGAACATACAAAGATACAAAGACACAAAGTTACAAAGATACAAAACCACAAAGATACATACGCTCAAACCACTGACATGTGAGCTATTTTTTCAAAATAGCTCAAAAACACCAACAACCTTACAGAAATTAATAAAGCTTTTACAAGCAAACATCGGTTTCAGGATACACACTCACTGACCTTTGTAGCGTTTTAGCCTTGCAAGTAAATGATTCGTGAGCTCGTTGTTTTGCCATTTTTTTAGAGTAAGAACCTTTCAGAATTCGGCAAAATCCTAGGATCCATTTTTTTTAAGGTATGAAAAAGTTTCAAAAGAGCGTTTTCGGATTAACTTTAGCCGTATTTTTTGTTCGAAGGAATGTTAACAATTTCAGTTTAATCGAGTAGAAGAGGTGTGTAAACTTAACATTTCCTTTAAAGACAAATTTTCCCCCGAAATCATGACTTATGAGAAAAAAATAAAACCAAATCTTAACGAAAGCTCGAGATTTCAATTAAACAGGACAGAGAAAACTACTGAGAAACGGCTGCTTACCTCGAGCAACCAGGCCACCATTGTCTGCACTTACGAAGAACAACACAAATTATAAAATTAGCTGAACAAAAAACCTTTTTCCCTAACTTGGCGAGTCGACAGATGAAAACAAAGCTCTACTTTTCTTCTTAGGCTTGGAAGTACAATTTACAGCTGAATTTAAACTTCTGGCGATTCCATATATAACCCATTAGGCTATTGTTTCCGATTTGATTTGCAACGTTTGAAAATTCTGTAAAGATCAAACCTATTGTTTACCGATTTCCACGCATGATTTGATCCGTCAATCAAATTGAGCTTTTCGGTTTCTTTACTGATTTAGGAATATTAACCTCGCCGCGAATATTCCGCTTCTATTAACCTCGTGTTCAATAACGAATAATTGCTAATTGTCCAATGTGAAGTGCGGAACAAAATATCAGTCAAGCAGGAAAAGGTGTGTTCCACAAGATTCCCGCCTTCCCGGTCATGTCCTTGACAAAAATACTGGAAACCTTTATAAGTTCTTTTCCTTCCTCTTTCAATAGAAAGACACGGTCGCTTGTACGGTCGTCTTTCAGGCGCGGATCCACGCCGGTTTCCACCGTTTTACGGAAATCGGTCAGATTTTTCTTAAATAGATCTATTTTTAATAAATAAAAAACTTTCCAAGTTGCAAGGCTTTATCCAAGGTGAATGGAACTGGCCAATATCCTATCGGAGTGACTCGGAAACCCGAGAAAGGAGACTTTAGGGAGTTAAAATCTAAAACATTTACCGGGGGAGCATGCCCCTGGACCCCCAAGAAGCTTGCGTTTTCGGCGCTCGTTGAGGAAATCGGTCAGCATTTATCCTAGATCCGCGCCTGTCTTTGTAGGACCCGCGCGTTTTGTGTGCAACACTTATCCGGGCCTTAATGCTACTTGTCCTCTTTCCAGCTGTTCAAACAAAAACGATGGTCACGCAGTCGCTTTAACCGATTTCTACCGTTGCTTGTAAAGGACCCTTTGGTGTAGAAGTTTTAAGCAGTTTCTATGGCAGGTTCTTTGTTGAAGAAGGGCAATTTATCAACTCCACATCGTCCCTCCACTTGTGCCGCCATTTTTTTTATTTGTTGACGCCGCCTCGCTTTGGCGCGCTGAATCGTGAAAGCGAGTCTTCCGGAAGTCAACCAGTTTACCGGAAACTGTTTCCGCGTGGTCCGCATAGTTCTAAAAATAACTTTTTTGAAATTAAGATGTCCCAGCCAACGCCCTTAGACTCCCTCTCTGTCCTATTATGGCTCTTGATATCGCCCATTCCTCTTTTTTATACTTTACAAAAGCTAAAACACGTTTTGTTGATAGACTGCGAGCAGTCTTTTTTTTCTTTTTTTTAAGATTTAGTAAGAGGAGTGTACGCACGAGCGTTGAGCGGCGAAGCCGCTAGACGAGAGAAACGAGGGCCTCTCCCGTCTCGCGCCTTCAGTCGCGCGCGTGGTCATTTGCGTGTCTAGGGCGTTTTGCTTGACGGACCAAGAAAAAAGAGAGACTGCTCGTAGTCTATTTTGTTGAAAGCGTGACTGAGTCAGGCTAGTCAACTCTTTCACAGTTTTTTTTTTCAATTTTACTATACATTCAGCGAATTAGAACAGAACAATACGATAAATCCACTTCGCTTTCAATCAGTGATCAACAAAATTGTGGACCTCTGGGGCCTGTGGGGGGTGCGTTCGTGAAGATTAAAAGGCTCTTGCCGATCTTTTTTTTTTTAACGCTTCTAACAGCGGAGTGAAGTGGAGACTTAATATAGAGACGGTAACAATTGACAGTTACAATAAGAACTGATAAACTTGTGGCCCTCTTTTAACATAAAATCAATAAAATTAATTAACAATTAATGAATGAGGCTGAGTATCTTATGAAGAATTATGGAGATCGAGGAGGGTGTTATCATACCCTCCGAGATCTCCAAAATTCTTCATATGATACGAAAGCCGAATTCAATAATTGTTTTATTATTCATTCAAATAATTCCTAGATTAAAAACATAGCTAAAACATGGTTACCTTCATCTTCGATAGTGCACGTTTAGGGTTGTTCGGCTCCGCAAATATTCTCCAAATAGCAGATGTCGCCCTTCAAGTTGTCTTCTTGCTGTTCTTGCCATGCACGCTTTTAGCTATTATTTCGCCTAGTTCTTACTCTTGAAACGAGTGAGATGTCCGCCATTTTTGTTTTCACAACCAAAACAACTCAACCTCGTCTCCAGGTCTTTTCGGTTAACGGTGCATTATTTTATAACCTGCAAGGACGCTGCACTTTTGACGTCACCGGTTGATTAATCGCAAAATTCTTCCAAATTTGGTGATCAGTATGTGGTTATGGTGAATTATGCGTATGATTTTAGCCAGTCATAATCGGGGAAATATTTTGAATGAAGTGTCACGCCATTCAAAATAGATCTAAATAAAAATCAAAACCGTTCAATAGATAAAGTCGAGAATCTGGGAAATGAAAGCAGGTACATATGCAAAGACCCTCGCCAAGATTCAGGTCAGAGGAATATTTCTTATACGAGATATCCAAGAAACGTTTTACCCAAACTTATAAAGATTTGTATGGAGACGCCATGCTGGTGCTCACCTGGATGAGCTCCAACATAGCGGACAGAAACCAACAGAAACATCTGTTACCGAGTTTTGCTACAAAAGCGTGAATTTATTCTTCTAGAGACTCATAAACATTAAAGTAATACTTTTTCTAATACACGAACTGTTTAGATAGCAAAATTTCCTGAAATAAGTCCTTTTTTAAACCTACATGACAGCTCTCTTGGCCGTCATGTAAATGTCGCGTCACGCAAAAGCTTAGAAATTCAAGCGTACTCTATCACAAAACCAAGAACCCTTTTAAAGCGAAAATTTGTATGAAAATTAGTTTTCAGCTGCTCTAATACATCGTGAAAGTAAAATCTCAGTAGGATCGATAGTTTTTTAGTTTGAATTTTAGTGACGTCATGTGAAAACCAACAATAATAATATCATTTAAAAAGGTTTCAATAAAAAGATAAAAATTCACATAAATAAAAACTATAATTATCTCAGTTAAAACAAGTAAATTTATTTTAAAAAAACTAATTAAAGTCTTATTTTAAAAACTATTCAATTATTTTAAAACAGGTAAAAATTATATTTAAAAAAATATTTGTGGTCTTAGTTAAAAGATTTTCAAAATTTCCAATCTCTCTTTACCTTCTTTAAAAAGCCATCCAATAGATTGGCTACTGCGCTGATCATTTTGGTCATTTGCAGGAGAAATATCCTCTGGTAAAAGTAGCTTGATCAATCTTATTCTTGGAGAGGAGATTCTACCGTGCAGTACTGCCACCACAACGTCCACCATATGTGAACTGAAGTATGGAGAGAGACCTGCAATGGTGGTGCACTTTAAAGACAAGGATCCTGAAACAGAAGAGACGACCAAAAGCATTTTACTCCACAAACCTAATGATCAAAGTAGTTATCTTGAGCAGATCTCGACTTACGTCCACCAGAAAGGTTCAATGTTGAAAAAGGTTGAGCTTTTCTGGCCCCATGAACTTTTACAGGTAATTATATACGAAATGGTTTCTATTTTGTCTGCAGCGGAATAAGGATCTACTACGCCAGCGGGTACATATCACTGAGCTGCTAAAATTTCTACGATCAGCATCTGTTATAGAACAGCGCATTAACTAACCTAAACAATTTCACTCTACGGCCATACCATATACCATGTACCGTACATACCATGCTAAACTGCTCCACTAATAATAGAGGAGCTCTCTCGCGCGCAGCCGAGGACCATGGGTAAGAAAATTTGGTTATCTTTTTTGGCCGGGTGACGTGTGCGTACGTCTGCCCGTCCACCCGACCGCCCGTCCGTCCGCACCATAGGGAAACCAAAATGAAATGTCACATTTCTAGCTTGAATGGGAGCCTGTAATCTGTGTTTAATTTGATAATAGATATCCTTATCATGGTAAATTGACATCTGTCAAAACAGGGTGTCCGCTGACCAGCATCACATGAGGCACCAACCCAGGTGCCAATCCATCGAGGGGTTTTTCCGCTGAGCAGTTATAAGCTTTAAATTGATCGCAGACTCAAGTGTATGTTTTTAGCTGGTCCTCAAAAGTCATATGGTCGTCCACTAAAGTTAAGTACAGATTTGTGGATTCCTTTGCAACGGTTCCAAGTTCATTCTCCAAAGTAAATTATAAATGCATAAACGGAAGGCTCGCTTTAAGCTCTGGCTAAGTCTATATGCTGAACCAAACCAAAGGTGTTATGGAGGTTCCTGCAGATCACTACGAGGAATTTTATGAAAACTATATTCTCAAGATTTCTTAGAAAATCCTAGAATTATAGGGAAATGGTGAAAATTTTGATTTTTTTTGGAATTTATGGGATTTTTTTTGCAATGGTATCCCCTGAATTAGCACCAGTTGAAATAAATTTAATTATAAAGTTACAGTGAATAGAATAGCCTTAAGCACAGCCTTAAGTTGTTTTTGAATGCGGAGAGAAATGTAAAACCGCCCTCTTGCGGGCTAACCTTGCTCTCAGTAACTTTTGCCCTTCTGAGGCACATTTGTGTTTTACCTTGTTTTTAAAATAAAATTCAATTGTTTTGCAATGATCCATATGCTTTTATCTTAATTACAGAAGGGAATAGTGATCATTGATAGCCCTGGTGTTGGAGAATCTGACGAAATGGACGAGATGGTGATTCAGTATCTGCCTGAAGCTTTTGCTTTTATATATGTCGCTAACAGTTCAATTGCAGGGGGAGTCAAAAAAGACAGAGTAAGTACCTGGATTATTGTGAGTCCGCTCTGACAATTTACATGGATAGAAGCTAGGCCTGTGCCGCTTGCGCTCATAAAGTGCTAGAAAGTTGCTTCCCAGAATGCCAAAACGTTGCTAAGAAATTGTCAAAAATCTAAAAACTTATGCTACCCAATTTTCTAAAGTTTCTACCTAAATTTCTTGATATTTTTAAACAAAAGTGAATTAAAAAGCTCTATTTTTTGTTTTTCGCAATAATTACTCACATCAGTCAAGAAATAAAGTCTAAAACTTACCTTTAAAGAGTTTTTCACTTAATATGGGCGAAATTTAAGGATACCATGCTAAGAGAATTTTAAAACGTTGTATGAAAATAAATCAGGCTTTTTCTTTATTGTTGAGCGAAATGTGTATTAAAGTTGTTTTATTAAAGCTTACCTTGTACAGACTGTCTTACAGGCCTGTTAGGATGCCGAGAGCCCGTGGCGACACCACCACACTATCAATTACTTATACGGCAAAAATTTTAGAAGACGTTAACGAGAAATATTCTTTGTTCTTTTGTTCCATAAGTGAGCTAAAATAAAATGTGCATTAAATTCCGCTTAATTTTAAGCTTGGTTCAAATGTCCCGAGGGAAACTTTCATACATGAGCGGGGATGGTCGTCGTCTCATTTAGGGGTGCAATTAATTAATTGCAGATTTCAGTATCACTTAGGGTGTTCATCATGGAATGCCAATATTTTTACGAGGTCTGTACTTCTCCTATTTGGTTGTATGTTTGAGAAAGGTATTCTTAGGGGCCATGTCAAGCCTGAGCCACGCCTACACCGTAATTTTTAGGGAGTTATTATAACTCCAAAAATGGAGTAAAAATTTTAGGTACAGGATAACCCCTTTTTTGGGGTTATTTTAACTCCTAATTTAACTCCGAATTTGGGGTCATTTTTACTCCTGAAAAAGAGTTCTTTTTACTCCCAGTCTGGAGTTAAAATTACTCCGAAATGGGGTTACTTGTACTCCGTACATGGGTTGTTTTTACTCTTTTTGGAGTTAATTTACCTCTGAAAGTGGAGTAAAAATTTTAGGTACAGGATAACTCCTTTTTTGGGGTTATTTTAACTCCTCAATATCTGGGGTCACTTTTACTCCTGAAAAAGAGTTCTTTAAACTCCTTTTTTGGAGTTAAAATAACTCCACGAAAAATAACTCCACTGTAAGGAGTTAAATTAGCCCAACTAGAGGAGTTATTATAACTCCCTGAAAATTACAGTGTAGATCGACCTCCATATTCGGTGTAACTCCAATTTTCCTTTGAACCTCGCCGCCTATTTCAACGATGCTAATACGGTACAAACTTTCGCGCCCCAAACTGACTCTTACCCTCTTGTTGTGGTCTTTTGCTACCTAATAATGAAACTTTAAGTTATCGTGTCAACGTTAATTTTTACTCGCAGCTTGTAAAACTTCTCCAAAGCGCGAGGGATGTGTCAATCGAGGTGCCAGGAGAAGGAAAAGAGGATGGGAATCTATCGCTTGATATACAGGAACATCTGTTATCCAAGTGTGCTTTGTTTGTGTGCAACAAATGGGACTCCGTCCCGGAGAAAGATGTGCTACTCGTTAAGAATGAAGTTATAGAGAAACTCAAAAGGGTGTGGCCTGGTGTTGATCCCGATTCACAGATCATGTCAACCACGAAAGCTAGTGTTGCTCAAAGCCTTGGTGTTGTCTCCAAAGAATTTTCCTCTTTAATGGAAGGATTGAGGTCATTGGTCTTGCAGAGTATAGAAGCAAAGATGGAACTTCATTGGGAGTAAGCTTTATTATGCATGTTTTGTCCACCTAACTGGAAAACATTTAATGTCACAAAATATTTAAGGGCAAGGAAGAATAGTGCACCATTTTTGTACACAGGAGTTTCCGTTTAGTGCTCAAACACAAATGAAATATTGGTTTTCAAATCAGAGGAACGGACACCTAAAAACGCCTGCGGGGGAGGCTAGTGTGTAGCCTGCGAAAAGCAGGCGCATTTCCGGTCGTGAGAAGCTACGACCGGATATACGTCTGCTGTTCGCAGGCTAACACGTGTGTACCAGGTGTAAATTTTCGAATATTTTACAGGATTAATTACATCCGCGGATTCACAAATGCGATTTTTTTGTTGTTGTGAGAAGGGGAAGGGCCCGGGGGCTGGGGGGATGGGAGAAGAGAGTAGAAGTTATGGTTTGGTAGAGGTTTGACGTTGACTATTTCTGAATTCCGAAAGGTATTTCATGTCACACTTGGCACGGCTAGTGCTTAAGCCTTCAACACTGGAAATAGCTATTCCCTCACAATACCATCTGCATTCGCTTTGTTTCTTCGACTTCTCCGCGCTTCCCTTTTGGTGTCGAAGAAATGTGCATTGCTCTTTGTATAGCGTGCAAACTACAGACTTCTTATACGGTTATTAGGGTGAAAAGTTACATAAGAGACATAATTTCAATTTGTTGAAATTTTGAGAAAGAACGTAAAAGATAAAGGTTTTGCGAAAATGATTTCTGGCCCCAATTTTTCTGAAGCAAGACTGCAATATTTTTTGTTATAGATGGCTTTACAAACTTCTTTCGAGGATTTTCATTCAAGCAAAAGTGTTTGTGGTAAACGCTTCAAAGAGCCCCGAGGAAATCAAGGAAAGACTGGACAAAATTTTTAACCGCTTAGAGGCAATTGAAAATGATCAAGGGAAAGCCAGAAAAGACCTCCGCGAATTGTTCAGCGAACAAGTTAACAGCGTTGTGCATCAACTCTCGCAACATCTCTTGTCAGACGACATAAAGAAACGCTTTACAAAGTGGTCCAAAGAAGAGGCTCCAGATGAGGATGGGTCCTGGAAGGAAGTTGAAGAGAATGTAAACGCCGCTTTGTCCAGCCGTTTTCTAGAAATTGTAGATCAGTGGGAAGAGGAAAACAAAGTGTTTTCAACTACTCGTACTTTCCTCATGGAGCAGTTTCACGATTACTTTAATAATGTCGAATTCAAATTACAGAATGTTCAAAGCGAAGCCGCGGATGACGGCTCCAGCAATCCAAACAAGGTAGCCTTTAGAATTCAACTCTCATTTTTGCAGAAAGCCTTTTGGAACATAAAGAATGTTGCTTTAGGCGTCGCGAACTGGATTAATAACGTTCGAAATTTCAGGGTAATGAAAGCGATGAAAAGCGTTAACGATTTGGCTTCAAATGTTGTAAAAATCTTGTACAAAGATTTATTAAAAGACGTGGCTAAAGATATTCTCACTGATAGTTTAAAAAAGAAGCTTAAACCGTTTGTGGAAGACAAATTAAAGGATGCTAAGCTCTATCTTGATAGAATGGAAGCTCGTCTGCAAGAGCTGCTTGAGGCGGACAGGCAACTTTATGAGCAACTCAGTAAACGATCGGCTCGCTATCAGCCTGTGTTCGATGAGGTAAAACAGCACAGGGATCAACTGGCAGAATTTGGCTTAAGCGAAGTTTGTGCTGTAAAAGTCGATGGCAAGGAACTGGAGTGGAAAGAAGAAGCATCTTCCTGCCTTGGCCGTGGAGCATTCGGTGCCGTTTACCAAGGAACGATGAGAAGAGATGGAGGGGTAACAACAGTAGCATCGAAGGTGTGGAATGAGGCCCTTGATGCCGCAAATGCAAAAGAAATCATGGAGGAGATAAAAAATTTGAGGTAATGATTGTACACTCACTAGTCCGGAACATACCACCGCTTATAAACTTTTTTTTTAGTACAGTCACTTGCCTGTCATATGCATGTTCCACGGCAGTATCATTGATAATATGTTCAAGTTTCCTTGCAGATTTTCCTCGAATAACAGTTGAAATCTATTGTCCGACGAGTGTTATTTTTGTGTATTTTTGCAATCACTTTGAGTCCGTGAAAGTTTAGTAATTCGGCTCTTTTTTCGATTCTTCTACAGCGGCTGTCGGTGATCTCTCGCAACAGTTCGGCTGCCGCGCCACTATCCTACGTGACGTCAGTCGTGGATAATTTTTGTTGATATTCCCGCCATCAGTTATGAGTGACGTCAATGATAAACTACAGTGGAAAATCGATATACCGAAGGGCCAAATAACTGGCAACATGTGGTATTAATATTAATAATAATAATGATAATAAATTAATTAATTTATAATTATCAATCTTCGTCTTTTCTGTTAATTAGAGTGCTAAACCACCCTCACATTGTGAAGTTTTATGGCATATTACTGGACAAAGGAACTTCAAAAACGGCTTTGGTCATGAAAAAGTGCAAAGGAAAGTTAAAGACCCACATCTTTAGTGGTCCAGAGTCAGTTCCTGGCAAATCTGAAAACCCCGCTGTTTTCAAAGACGTATGCCGTTGTGCAAAAGAGATCACCGATGGTTTGGCTTTTATGCATGCGAAGGGCGTTGCACACCGGGACCTCAAGCTGGACAACATATTGGTACTAATCGTATAACAATAAATGCATAGATACGTTTCTGGCCTGTGTATAGCCGCCCCCTCCCCTCAGAAAAAAAATTGGAGAAGGGGCGTCTGTGATTCAATGTTGCTCAGAAACATCGTGCATGGCAATAATTTTGCATAAAAGCCCTTACAAACCCTTATTGAAGGAAAAGATCCATGATCTTATGCAAGCCTTACCACTGGATACGGAAAGTTATTAGTTTGAAATAAAGTGTCGACAGGTCAGACGCAACTCATTAGCCTGTGAGAGAGCCTGTTCACAGGCTACAAATCATAAGCTCGTGATAGTGTGAAACGTGACCTTAACGTTTGGTTGAGCACTGAGAGGTTTTCCTCCTTTACTCTCTCAGGGGCACCCAGCGATTTTTTTTTGTAAAATAACTATTCGAAGGAGAAAATATTGCCTAGAAATCTCTAAAGCTTGAGAAAACCTAAAGATTTCTGGATAACCGTTCCATACGTCTAAAATATTCGGAGTTTTTGTAATAGCTTAAGGTGACTCGACCCAGTTTTTTGGGGGGAGTACCATCTTACTTTGAAGCTCTCTGGCATCCTCACCTTTACTTTTATCGTAAGTCTAACATATAGAATGGATAACATATAGATCAATCTACAATATAACATAAAATTTTTGGCGATCGGAGTAAATGTCACGTGGTTATAATGCCACGCCCCTTTGAGGTCTAAGTCGAAAATCTGCTGTTGCCGGCATTTTTTCGTGAAAATCTCTCGGCTACACATAGTGCGCATTAGTGCCTTGCGCTGAACAGAGTTTCACCAAAATCGCAAACACCCAATTCGAGAAATTCAGCGGTTTCCAAATTTAGGTCATAATTTATGCGAAAATGATAAGCAAACTTTACACGGATTATATCTAATAAACTATGAGATTCATCTCTGTATTTTGGGCGTCGTTATAACAGATGGGTCCTTGCAAGTCAGCAAAACGCTTTAGGGCCTTGTAAATGCGCGCGATTTCGAGCAAAGCAAACATATAGAAATTATAGTTTCGCTATTTGTTGACGTTTGTCAGCGTTTAAGAGTCAATCTCACGAAAAAAGCATTTTCTTAAGCATTTTCTAGTCTGTCATTATACAGCATTCTTGTTCAGCACGCACGCAATGACCGCGCTTGGCTGACTTCCGAACTCTCACCGAGATATGACAATTTAGTATAAGAAAATAGAAGGGATTCCCGTCACGAGTTGGTTTAATTATTGGCTTGCATTAAACCTATGGATAAATGATATATTTTAAATAGTAAGTAGATTTAGTGTGTAGCACTTCTTGATTTTTTGGCAAAGGCACAAGAAGCACGAGAATTGATTAAAAATTGTGAGTTAAACCTCTATGTATCACGCGATGGCCTGTCTCACTGTACCAAAATTATCATATCTCGGTGAGCATTCGGGAGTCAGCCAAGCGCGGTCATTGTTCGCGTGCTGAACAAGAATGCTATATCATGACAGGCTAGAAACAATAGACAACACCCAAAGCACAAACTCAGCCAAAACGCTAAAAATCTTCAATGTTTACTCAAGTTTGGGCTTATAGAAGATAATGTCACAGTTTTTCAATGACCATGAAGTTCAGAGTTCGGGTAGTTAGTTAATCAATTGTGGCCCTGAAAAGATTTGAAGGCAAAAAAACTACGAATTTTTAAGAAAATGCTTTTTTCGTGAGATTGACTCTTTAACGTCGACAACATATGTTTGCTTTGCTCGAAGTGTTCCATTCCCAAGTCTACGGCACCAAGGCAGACATCTACAGCCTGGGGTTGTTAATGTGGGAGATGTGGTATGGGCAACGGGCCTTTGCTTACGCTCCAGGGACTACACTGCAAGCTTTGTTTGATTGGATCGATAGAGGTAACCGTCCAGTGGACCGGCAGGGCTGCAAGCAGCCTCCATCCTTCTGGGACGAGCTGATGACAGAGTGTTGGGACAGTAGTCCAGAGAAACGCCCCACAGCCAGAGAATGTAACCAAAGAGTAGTCGAGGAATCAGTGGAAACTACTATATAAATAGGTTGATGTTAATCTAGTTACGTGTTTTGAGATCTTTCATAAAAGACACTAACAAGGCAAACAAATAAAAACAAGCGTACTTTTGATGGAGAGGGAAAAAAAGTTGAGGCTGAAAGTCTTCAATTTTCCAAATGTTAACCGCCAAGGAAAACGTTATAGCTATAGAACATGCAGAAGTTGTTAACATGGCGTATTTGTAACGCTGTGAGAGTTGACTTGACTTTTGTATAAGCATCAGGATTATTGATGCGGGGCCAGCATTCCAGGGTAAATCGTGTTTTTCATGTTTCTTTTCCTTTTAGAAAACTGCAAGAATTAAAAGCACAATTTGGCTTGATCGCATTAAATTTTACTTTTTGGTACTTCTTCAAAGAATTTAAAAAGGTTCCTGTGAAATATGGACCTAAAGCAAACTGGACGGGTAGCCCGTACATTTACAGTTTTTGTCTTGTCCTTTTTCCTGACAGTTATTCATTAATGAAAATAAGCTAAGTAGTATAAAGACAATTACAAAAGTAGAGTAGTAAAAATAGATGAGTTTTTGTTTCAAAAAAGACGAACAAGAGGGCAATGGAGGCTCCTGTGACAAATTATTTGTTTCCTATTTTTAGAGCAATAACAAGGCCTCCTGTTTTCAATCAATTCAGCTCTACATTGATTTCCGTGATTTTGCAATAACTGAGTAGTGAGGCAATAAATTTTGAATGGAATCTTCTGTTCCAGATTACTTTAACTATTTTTTAACTATTTGTTTATGAACTTGAAACTGATGGGTAAGGCACTGAAGCAGCGCTAGAACAAGTCACTGATGTTGATGATACCCACCCCAGGAATTCTAATGTTGACGACACCCAACCCAAGGAATCTGATTTTGGGGACACCCATACCGGGGAATCTGTTGTTGGCGACCCCCACCTCTGGGATTCCGATGTTAACGACCTCCACTCTTGGGACTGATCTGATGTTGACGATACCCACCCTGGGGATATGTTAACGTCACCCACCCCAGGGAATCTGATGTTGACACCCACTCCGGGGAAACCGATGTTAACGTCACCCACTGGAGGTAGGGAATCTGATGTTGAAGATGCCCAATCCCAAAAATCCAGCGTTCAAGGAACTTTCCCATAAACAGTGTCCAACCCGGTGAATTGTGCTGAATTGAGTGAATGAACTTTTTGCCAATATTCTGCAAAGAACCTCTGATATATCGGCAAAAAAACCCGAATTGAAATCAAAAGGAGAACATGCCGTGAGGCAAAGGTTATATTTTAAAGGGTAAAATAGGTCAGGCGAACGCAGTTGGCTGCCAGCGAACTTTGTTACCGACGTCGAACCAAAATTGAGCCCGGATCAAACAAAAAAAATAAACAAAAAAATAAATAAAACAAATAAACAATTGATCAACTTTCAACCCAAAATGTCCGTACATTTTACAAAAATAACTTAAAAACAAACTTTTTTTTGCATATTTATTTATAAACCAATCTGTATCTTATTTTCTATTTAACTATTAATTATAACACTAATCACAGTGAAAGCGATGCTTTCTTAACCACCTCGGGAAAATAAGACAGCCATTTCTCTCACGAAAAGGAATCGCATAGTGGCATGTAAGACCAATTTTGATACAATCTATATCATACTGGACTTGGAGGAATAACAGAAAAAAAAAGTCTTACTCATCCCTTAACCTCCACTAAAGGAAGCGAGTTCTCGTGTTTCATTTTCTCAAGCCTCGGAGCCAAGTACGAATGTTCATTTGTCGAAATTGGTCTAATTAACACTCAACTAACACAATAACGTTAAGCTTAATTTGACTAATAGGTTTTAAAAAAACAAAACGTCACTGAGCTACAACAGAAAGCTACAACTATAATTGAAGGCAAAGCAGCTAATACGAAATATGTTTTCTTCTTGACATTTGAACAGGAAAGTACGTTTTTAAATCGCGGGTTTCGTTTTAGGCTGAAAAGGAACATGCAACTACTGGCAATGGAATCTGCTTAATAATAAAGCATGCTTAATTGATAAATTTGTAAATTTATTAAAGTTTGTCTGTACATAGATTTGCGACTCACATCAGGTTGAAGTAACATGCATGTTCAGCAAATAAGTTTGGGACTATTATTTCTCGAATTCCACCACGTGTTTTTGCGTTTTTATGACCTAATGAAATTTTCAATGGCGGGATCCAGGGAGGATATTCAAATCATAAACTCTACAAGTCTATGGAATATTTCACCACACAATTCCCATTTCAGCCTAGGATTAGACCCATTTAACAGAAACGTTTTACACAACAAAACATCAATTTTCCTAGGTATTGATGTCTAAAGATGTACATCTCTTTAAATAAATATAAGCAAGGAATTATATTTACCTATTTCTTATTTACAGCTTAGTTTTAATATGTACAATTCAGAAATTTAAGCTTTATAACTGCCCAATATAGTTACTCCAAATCACAGGGGCGATCGTATTATACAATATAAATTGTTTATCGACTGACAACCAAACATATTGACACAGACTTAATTCATAAACAATAGCTTAACTGAGACCCACGTTAAGGTTTTCTCAGACATAATTTGTGATAGGAGACTTTAAAAAAAATTTATAAGTAACATTGTCGCTGAAAAAACGCCCTATCAGGTTGACGAAAGGTGCTTTCAGACACAATTTTTCTTACAATTAATCAGTACTTCAAGTAAGAGTTTTTTTTCTCAGCATAAAGCGTAGAAAACAAGGAAGGGCGTGACCCACTCCACAAAATATCCAATTTTGAAACTTCCAAAGCTCAATGCATGAAATGGAACAGTTTGTTTCTGGTCTTATTTTTCCAAAATTTCCTGGAATTTTCCGCTGAATCCAATTATGTTGGGGGGAATTTTGGTTCAAAGTTTCGCTTTCAAAATTTAACCGATTTCAGTTTTTCTAAAAACCTTTCACGACTTGGTTTTGGTTTTCAAACTTGCCAGAATTTTTGGTGGAATGGATTGCAGACAAGGAATAAAGGACCAACAGCAAAAATGGTGCAAAATAACATAACTGGCAAATAAACACTCATTTACTAGATATACTGGAATACGAAAAAGGTGTATTAAGCGTGAATAAACGGCAAAAAATGGAGCTGATGATCTCGATGACCTACTCAAATACACACGGTGTAGACGATTGTGCTAGCGCACGAAACTCTAACTACAAATTTGTTGGAGTTAATTTTGACCCAACATATCTAATCATTGGAGCAGCCAGACATCGCAACGGGACAACCAGCCTAAGAAAACAGCTGGCATTCCGCGACGTCAGCACTGGTTTCCCCGCGAAATGGCATCTGAGGAAACAGCGCGGAAATATTCAATACCGATGACGCGTCACTACCCAGATCATTCTGATTGGTCGAAGCGAATTTCCCTCGCAGCACGACCAATCAGAAGCACTGCTAAGATCTCTCTTTTCTTAATTTGAGTTTCAAAAGAAGACGTGAAACTAGAGCGAACGACGTTTTGTCTTGTAAATACAATAGACAAATTAAGGTATTCGTCCATTTTACCAGGAAATCTCAATTTTAATTTGTTTGTTTGTTGTTTTTTTTTTCATAATTTTAACAAAGTTGAACTTCTACACTCAGAAAACTAGGTAAGACCAGACTCGATAATATATCTTTATCTTCTGATTTAGTTTACAATTTTTTTCGCTGAAAGTTTCTTTGTTTGTGCTAATAAAAAACTTAACTAGACGCAAAGGGAACAAATAATTAAAGAGGATAAATGGCGTGCGTCTTATATGAACTTCGTGCAACTAAAGGATAAATAATAAATAATGCGATTATATTCTTAGTTACCGTTTTTATATAACAAACTCAATACGATTACATTAAAACCAAACTATATACCAAATACCTAATTCCTGCACTCTTAGGTCGCATAATAATATCCACACTCTATATAAAATTAAACCACTCTGTTTAATGCAAATTACTTACTAAATAAATGTACATATACTGCGTTAGAAAAAATTATTGTATTTCGAACATACAGCCCGCTGATGCCCTAATTTGTTAATGACAGAAATTTGAAAATAAAAGCACTTCCGTTCAATCCATTTTATTGGGATACTGGAACTACGAAAAATAATTTGCGTCACAATCATTTTTGTATAACTTACAAGTCATGCAAGCTTTTAATGGTGAGAGGTAACCATTGATTGTTACGACTCAATTTTTCTTTGGTTCAATAATTACTCTACTTTACTAGTTTCATAATTTACATTCTAATAATACACAACCAACAAAGAAAAATAATTCTTGAACCAAGAAAATAAACATATAGCAAAGAACCACAACATGAGCAATTTGAAGCTTCTGTTACACAATTCGCCAGCGATAATGGTCGCTTATTGGGGGCCTCAAAAATGGCCTCATATTTCAAATGACAACGACTTCTCGATTTGCACTCATCCGTTTTGTCGATAACAGCTGAACTCATCCAGCATCGTGTTATCGCTAAGACAGATTAAGTGCCTGTATTTTATGAAGCCTATACTATTTTCTGTGGAGCATTTGATAACGTGAATAAATTAAATTAAATAATTTATTTCGCTTCACATATTCCCAATGTCATAAATTAGGGGGTTCAACTCATTTCAATCAAGATTTCTTGACTGACAAAATGTCTTGAGATTGGAAGGAAAGACGTTCATCTCCTACCCGCACTGAATTATCTTGTGCTGCACCCCCCTGAAAAGAAGGGTCTTGGTGTGGGGACCGGGGGAGGCCACTTCAGACGGTGATGGTCTAGACAATTGAAATCCTTCACCATAAAGGAAATTTCTTTCACCCACGTTGATCGCGTAGAAAAGACCACAATTTTTAGAGACCGTGCTCTCATGTTATACGATGTCACCGTCAGACAAAGGAATAACTGGTCTCCTCTCATCATCATCCTCATCATATTCTTCAGTTTTCTGATCATCATAGTTGATGTTATTAAAGTCTCTGTTAATATTTCCTTTAAATATAACCACCCTCTTGCTTTGCTTGCTGTTTACCATCATTGCTTTGTCGTTTGTTGTTTCACTGTCAACAGTGTATACAATTCTGAAATCAAATTTGGAAACGTATTAGATAAGTGTCATGGAAAAATTTGAAGAACTTCCTGTTTCCTTTTTCTTTTCGTTTTACTAAGATCAAATGAAAGCTAATGCCCAGTACTTTCCTGTGTCAATGCTTTTTTTAGCCCCTGAGTGAAAACCAAAAGAAACTTTGTGACCATTCAAAATGAAAGCTAATGAACAACATCATACTTTTCCCGTTCAACTCAGCTTTATTAATAGCAGTACAAGGTGGCTTCTAGGTTGTGAGTCTGTAGATGGAACCCCTGAAGGAAAAGGAATGGTTCTGTGAGCAAGCGGCAATTTTTTCTCCACAGATTTCCAAATATTTCCAAAAGTTATTAAGAGGCCCTGCGCCTAAGAAACGACCGATGATTTCCGGCTAAAAAATAAAATCGGCCGATTTTTATCTCCCGAGTAGAGGTTACCGAATACTATTCAAAAATGAATTTCTTTTGTTTCAGTTTCGCTTTTAACCAAAAATATCGAGCCGCAAACTTTTTCCGTCTGATAGCAGCAAAATCAGGCCTAAAATAAGCTCTCGCAAAAAACGGTTCAGAAATCACTATCCCGACGCAAAACAACGAGAAAACCACACAGTGATGAAGAAAAAGGCCTTTTAATGCAATATCATTCGATAAACATCGAAAAACTGCCGAAGGGAATAAAAAATAAATTTTCAAATATTGCATATCTGAATTAGATGGAGCGTTGGAGTTGATTTTACAATAATAATTTCTCAAAAGTCCAACGCTGCTGAAAGCAATCAAAGTGATGAATCAGACATTGGAGGGATATACATCACGTTTTCGGAAAAACATTTTTCGGCCAAAGTATACTGACGTTGTAAAAACCGTTCAAAGTTACCGTATTCACCGTTAAGTTGCCACTTCGGCGAAACACTTCTCTGTTGCCAATATGGCCAAGGATAGCGGGGTAAACGCTACTTTAAGCCCTGCTAGGCGCTCAAAACCATCCTAAATAGAAGTATATAGAATTAAAAGTGAAAGGAAAATGAAAGATTCGCAGAAAAAGAGAATAACTCGAAATTACCATCCGGCTAAGGAGAGTTGAATCTTGGAAATGCTGTCGCGTGACAGCGTTCATTTGTCCGAACTGCAGCGGGATCCAAACAAATACGTGAAATATAAGTTAAAAAAAAAAACAGTCTTTCTATCACCAGAAGTCGTGAAGTGAAACAGTTTTATGTTTTTCCTATTAATAATGATGAATTCAGCCTCAGCTAGTCTCCAAGTACTTTGAATGTGGGCTGCTTGTATTTCGTTACTTATTCCAACGGACGTTACGGGTCAGCGCGTGTAGGGGTCAGCGGTTATTTCGGTATTTACCAATTCTTCTCACGGTAGCGCGGTATTTAATTTTGCGAGGAAACGTGAGACGACCTCGAATTGATCGGTACAACGAACGGAAAAGATACTCTACCAACTTCATCACAGATTATCTGTCAGAAATTGTGTAATGGTAATCATTTACCATTAATCTAAAGTCTTAAAAATACTGACGGGCATTAAACTAGCCTGCTTAGTAGGCGCTTAGAAGTAGCACAGGGTCCAGAGGAGATGTGTTTGTCGTTAGAACATCAGAACCCGTCGAAAACCTCTGAAAAAATGGGTTATTTTGATCGCGTTACAGTTTCGTTAGACATTCTATAGTCGCCCTTCGGGCGATGTGCCGTGCGCCAGCGAGGATATGGCTTGCGGTTATTGATTTTCAAAAGTCGATCCGGGTCAGATAAGAAGCGAAGAAATCGTTTACAGTAGATTTATAAAGATCCCATTGGGCTAATTAATCGTGCTAAGCGACAGGTATAGACATTTTTCAAGGTGAGTTTCATTTATTCACACGAAACTCCTCTGGACCCTGTGGAAGTAGTGGGCGCGAGAGAGAACGGGCGCGCGCGAGGGAGACACGCGAGGGGTCATCCAAACGCCTGCTACTAGTGCTACGCAGGCTAGCATTAAACAGGAAAGGGCAATGAACAGTACCGCAATACCGTGATCTTCTTTTACCGAATACCGTTAACCAAAAGGAAGAAATACCGCATACCGCAGAGCTAAACGATACCGCAATACCCCACTTTGAAATCCAAATTACCGAAATACTGCTTGAAAAAAAGCTCAATACCGTAAGCCCCCATTTCCCCCTCCATGCTGTTGAAGAGGTGATAGAATATTTGGGCTTAAAACATCCATTTATATTTGATGTTTACAATCTTTGTCATAATTGTCTCAGCAACAAACTTTCATCTTTCAATGTTAGTGTTGAAAGACATGTGCGGGTATTTCGAAATACCTTACAAATCTACAGATCTAAAAAGAGACCTTTTAGCCAAGGTTTCAGTGTAAAGGAATGTGACTGAGTGCAGCAAAAAATAATTTCATTCTGTAACTTTCCTGCGCAAGAGTTTGAGTGCATGGTATGCTGTCCAATCGGTAATGTGACAAGTTGTGCGTTGTGCATTGGTTATCATCTAAATGTCATAAATATTATTGTGGAAACAAATTATGAAGCATATTATAAAATGAAGTTGCAAAATGAGTGAGGCACTTTCATCGATTTAAAAGTCCTACCGGTCTCCTATATTTTTTTATGATGTCCTCCCCAATATTTGGGTGACCCTATTCGGCGGAATGGCGGAATACATGCAATCAGTTGTAAAATACGGAATATACGTAATTCTCTAAAACACGGAATTTACAGAATATTCTGTATTTGATTTGAACTGGACTGACGAAAAAGCAGAGACAATATTAAAAATTCAATTTTCGTACTGCCGTAAGCCACACTATAGACCTTATGACGGTTTTGAAAGCCATCTTGACGGGTGAAGGGTCCGGTATCACGGGAATCTAATGTCGGATAACTTTCATAAAACGGCTGTTCTAAAGAAAAAAGAATTGTAAAATTAAGCTTGACAGGATTGTACTACCAATTAATGGGGACCGCACCTGTGCCTAAATTTGTCCGGTCGCTTGCTTTAGCTTTTCCAGAGTCTTCAAAGTCTTCAAAGAAATGATCTCTTCTTCAAATTTTGTGGAGATTGCTCGGCTGGTCGTTCTGGCGAGGAAGGATCCAGGGACAACAAGTCCGTTTTCCAGTCTCCTTGATCCATTACCTTAATCGACTTGCGCTTTGTTTTGACTGCGAGCTTTTTTAAGAAGGGTGAATATAAGGAAGGAAAGTTCCATCGACAAAGTGCCCAACAAGTTTCAAGGTAAGTCCCTCGCGTTAACTGAGCATTCACCGTCAGTATTTGTTACTGCTACAGTTTCAAATGTTGTTCGTTTTTAAATAAATATCAAGGTTCTTTTTTTAACATTTGGTTAATGAGCGCCCTGTCCCGAATAAGCGTCCTTTCTAGAGGCACCAAAAGTAAATAAGCGCCTGGGCGCTAAATCGAATGATTACGGTAAGTCAATTCTTTTACTTGTCACGCGCTTAAAACATGGTTCGAGTTAATGAGGGTAAAATTATATAGAAATGATCTGAAGAGAAACAAAAATTAGTATTACTTCGAGTTAGCACGAGGTTCGAGTCAGTAGCAAGGGTTCGAGTCATTGGAGTCGACTGTATACATGTATACCCTTTTTTTTGATTTTTCTCTTATTCTGCGTTTAAGAGTATTCCGTATATTCCGTATTTTAGAATATCCATGTATTCCATCATTCCGTTCCCTCATTCCGTCAGTCCACCATTCCACCGAATAGCGTCACCCCCGATATTTTCATGTCCAAGAAAATACTAAACGCGAGGCTAATCATTGTGCCACGAATTGAATCTGTTAGCTACATTTTATAGCGCCACCACTAGTCCTTTGAAAAAAAAAACCGTAATTCTTGGGCGTAATGAACTCAGTTTTCGGGACCAAGATGTTCCTCGTTCTCGGGAGCAACAGTAATCCAATGTCTCTCTCTTTTTTTCCTTGAAGGAAGACATTGGACATTGACATGAATGATTCTCGCCCGAAAAAAAAAACATGGGATCAGATTTCTTTCAATAGACCGCTGACCAGAAGCGTCGACTCGTGACCCCACAACGATCAGATCAGGCTGAGGCCAAAACGGTGCGGCGGTTCGGGAATTTTTTCTTTTTAAGTCACCATCGCTTGTGAAAAAATAACATTACTGTAACATTGTTTCACTAAGTGCTTCCTGGCCGGGAAAAAGTTGTGCATTCGTTTAGATTCCGCCGCAGTTTAGACAAATGACGTCATTGGCCGCTAGGCATTTGCCGATTGTGCTAGTAAAAGTGGCATATTATGCTAGTGGCAGTGCTCGTTTTTTGCCCAAATTATGCTCAAATTATGCTCGCTTTTCAAAATTATGCTACTTTTTTAAAAAATTATTCTGTGCACAAACTTCACAACTCACAAGACAAGTTTGAAAATGTATTTTATTAACCCTGGCCAGACGTTCTGGGCCCGGTTGTTCAAAACCTGGGTAACTTTATCCGGTGGTTGGGCCTATACGGCGAATAAATCTGCTATCCAGCGGATAGTTATCCAGCGAACAAAAGTAGGTTGCACAAAGCCTGGATAGTGTGGTGGATAACTATCCGCGGATAGCTTGCTAGTTGCGCAGGCTTTGGTCTATCCTCTCTGTTCTCGCAACCTTGTAAACTATCTGGATGTAAGTTCACTGCACTTGACTGGTTTGGCGTGGCGGCCGCCATTTTGAAACGAGCACTGGGAGAAAGACTAAGGAGTCTGGGACCGAGACACAGACTTCCGGTTCCGTTTCATCGAACTCCCGCGGTATCTCAACACAAGTAAAAAAAAGTCGAAAAATAGGAGTGGAAGCAACTGTTAATAGTAATCTATCGTTTTTAGTAGCTGAGATCTTCGTTTTCTTGAATTATTCTAAAATTGTGCTATTAAGACAAGAAAATATACGGATTATGCTAGCAGTGCTACTTTTGGAAAAAGGGCAAAAATTATGCTCAATTCCTCAGATTATGCCAAAAATTATGCTAGCACAATCGGCAAGAGCCTATTGGCCGCTGTCACGCGACGACATTTTCCAGATTCAAGTTTCGTCAGCAGATGGTAATTTCGAGTTCTTTTCTTTTTCTGCCTATTTTTCATCTTCCTTTCTCTTTTAATTCTACGTCCTTCTACTTAGGATGGTCTCTGAGCGGCTAGCAAGGATTAGAGTGGCGTTTACCACGCTATCCTCGGCCGTATTGGCAACAGAGAAGTGTTTCGCCGAAGTAGCAAGATAACGGTAAGCACTGCAATTTTGAACGCCTTGTACAGCGTCAATATACTTTGGCCGAAAAATGTTTTTCCAGAATCATAATGTATATCCCTCCAATGTCTGATTCATCACTGTGATTGCTTTCAACAGCGTTGGACTTTTGAGAAATAATTATTTTAAAATCAGCTCCAACGCTCCATCTAATTTAATATGCAATATTTGAAAATTTATTTTTTATTCCCTTCGGCAGTTTTTCGATGTTTATCGAATGATATTGCATTAAAAGGCCTTTTTCTTTATCACTGTGTGGTTTTCTCGTTGTTTTGCGTCGCGATAGTGATTTCTGAACCGTTTTTTGCAAGGGCTTATTTTAGGCCTGATTTTGCTGCTATTAGACGGAAAAAGTTTGCGGCTCGATATTTTTGGTTTAAAGCGAAACTGAAACAAAAGAAATTCATTTTTGAATAGTATTCGGTAACCTCTACTTGGGAGATAAAAATCGGCCGATTTTATTTTTTAGCCGGAAATCATCGGTCGTTTCTTAGGCGCAGGGCCTCTTAATTCCTTGCAAGAAAAATAAGCCTCATTTGTATTGAGGGCCTTTTTATTGACTTACTGAAGTCGTGGTGAACGCTTTTTCCTTACAATGACAGCCAAGACTACACCTACGGTGACAATCACCACGACAACACCGGCCAGAATTCCAAAGATAAGTCCAAAATTTGGTTTACTCTCATCTGAGCCAGTCTGTTTGTCAACGATGTTCACAGACGGGTTTGATGTATTATTCACAATAACAGGTGGCTTTTCAGTTGAATTTGGAGGCGAGGCTATTAGGAAGAGGAGAAAATAGTTAATGACAAATATAATCGGCTATAGTATAGTACAAAGAGGAGAAAACAGTTATAAACAAATCTGATTGGCTATTCGCCCCATTTAAGGGAATCCAAGACAGTCTTGGATTCTGGATTCCACACTTTGAATTCCGGATTCCCGGTACTGGATTCTAGAATCCTTGTCAGTGGAACTTGGATTCCGGATTCCTTGAGGTGAATTCTGGATTCCAAAGCCCAGGATTTCGGATTCCACAGCAAAAATTTCCCAGATTCCGGATTCCCATATTCCACATTTCCTTAGATGTGGCGAGGCTATAGTTTGCTATGACCACAACGCGACAAAGCGGGGCAGAGAACAACAATAAACTAACACTGTGAGTGAGTGAGTGAGTGAGTGACTTACTTTGGTTACATGTTTTCCCATCGACTTGAAGATAAAGCCCGTTTGGGCAGCTGCAGCTAAAACTTTTGCCTTTGGAAAGCAGGCAGAGATGAGAGCAATTTCCGTTGTTCTTGGAACAAGGATTAACAGCTGAGAAGAATAAAATATAAGATTTTCGTTAATGACATTTAACACTACCACAATTCAACTTAAATCCTATTGTTGGCAACTTTTTTCTAGCGAATGATTGGCGTTTGAGTTTACAATGACCCCTGAATGTCAAATGGTTAATTTATAGTTATTTTAATAGCGTTTTGAAAGCGATCTTCACTTCTCTTACCTTGGGGCTGTCTCTGTGGATGGTAAATATGCGGATCCTTGGGCGAAAAAGTGTCTTTCACTAAAACCTTCACGTTCTTCCCTGTGAACTTATTCGCTTTGTAGATTTTCTTTTCATCGATCCAGTACATGTGATCTTCAAACAAGGTATAACGTAAGAGTGCTGGTAACATTACCAGTTAAACCTAATATTATTCTAGTAAGTGTATTTTATTCACAAGTCCTAAACTACTGAGGAAGGGAGGAGGGGGGAGGGGAGATCCAAAGATGCCTGTTAAAGAAATGTTACTAGCAACTACAACGTCCCTTAGTTTATTCACGGTTTGTTGGATCTAGTTGTCTAGTTGCGGGTGGGGAAGGGAAGGTCTTTTTTGCAGTTTTGGGTGATCACAATTTGGTGTCCATAGACTCGTGTTCAAAGTTCCGCTGTATGTAACTGGGATCAGTTGGTAATGTTCTTGGTTCTATCTTATCAATAATATATAGATTTAACCAGGGCTAAAAGCGAAGCTCCTACTAACTCGAATTTATAATTTCAATCAAACAATTGTAAACTTGTATTCCACAAATCAGTTAACTTTAGAGCACATTCATGTGACTTTTGACGGAAAGGCTAAGTAATTTTAGAGAAAAATAATATGCAAACAGTCCAAGCTAAGAGTGAAATTAATCTTACATCGACTTGATAGCCTTATATGTACACCTACAAAATAGCATAGCCATAATGGTTCTTGATCACAGTACATTTGGAAAACAAATCAAGCCGAATTTTTTTGCGTTCGATAAGTTTACTTTACAAAATCTTGCCAACAAGTCTGGGGACGTGTAAACCAACCTTTTATACTTTTTATACATCACATCTGAGGTGAAATAGTACCATGAGGCGCTGTTTTTATCATACAGACCTCGGGCAGAATGCGGTATTTCACAATTTTGCAATACAAATTGCACTCATTCAATATTCAGGACGATCGATGCACGCGTTAGCGAAACCGTTAATGTGGCTGCTAGCCAGCCCAGGACCGCGCGGTAGTGTAATTTTCGCGCCCTTTTGGGGTCAGGTGACCAAGCCGTTATTTTTAAGTTGCATGATCGTTAGCTCGGCGGTCAGAGATTATTTCGCTCGCTAGTTCAGCGATGGATTTTGGTTTTTCTGGACAAATTTATTATAGGCTCACAAGGTATTAGTCTTTCTTTCGTTTCCTCTTTTTTTGGTTTATTATTTCGCCTGTTGTAATTTTCTAGTTAAGTTTGTATTCGTATTTGTTTACTTAGTACATTTCTCGTCGCATGTAATTAAGATATTTCAAAGCAATTTAATTTTCCTTTCTAGTTTTACGTCAACCTTATCTACTTGTCAGTAAAACAACAGCCGTTTTTCAGTGTTAGAATTCACCGCGTTTGAGTTGTTGTCTCATGTGGTCACAGTTAAAAAAATTTCCAAAATCACCTATACGGCGAGCCGGTTCTCACTTTTGACAAGCGCCAAAGTCGACTGTTTAAATTAAGACTAACACAGTGGCCGTTTTTATGCTAGAGACGTTAAAGTCGTCTTAAGACGCCTTTAACGTCTAATATAAAAACGGTAAATAAGGCAGACGACTTTAACGTCTGACGGCTTTAACGTCTTCTGTATACGCTTCAACATGATGGCTTTATAACGATGTGTAATCTTCAAAAGCGTTTGATACGCGCGGTATTTTGACTACTCCTGCAAGCTATGTTCATGAGCGACTGAAAACAAACGGCACAACAGCGATGAAAATTGCAAAAGAGACAACTAACAATAAATAAAAGGAAAATAATTCGGTGAAACATATACAGAGACAACAATTTTCACTCACGAAGACAAGTATTAAAGTGTCTCTGAAAATCCTTGTTTATGTTTTAAGCTGGCTTCCCGGTGTTTGCGTTTTTCAAAGATGAACTCGAGGCAAGAAAATCGCTCAAAGCTTTCTTTTACAGCCAGAATTATAACTAAATATTCTTTGGAACGTTTTCTTTCTATTTGCGGTGAGAAAATGTCTGAAGGCCTTTTAAAGTTCTATAAGCTTATAATCAAACCTGATACTCGGTCAGATCATTGTCTCAAATCTTACAAACGTGCATAAACTAAATAGCCCCATAAACTACACTCGACTTCATTGAATTAGATATAAAAAACAAACATCAAATAAAATAATTACTCAGGCTTACCATTCGAGATGCACTGAAAACTATCAAGTAAGGCCAAAATCGCTTCAGACTTTTCAACCCTCTTACCCATCAAGCAAGGTGAAAAACGAAAACGATGCCATCCGAAATCGGATTTCCGACTTTGACAAGCGACGTATTTCTCAACCAAAAACCCGATAAACAAACTAGCTGTGAATAACAGAAGACTCTTGATAGCAGCTGAATTCCATTTTGTCAAGAGACTATAAAGGGGACAGAGAGGCCATCCCCCATATACACCCTATTCCATAGGTAATTCGTCTCGAGTTATTTTTAACACCACAGATCTCAAGGGGGATTAGACAACAGCCAATCACATAGCGCGAATGTGTTCCGCGTGGATGACCCACGCTGAGAGCCACGCGTCCTTCACGAAATGACGCAGAACAAACTGGGGGAAGACGCGGAGAGCGATTTTGCTATTCCTTTTATCGACAAAAACGACTACAGCGAGATTTCTGCGAAAGCTGTGTCAGCGAAACCGAAATTAAAAAAGAATCGCCCTTCCTCTCTTGTATAGAGCTAACAGTAGAGCAGGGAAATCCTTAACACACTGAATATTCTCTCAGGATCATTTATAATTTACAGTTTGAAGAGAGCAATTTCTGGTTTGATGTTTATTTTTTTCAGTCTTTATAGCGATTATTCCTACCCACCTACTTTGTCAACTGTAGGCGAACCCTCCTAAAGCTGAATTTCAAGGGACCATATTCAAGCTCAGAAAGAGAAATAAAATTTCGTCGTTGCTTATTTACGTCCTCCATAAAACGCGAAATTAGGCATTTTCACGTCGTAGTCGTGCAAAAACGGGAAAGAAATGAACAAAAAAGTGTGTTGCACGTGCGAAGTTGTTTTTTTGCTAATTAAACCTATTGTTTTTTTTATGTTCTAGTTGTCGTCCGCGTCGTTGGATCTTAAACTCCCTTAATTGTACAAACGACCGGTTTCAATAGACCGGCGAAATTTCTCATTTTATTAAAGCACTGAGGTTACGACAACTTCGAGTTAAACTGATTTCACGGGTTGTCAAAGAGTCCAGCGATTCCTTTTTCCCAGGTGAGCGTCGACTCATTTCGCTTCAATATTCAGGAATGCTCTCGATCTTTTTACGCTTTCATTGCCTCTCGCCCGACATGTTTTGCACGGCGTTTGGTCATGCGAAACCTCCACGAAACATCCACGCCTCGCGCGAGGTAACTTTATCCCGATTCTAAAAATAACTCGAGACAAATTACCTATGGAATAGGGTGTATATGGGGGATAGCCTCTCTGTCCCCTTAATAGTCTCTTGATTTTGTACAATGTTCAGTGGAAAAAGACAGTTAAAAACATCACAAGTTGACACAAAACTCTGTCAGCTTCATCCTCGGAGACCCAGGGGCAGTTAGTCGAGTCGATAAAATGTTCGTGGTGAAAGTTTACTGTAAGATCGAGACGAGCAATTACTCTTACCGAACCAGTTCCAGAAGCGTTTGAATTGCCTGCTTCTGATTGGCCAGAAAAAAATTTTTCTGGCCAACCAGCGAAGAGAAGCTGCCGAGTGACTTTCCTGTTTTCTTACACGACGTAGCTTTCCGCATCGATCGCCATAGTTGCGTAGAGCGTTCAACGGGGAAAGTTTCTCGAGGAAAGTTTCAGAACAAAATGTTAACAACCCGCAAAATTGCAACCTTTAGCACGGCTACAAGAAACAAACACCCTCCGATGAATTTTTAGTGCGGATCTTTCCAAGGTATCGTAAATTTGTATTGCTGATACGATACGCGATGCATGACTTTCACTTTCCACACCTTAATTTGCTCACATTGTCTAGTATACAACACCAAGCTTACATTTTAGACGTCCATGTTCGTTGCACGACTTCTGAAACTTTCTACAGCGTGAAAATATCCGTTG
This sequence comes from Porites rus, assembly GCA_964035705.1. Taxonomy (NCBI): domain Eukaryota; kingdom Metazoa; phylum Cnidaria; class Anthozoa; order Scleractinia; family Poritidae; genus Porites; species Porites rus. The sequence continues at coordinate 2,422,966 of OZ038003.1, read as the reverse complement.
CACGGGCCACGCAACTACGTCGATTGATCGTGGGAATTGCTGGCTTGCTGCAGTGCACGCACCTTCTTTCTTTCGCGCCAAACTCCCTTACCGTACGTATTTTAAATACAGCCGTTGTGTTTAGTTCGAAATCTCGGTCCGGTTATGTGCTGAATCCTGACTTGTTAAGTGAGGTCGATTTTTGCAGGCTGTGTGGGTTTATTTTTACGGATAAGTGAAGAAAAAAAAATAAAGGTGAGTTTGCGGAAATGTTTGAAAGTGGTTGGTGTGAAAGTTTTGGAGGGCGATAAACGCGCAGTGTGTGACATGTGTAGGTACAGAGTTGAGAAATCGTGGAAGGGTGGGATGTCTATATAGATATTTTTGTAGTCACTAAAACTTTACAAGAAGTGAACGCTCTTAAGGAAATTCCAGGGAGAAGAGACCAAGGAATAGCCCGGACACTTTCCAAAGATCCAACTTCAGCTCTTGATTTCAAGGACCTGGGTCTCTGGCTTACTAAACCGCATAAGAGAACCTCGGTTAATCTTCACTGTGATTAGAATTATGGCTAATATAGTAGAAATGAATTTTTATTATAAGATATCTTTTAACAAATACATGTATAAAGGTAATTTCACATAATATGTGATTTTTTGCCAACTTATTTATCTATGATTGACTGGATATTTCCCTTTACTGACCCCCTCAAACACATCCACAGTGCCATTGTTTTAACTCCCTTGGAATTGATGGTACAAGATTGGACTTATTTTGAAAAAATAATGCTGCAATATTAACAATTTTCCTTCGGTGCATTTGTTTGATGTTTCATAACTTCCCTATCATAATTCTCCTCATCTGACAATAATATTCTTCATTGATAATTATTTTTAAATCTTTAAACACCCTCTTCAGAAAAGTAAAAATCTTCATTGCATGGTCACCATTCCACACAGTGTCTATAAAATACTTTCCACAGAACATAATTTATTACAATTATCAATTATTGTTTCCTGTAGAAGACAATCAGAGAATACAAATTCTAGAATACAAGCAGTGAAGATTTGATTCTTGAAATTCCTGTCACAGATCATCTTGATTTTCTTTAAGCAGACTAACAGTCTTTCGCACTGATGTCGCAACATAAGTGGCTTGGAATGATTCTGCTGTTTTCATTACTGTCATCAAAAAAGGAAGGAGTTTTTCCTCTTCTGCAGGTTGTACACTTAATAAAATCTAAAAGAAGAAAGACTTTTAGAATTATCGAAAACAGTAAGAGACAATTTCAGCACAGTTCCCTTTTTTCCAATGAGTGTTGGAAAACAGTTTTTGTATGTTATGTGTAGGTATACCATATTTACTTGTGTATAATGTGCACCCGAACATAATGCACACCCCATTTTTCTAGAGAGTTTTCAAATAATATACTCAGGTATACTTGTAACTCGGAGTAGCCAAGAGCTAAACATCCCCCTTTTCAGAACTGCCTCTGGACAGAGAACCTTTTATTACAGGACTGTTAAACTTTGGAACAATTTGGAATCTTTTCTTAAGTTAAGCTCATGTGTTGAAATTTTTAAACAATCCTTAAGGAGCCAGCTTTTAGATAATTTTGTAAATACTTCTTAGTTAAGTTTAAAACACTTGTAATTAGTAATTAGCTAACATTGTAATTAGTATTTGGTTAAGGGGTTGGTGTTGTAATTAGTTATTATAAATAATGTAATATAATCATTGTTCCTGAAAAACCTGTTTGGGGAGGTAACAATAAAGTATGTATGTATGTATGTAGGTAGGTAGGTAGGTAGGTAGGTAGGTAGGTAGGTAGGTAGGTAGGTAGGTAGGTAGGTAGGTAGGTAGGTAGGTAGGTAGGTAGGTAGGTAGGTAGGTAGGTAGGTAGGTAGGTAGGTAGGTAGGTAGGTAGGTAGGTATGTTGGCCACCTAGTAAAACAAACCCTTTGGGACAGAAAGAATCACCAACAAATACCCCAGCATAAATGTTTATTAACAAATTAAAATAAAATAAAATATTACAGCTCTCTCGTATATACATAACTCAAGCAGTATTATAAGTAGACATGTGAACTCCAATAAAAAATTTTTAAAAAAAATCTCAACAGCTTAAAAATAAAATTCATGTAATGGCATCTGTAGTTCTGTATTATGGGGTGTTTTTCCATTTATAATATGTAGATGTTCAATTGCACTATTATCTTAAGCAGTCACAAGGCTTACTTCATCAGCTTTCAATTGTCAATAAATGGTGACAAAAAAACATGATAATTCTGGTGAAGTGTCTGTCAGCTTTTAGACATAAGATTACTGAGCATCCTTGAATAAAAGCCAGATCTACTGTTAAGTATAATGAGGGTCCTGAAGGGGGAATATCAATCCCATTGAAACTGTTTTACCCTCAATTTCCATTTTTTACATTTTTTTCCCATTCTCAGTGATAGAATCCCCCTGCCAGTGACTTAAATCCCATTTTCCCAGAGCAACAACATCCCATTTTACCCCTTCAGAACTCCGCACAATGAATTCAGTACGGCACCCTTCCTAGTAAACAAATCAGCATACTTACCAATGAACAGCTGTATGTACCTGCAACAGGATTCTTTTGGTAAAACTCCTTAACATTGCCCTGAATTTCTTGTCCCCCAGTTAATGATTCCGGGCTTCCGTGCAACAAAGAAAACGCTTCCTATTCATTCCGTATTTCTCGATCTTTTGTTTTGCTTTCCCCTAGGAAAGCAGCCTGAATTCCTAGTGACCTCGAGTACTTTACCTGGTCCTCAACAATTGACATGAGAGGTGAAATCACTTTGACCATTGGATTACTAGGGGAATTCATAACCTTTAGCATCTAATGATTTTTAAACCCCCTAGCTTATAGGTAACATTTGGAAGGTTAGACTCTTGTATCAATTGCCCAAAAACATCTCTTCTTTCCACAATCTTGTCAATAATAAATCTTTGCTTCGCTTTGAACTGTACCACAGGAAACAAAGACAAGCCTTCTAATTCTTCAAGCACTTGCTGGAGGTCTCCCTCGAATCTAAAGTTAACACTACCATCAACTTCGGAAGAATTCGTACGGTCAACTGCTGTAAACTTTTAAGCTTAAAAGTTTCGAAAGGAGTTTGGAGCGAAAGCAAGAAGAAGGCTCTGAAGCTAGCCGGCAGTTCCCACGATCAATCAACGTAGTTGCGTGGCCCGTGCAACGGAAATTTTCACGCTGTAGAAAGTTTCAGAAGTCGTGAAACGAACATGGACGTCTAAAATGTAAGCTTGGTGTTGTATACTAGACAATGTAAGCAAATTAAGGTGTGGAAAGTGAAAGTCATGCATCGCGTATCGTATCAGCAATACAAATTTACGATACCTTGGAAAGATCCGCACTAAAAATTCATCGGAGAGTGTTTGTTTCTTGTAGCCGTGCTAAAGGTTGCAATTTTGCGGGTTGTTAACATTTTGTTCTGAAACTTTCCTCGAGAAACTTTCCCCGTTGAACGATCTACGCAACTATGGCGATCGATGAGGAAAACTACGTCGTGTAAGAAAACAGGAAAGTCACTCGGCAGCTTCTCTTCGCTGATTGGCCAGAAAAATTTTTTTCTGGCCAATCAGAAGCAGGCAATTCAAACGCTTCTGGAACTGGTTCGGTAAGAGTAATTGCCCAGGGGCTCGTCTCGATCTTACAGTAAACTTTCACCACGAACATTTTATCGACTCGACTAACTGCCCCTGGGTCTCCGAGGATGTGTCAGCTTCAGCTGTCAAAGTAAACAAGTTTCAAGATGCTGCGTAAATTTTCCGCATGAACTGACCTGTCAAATTTTGACCAATCAGAGCATAAAAATTGGACGTAGAGCTTGACCAACGCGTGACCTTGGTGAGAACAGTCAAAAGCAACTGGCATGTCTTCCCTGCCTCTAAAAACTGGGTGAATCTTAGCTTCCGAGGTCAGTTTGAAATCAAAATTTTAATTGTGCGGCACATACAAAACACAAATTATTTCATATGAATTGAAAAGACACTTGAGAAACTTGAGCCTGCAATCATTTGAAAACTAGTAACTTGTCAGCGGATAACTTCAAAAAAATACGCGACCTCGATGGGTCGACACCTGAGCCCGCAATACGGTCAGGTGATACTGGTCAGCGGGACCCTGTTTTGACAGCTGTCAATTGATCACAACATTGATTTGCAATATGTGTGCAATATCAGTCTTCCTGTGCTCCCAAACTAGCTAGAAATTGTGGGATTGAACATCGGTTGCCCTGTGGTGCGGACGGACGGGCAGCAGGCGGGCGGGCGGGCGGGCGGTGTACGGTCACGTGATTACCAAATTTTCCGGGATGGGTAGATTTACTTACTCATGGTGCTCCGCAGGCGCGCTTCGCGCGCCAGAGCTCCGCTAGTAACCGTATCTTGTCCGTCTTTGACTTCCCTGTCCATCCTATCTACAGCCCGGCGTCTTGAGCACAGCGCAACTAACGATTGTCTAAATTCAGGGATTTTCAATGCGTAGATGATTGGATTGACGAAGGAGCTGGAATAGGTAAGAATATAGAAACAATGAAAAAATATTATAGGAACAGAGACCATATGTGCCGCCGTCATATTTAGAATAACGGCGTGAGGAAGCCAGGAGAACACAGCGGCAGCAGACACAACCAGCAAGGTCTTTGTAAGGCGTCGGGCTTGGCACGCTCTGTTTTGTTGATGAATAGCACTCATTGGCGCATTGTTTCTCTGTTGAAACTTCCACCAAATACCAATATTGCAGCAACAAAAGACGAGCAAAAAAAATCGAAATTAATATTGTCATAAGATAAACACCTGATTTTGTTGGAAGAAAGTCTCTTCTAGTTTGAAGAATGTACTTACGATAAAAGCCAGTGTCCAAATTAAAGTAATGACAATGGCGTATGCTCTTGTTGACAGTGTCAGGTGTTTTAGTGGCCAGTAGACGGCGTAAAATATTTCACAAGATATAAACACTGCAGAAATTAAGGACGCCTGCGAGAAAATGAGATCTATCCAAAGGAAAAACACCTCCAGCGGTTCCAAAACACCTTTTCTCCATAGTGGTGGCCGAAAACCGATTCGCAAGTAAATGTGCAAGGGCAACGACACAGCTCCTAAAGTAACATCAGCGAAAACCATCTTTATAACCAGAAGCAAACTTTGCTTGCGTAACTTCTTTTCAAGTACGAAGAGAAAAATTGTAAGCGAGTTTCCGCCGGCAATTAAGTCAGTTTCAATCACGATAGCGCTGCAGATTGCTATTTCCTCTGTTCGGGAAGGAAGATGCAATGTAAAACATAACAAAATAAAAATTCATTAAAATACAAAAAAAAAAAAAAAAAAAAAAAGGAAGATGCACGGTAGATGACGAAGAGGTATTGGTAGAGCTGGCGGTAGTTGATGTATTGTTCATCTTGGAATTGATGGTGGTGTTTGGGTAGATTTTGTGGCAATCCATAGACCAAAAAGAATTATCGGCACGATTTACAGAAAAGAACTTTTTTTAAATTAGATTCGCCAGTTCCTAGCAGGGTCACTGCAACAGCGTGACGCTAATTACTGTAGTCCCGTAACCGTCCGTCCCCGCATGAGAGATACACCATTTACATTTATATTAATAGCGCTTATAAAAACACTTCTAAGCGCTTTACATAGTTTAAAAATATAACAAATATCCTAATTTACAGAAATTAAAGCTAATCACAATAAAGAAAATTGAAAAATCATATGGCTACAACTCAAAAGCAAGCTCAAAAGGTGCGACTTTAGCCTAGACTTTAAAAGCGATAAACTATCAGACAAACGCACAATTGCCAGGACTGAATTGCTAGTGACTCATTTCACAATAAAGGCGCGTGCAGACCTGAGACCATAATTTATCATATTGTACTTAATTAACAGGTTTGAGATTTGACGGAGCAAAAAAAAAAAAAAGAGCGCAGGGATCTGGCGGGCTTATAAGTCTCTGAAGTTCTTGTAAATGACATGCGCAGAATCGTGTAAGCATTTAGATGTTCTAGTAAATTGACCTTGAAGACTATTCGATGTTTTGCATAAGCATAATGTCTAATTTTCTCTTGGGAGATAAAATGACCCTAAGAGAAACTGAAAACAATGCTTATGCAAAATTTTGCGGTGACAAACAAACAGCATTATGCCTGTTACGGTATTTTCTCGAGTGGTCAATTCTATAGGCAGCCTTTGCAGCTCCTGGAGCACGGGACGGTATAATGTACTCGTATATGCAAATGCTAAAATTCGGTATATGCAAAATTCCGGCTATTGTTTCCGCGCATTTAGCAGTAGCAATATGCTCGTTGCGTGTGAAGATCGATGTTTGAACTGGGCCTAACAATCTGAAAACCGGTGTTTCCTTCGTTCGTTCCCTCCTTCAGTGATTCAACAAACCATTAGTGAAATGAATAATCAATACATTAGCAAAAGTGAACCTCGAATCAATACTCAAATGTTGACTAGGTTATTAAATAAAACGTTACCTGTATTTCTCAAGATGAAGAAGTTTCATAGACCGCCATGCATGAGTGGGCGAGCCAAGTTAACGCGAACCTGCGGCGATGTGATCCGAAAGCGCAGTTCCATAACGTCGGTAATGGTGGACAATTCTGTTGACATCTTGCGTGATTAACTTTGAATAACTTGATATTTCATTTGCACTGAAACCCTGATAGTCAAACTCGAAAATTTCTGCTCGGAAAGTTCCAGACGTCCGAATCCCATTTACCGAGGAAGAGCTGGTGCTTAGCATTCCTTATATGGCAAATTTTCACTCGTATGTTTTGATTGTTCTTTTGTCCTATAAATAGATTATAATATGCGTCTATCAAATGCACGGGAATAACACCGTTCAGGGCAAGCACTAGCTCTACCCTCGCTGGCTGCCTGTTTGTTTTTTCCCTACTTTATTGCTAATAGTTCTAAGTGAGAGACCGTGAACACAGTTTGCATCATAGGAAATTTCGAGAACGGACCTCTGGAGCTAGGGTTGAAGCAAGCACAAGAAGCAAAACCAAAGCCAAAGCATTTTTGTAATGAACTTTGTAGTACAGTATATAGTTGCAACTTCTGATCACAATTTGGTGTCCATAGATTCGTGTTCAAACTTCTGCTGTGTGTCTTAAGAATCGGCTGGTGATGTTCTTGACTCTACCACCGTATTCAACTCAATGGTAACTGTATCTCTTCCCTCTTTGCCTTCCCTGTCCATCCCATCTACACCCGACATCTTGAAGACACTGTAATCAACGACTGTCTAAATTCAGGGATTTTTAACGCATATATTATTGGGTTGACAAAGGAGTTGGAATAGGTAAGAATGTAAAGATAAAGAAAAGTTGTTACAGGTACAGAGACCATGTGTGCCGCTATGGCATGAGGAAGCCACGAGAACACAGCAGCAGCAGACACAAAAAAGTAAGGTCTTTGTCAGGCGTCGCGTTTGGCAGGCTCGTTTTTGCTGACGAATAGCATCGCTTGGTGCGTTTTTCCTTTTTTGAAACTTCTATTAAATACCTACATTACAGCAACATAAGACGAGCAAAAAAATGAAATTAATATTGTCATTATAGAAGAACCTGTTTTTGTCTCTAATGAGTTCGAAGAATACGCTAACAAGAAAAGCCAGGGTCCAAATTAAAGTAATGACAATGGCATATGCTCTTCTCGACAGTGTTAGATGTTTTTAGTAGCCATTCAGTCGATGGGGTAAAATCTTTCACAGGATATAAACACTGCAGAAATTAAAGAGGCCTGCAAGAAAATGAGATCAAACCAAAGGAAAAAAATCTCGAGCAGTTCCAGTAGAGCATCCCGGTCTCCATAGTGGTGGCTGAAAACCGACTCGCAAGTAAACGAACAAAGGTAATGATACAGCTCCAAGCATCATATCAGCGAACGCCATGTTTATAACTAGAAGCAAACTCTTCTTACGGAGCTTCTTCTTCAGTGTGAAGAGAATAATTGTGAGCAAGTTTCCCTCGACATTAAGACAGCCTCAATCACGATAGTGCTGCAGACTGCTGTTTCGTCTGTTCTGGATGGAAACTTCATCGTAGTTGACGCCGGTGAGGTATTGGTAAAGCCGGCGCCGACCGAAGTTGATATATTTTTCATGCTGAAAAGACGAATTCATCAGATGGTGTAACAGCAGATTTTGTGACAGATGATGGACGATGAATTACCCACAAATCTAATTATTTCTTGGGTGGCTTCTAATCACTTGCGTTAAAGGCGGTCAGTGAGGTTTGTAATTTATTTCGGGGTTTGTTTACTTTTACCGTTCGCTATCCATCGGGCAGCTGGAGAGTGCTTGGGGAGATTTTTCTTTGCACTATAACCTTGAATTAACAATCAGTAATTTCAAGATCGATATCTTACAAGAGCTGGCTGAGATTTCTAGCGTAATTAATTCAGGCCGTATGAATATCGCAGATATATGACTTTTTTAGGCCGGGCTCAAACGTCGAACCATCTTGTGACGAACCTAGTATGCAAAATCTGTTGTTCTCGCTCATTTACTTAACATTAGATTCATTGCTTGTGAAGATTGCTGTTTGGCCAGGGCCTCAAATCGGACAAAGGTTTCCGTCGTTTAACAAATAAAACGTTACCTGTACTTTTCCGGGATAAAGAGGTTTTTAAAAAAGCCTGTTCTAGACCGCCATGAGGTGAGCCTTGCCGCTCTATCGCTGTCTGATCGAAAAAACAGTACAGTTCTATAACGTCGGACATGGAAGACAATTTTGTTGACCACTGCATAGCATTGTTACATTTGAAACGCTTGATATTTCATATACATTGGAACCCTGATAGTCAAATTCTATATAATTTCTTCTTCGAAAGCTCCAGACATCCAAATTTGATCCAAACTGTGCACCGTCCGCCATGACTCTTTTAGCTCGTATGTTTTGTTCTCAGGGGAAATTGCCATTTTCTCTTTTTTAAAAATTATGCGTACATATCACGCATGGGAATAACGCCGTTCAGGGTAAGCGCTAGCTCTGCCCTCGCTGGGTGGCTGACTATTTTTCCTTACTTTATTGCTAATAGTTCGAAGCGAGAGACCGTGAACACGGTTTGATATGGGAATTTTGAGAACGGACCTCTGGAGCCGGGATAAGGCCCGGGGGGGGGGGGGCACTTAGGTATTTTTTGGGTGGGTATGTGCCGCCCGGGACTCCAAATTGACACCCCGTTCTAAAAAAAATTTCCCCTAAAATTGATACCCCGTTCTAGAATTCGCCCTAAAACTGATACCCCGTTCTAGAAATGAACCCGTTTTTTATACTCCGTCCTAGGATGCAAAGAGTACAACAGTTTGCTTGTTAACGCATTGAACCGTATTTTTAAAAGCAATCTGTCCTTGAATAATTTCAAATGGCTGCTTACAAAACTGGAGCTTTCGTGCGTTCGAAACATTATACCCCGTTCTAGAAAACGCCTCTGAAATGGATACCCCGTTCTAAATCAGTAGCTTCAAAATCATGACCCCGTTGGGCGGCACATACCCGTATAGGTAATGTATGGGAGAACCCCCCCGGGGGTTAAGGCAAGCACACGAACCAAAACCAAAGCCAAAGTATTGATTATCAAAAGAAGTAAAGTAGAAACTTGCAGTCGTAAACGCTTAAATGTAATTTTCACAATTAGCAAATTAAAGTGTGTTGAACTTCTTAGTACAGTAGTTGCAACTTCTGATCGCAATTTGGTGTCCATAGATTCGTTTTCAAATTTTTGCTGTTTCCCTGTTTTGTTGGTGCTTGACTTACGATAAAACTGAGGAAACTAGACTCAAATGGCAACTCGCTTACGGGGAAGAGCCGCGACTTCTCTGTAGGACCGAGAACAAACCACTCTCTAGTTCAGCAGAAGATTAAACAGAACTAAACTTTGGTTCCAACAGCGTTTATTCTTCAGCGTATCAAGCGGCAATAACTCAGTCAGGACACGGCGAAATAATCAGCCGATAGTTTTCGACAATGTTATCGAAAAACAGTAAAAACAAGCTTACTTATTTATGATTTCTACAACCATTGAAGACAAAAGAATACAATAGAAATATAAACAGAAATCACTTAGAGATGAATGAAAACTACAGTAACAACAAACTCTTGACTATTTTTAACCTTACATCTTTTGTTACTGTTTCAACTTTAGAAAGAAAAAGTACTGAGAATCAGCCAGGTCAGCAAAACAATGTTTATGTACAAAGTATTACAATATGAATAAAGTTGCAAGTTCAACTATCCGCTGTTTAAACAGGAAGAAACGCAGACTAAGGGACTTGTCAGAAATTAGCAGGGGGGGGAGGGGGGGGTGGGAATTTCAAATTTGGGTATGGAAATTAGGTGACCCATCCCTGCAATGGGAGTGAAATTTGCTAACCCTCCCCTTGAGCTTGGCCTAAAATATCATGACCCTCCCCACCTTACAGAATTGAAAGAAAAATGTTCCAGGCTCTTTAAGGTGCAGTATTCCAAGCTAACAAGAAAAAAAAGGAAACAAAAACAAAATGAAAGGAAAGCAAAAAAAGCTAGGGCGGAAAGAATGGAAGTCAACTGCAAAAGAGTTATTGAAACCATTGCACCTCAGTAAGAGTCGCATGGTGTTACAGAGCCTATTGGTCCATTATCTCTTCATTATGAAGGAATAAGTGGGCTCCTCAAAACACAAAGGCCATATATCCAATATGCCTTTGAGAAGAGATTGTTCACCAATCAATCACATGAAATTATCAAGCAATATCTACGCTTAAACTTAAATGAAAATCATGGTGATGATGAAAGTGATTGTATCAATGCTGATGAGATAAATGATGATGATCAAGATGCTCACACCAGCGTTGATGGTGATGCTGAAGACAGTGATGAAAAGGATAGCCAAAACTCTAATAACATTAATAACAACATTATTCATAAAAAAATGCAATAAGACTTTATAGCATTGTTATAAATGAAAAGTAGATGTTTGTTAAATTCTTGCAATAGTAGTTCACAGTTTATATCCATACTGTTCCGTTGTTCTTTTTTTTTTCTTTTTTTTTTTTACTAAATAAAGAACTTCCTTTCTCCTCTTTGGGTGAACCTCTATATGATCACGGGCATATATTTGCATAACCCTCCCCCTTTTAACAGCCCATTTTTCATGACCCCTCCCTTTTCTGAGTCTCAAAAAGTTGTGACCCTCCCTCTGTTTCCACCCCCCCTCCCCCCTGCTAATTTCTGACAAGTCCCTAATTGCAAGTTTTTACCTTAAACAAAAACCGATCTATTTCATGTTAAAGATTGCAAGACGGCAAAACCTTTCAAATTCAAAATTCGGTTATTGCCTCTAGTTAACTAACAACTTAAATAATGTAATATATTTTTGCAAATTAGTATAACTGAGGGGGGTGAATAGGCGAACGGATCGGTGGATTTTGAAAATTTGTTTGCCCGGATTTCGGATTCAAAGCGAGATTTTAACGGATTTCCGGATTCTGCAATTGCAGCGGATTGCGGATTCATCCATTTTTTGGGCCCGGATTTTGGACTTTGCGTGTAATAAAAGTATTTTCACCCAGATTTCGGATTCAGGCGAAATTTTAACTGCGGATTTGGTTAATACATCATAACGATTTGCATACCCCTATTCACCCCCCTCATAACTAAATTGCAATTATAACGAGATGCACCTGTACGAAAGGCGTTACTATGAATTATATAGATGTCGTCTGGTAGTAAGATCACGAAAGATAGACTAAAGTTAAATAACCATTATTCAGAAACTAAGTATTCTTTCAAGAGTCAACATTGACGTAAAATATGATTGAAAAGAGAACGAGCAATTAGTTTTTTTTGTTAGGAACACTGTTGGCTTTTGTATGATTATTACTTAGCGAACACAATTAAAGCAACTTAAACTAAGGACATGCAAATAAAATGGCACGTGCCTTTTTGCGGAGCTAAAACATCTCAATGCAAATTCAGTATGAATTACTGAAAACAACGTCAAAGCGAATATCTGAAAGCTAGATATGAAATTCGAGGCAAATAAAGAATTCATGGAAAATCTCTCCTTGCACAATCATTGGATTCAGTTTACGTATGATCTAAAGAATATGAAGATTTCGAAGGTTGTGAAGGTCTCGGTGGACAACACCCTCCGAGGTCTACGTAATTCTTTGGATCATACGAAAGCCGAATCCAGTGATTGTTAAATACTAAGGCAATATCTTCGTTTTATGTTTGTACTCAGAGCTTTTTAATATTCATTAACACATCGAGGAACCTATTTTCTAGTTCACCAAAGTGGCCAACTTTCTTTTGGTAACTCGCTATTTCTTTTGAAGATTGCTTTTTGCCAAAAATTCAAAATATGTTTAAAACAAGCATTATTTGTCTGTTATTATAATTAATATCATCATTTATCTAAGGCAAAGATTAAATGTAATCGTTACATTTCGCACATGAAAACGATTGTCTTGATACACATCATCCGTTAAGTGCTATACAGAACAATAGTCTACTTTGCCATCAGGATTATAGGCTTTTCTTTTCAAAGCTATATCAAAGATTATTGCATTTCACTTATAAACTCGAAATTATTCAATTATAAATTTCTAATTATGTTCAATCTGCAGGCGAACTCCTTACGTTTTCAAATGCACGGCCTACAAGAGCCGACATGACGTAGACCATTAGTCAGTCAGCGTCAAATTCTAATTTAGACGACTTTCTTTTGGATCATGCACACGCTTTCTATTTTTTCCTTACACTCGCAAGCTGTAGGGCGTGTCTCGGGGTTGCCGTCCCAGCACTTCATCATCAAGTCCTTCCAAGGAGGCTCGTCGGAGCTACCCTTGTGCTCTGGGCGATTGTCTTTTTTCAACCAGTCAAAAAATTCTTGAACCGTTCCAGACCATTCATAGGCATGCCGTCCGTACCACATCTCCCACAAGACTATTCCCAGGCTGTAGATGTCTGCTTTCGTGTCATACAAATTGGAATCAAACACTTCGGGTGCCATATAAAAATAGGTTCCAGCTACAGTTCCTGTTACGACTGCTTTCGGCTTGGCTAGGCCAACATCAGCAATCTTAATTCGGTTTTCTTCAGATAGCTTAAATACAAATGAGTACATAACAAAATAAGCAGAAGATTGTAAGTACAATTTTCTGACGACTGTCATACTACCCAAAGTTAATTAAAAGCAAAATCAGTATGTTGTTTAAAATTTGGCGGTTGGGGGAGGCAAACAATGTGTATTATGGGAGATGTATACATGTAAATGGCGAATGGAATAAGGGGCCGACTACTAAACGTCTGCAGTAATCGGCTTAAATCTAAGACTATTGTGTCAATTTCTTTTCTTTTCTTTTCTTCGACCCCTAGGATAATCTCTGGATAAAAAGAAGTATTTGTAAAAACAGAAGTTCCATATCAAACCTGTTTATGTGCGTCCTCTCAAACCATTCACTATTAATATTATTTTACATAAAGACGTGGAGGGAAACGCGGGCTCATTTCCCAAACAGGGACTAGTAATCAAGCCTAGCTTTGTGGCCATAAAATGAATTAGCCGCACCCCCAACACACACACCAAAAAGAAATCTGAGAAAATTCAAAGCGTGTAATTTTTCGGTATCATGTTATCTAGCAATGTGTAGGACAAATGATTTCAATAATAGATCATACCAAAATGTTTTCAGGCTTGAGGTCTCTGTGCACAACTCCCCGCGCATGTATGAAAAACATGCCATCAATGATCTCCCATGCCCACTGGAACTTCGTGGATTCAGGGACTAACGTCTTCTCCTCGGAACTAATGAAGATTTTGTCCGCCAGGCTTCCTGTGCCTTTTTCGAAGATCAAGACCACATTTTTGCGATGAAAGGATATGCCATGAAACTGCACAATGTGACTGTGGCCGTTTAATTTCCTAATTGATAGAAAGAAAAACGTTATTCAAGTAGTCTACTATGTTGGAAATTAAAACCCGTGGTGGATAGGTAAGGATAGTTTAGGGATAGGTAAATCATTGATATGCGTAAGTGCCTAGTCTATGACGTCACCCATTGTTTTATCCTAGAGAAAAAAATGCGTTCCTCCATATTAATTAAGTGCCTAGTCAGTGTCTTCCTGCATATTAATTATGTGCCTTCCTCCATGTATAATGAAGTGGATAGGTTTACTAATGAGCGTCTCTCTACTTCAATAGAAACAATAGGTTTGCCTAGACTTGCCCGGGCTCTTTTAACCCTGATTGGATAGTAAACAATCTATTATGTGTTTAACATAAAAGGGCGCTTTCCCTTCAGTATTTCGTTAAGACCAATAACAAATTAATTAAACGGTTGTCGATGCACTTTGCAGTGGAATATTTTATTTTTCAATAGACCTAACAATTGTGTGTGAAACGGTACCTTATCTTTTTGTTAGAGGACGATTGTTTAATTTACGAGAACACAAAAGAGGCATGAGTCAGATGCAAATTACTACTCAGTTAACAGAGCGTGTAACAAGACATCAAGTTAAAGTACCGTAAAATTCCGAAAATAAGCCCCTCCATGTATAAGCCCCTCCAAAAATAAGCCCCCTAAAATTGTAACGCAAAAACCCCCCGTTAAATCGCCCCTCCGAATATAAGCCACCCGGGGGGCTTGTACTTGGAATTTGCCCTTGAATACAAAGTAAAACAAAGTAAAAATGGTACATTTCCTTTCCACTACAAGCTAGCCCAATCGATTTTGAAACGCAAATTTCCCTCCGTACATAAGCCCCTCCGAATATAGGCCCCTCTAAAAATAAGCCCCTCAAAAAGGGCTTTTGAAAAGTATAAGCCCCCGGGGCTTATTTTCGGAATTTTATGGTAATTTCATAGAGAGAGCACTGTTTGCAATAGATTGAAATAAAGAGTTTGAGCTCCACTTTGCGTCTCAGTTTTGTTTATAACCGAATTTTTAGTTAGGCAAGCGAACTAGAACAAATTGTTTCCTTAGCAAAGCGATTGCAAGAATGAAATACTGAAGGGAAAGCGCCCTTTTATGTTAAACACATAATAGGTTGTTTACCATCCAGTCAGGGTTAAAAGAGCCCGGGCAAGTCTTTTAATGCCAGCGCGTGCACAGCGACGCTGCTCTTTTCACCGTAAACCAAAACTTCATCTCGTCTTTTCTCTCGTACAGCCACCATCTTATAGGCAAAGAGACAGACTCTTAGTCGTCGGTAGAAATATCGCAGCACCAAGTGGTACACTGGGCAAAGCTCCTAAACTCGTCGCTCAAGCCGGGTTCCTCTTTTCAAAAGGAAATTCACGTGATCACTTGGCTGCACAAAGCAAGAGATTTATCCAGCCGGTCCTCGACAAAAATGAACGATTCTTCAAACATATAAAATAACTAATTCACCATACATAAAAGAAAAAAGGCACAACTACAACAACAAAAATAGTGCACAACACAAGATTGCATGCAAAAAGGACTCGCGTGAATAAAAGCGAAAAAATTACTTAGCACGTGCTTTAAAGCGCCAAATAAAAAATCTGGCTTCCCCGCATTGGTCCAAAGCAACTGAATAAGAAGAAAAGCAACCAGCAAACAAGACCATCAAACACAAGGCTACTTAGACGAAATTTAACACCGAAAACTGGAAATACCTGAGAGTTTTCTGCGAAGTTTAATTCATCAGACATGCCACAGTAATTTTCAGGGAGTTATATTAACTCCTCTATGGGGCTAATTTAACTCCTTACAGTGGAGTTATCTTTTGGGGAGTTATTTTAACTCCAAAAAGGAATTTAAAGAACTCTTTTTCAGGAGTAAAAGTGACCCCAGATATTGAGGAGTTAAAATAACCCCAAAAAAGGAGTTATCCTGTACCTAAAATTTTTACTCCACTTTCAGAGTTAAATTAACTCCAAAAAGAGTAAAAACAACCCATGTAAAAGTAACCCCATTTCAGTGTGATTTTAACTCCAGACCGGTAGTAAAAAGAACTCTTTTTCGGGAGTAAAAATGACCCCAAAGTCGGAGTTAAATTAGGAGTTAAAATAACCCCCAAAAAGGGGTTATCCTGTACCTAAAATTTTTACTCCATTTTTGGAGTTATAATAACTCCCTAAAAATTACGGTGTGCTTGTCATCCCGGGCTGCCGCTATAAAGCTCACCCGGCTTACAAAACAGCTTGTGGTGTCGACGAAGTTAATGAGCATATAAGTGGCCGAGCCGAGCCTTGAAGAAGATAAAGAAACATTTCTTGGACCTTGGCTTGGGCATTCAACTTCATTGGGACGAACGCGTACCCAAAACGGTGTGGTGACCCCAACTAACTTTAGTTCAAACTAAGAACTGTGAATAATTAACCCGTGCTTCATTAAGGAACTATACGCGAAGTCTAATGAATATTTGCTGCGGAGCGAGCGAGCAGCAACATAAACAGGATTTAAGAGGTATATAATTAAAATGGGACGAATTCTCGAATTCATACGTTTTTACCAGAATGCATTGCATTTAACCGGAGTGCTCTGCGCCACTTTTCATCAGAATGCATGGCGCCACGAACTACTCAAATAAATTGACGAGAAAGTTCGGTGGGTGAGAGCGTGCATCGTTCGCTGCTCAGACAAATTTTCTATAGTACGGTTAGAGATCTTACCAAATTTAAGACACGCACGAGTCGTTCAGATGAGTAGTAGCCTTTCACTCGTCCAGGCGTTAAAATTAACGAGAAGATGAGCATTTGCTCTTCGACTCCGCAACACGGGGGATATACAAATTCCAGCTTCCTAGAAGGTGATGCGAAAGTGAGGAAAATGTCATGTCCTGCTATTCTTAATAACCTGTATGAGCCGAAAATGGATGTGATTTTGACCATTCGCTTCAAAATAACAGCGGTTGTATTACAACATGAGAAATTTCTGCAATTTGATTGGCTTAGAGCAGTGGTATTTCAGCTTAATTTGAAATACCTACATGTGAAAATTACAAACCTTTTGTGAGTAGTAGTATAAACAAATAATAGCATGATTTGTATGTGATATTTGGCATAAATAGCACTTGTGATATTTCAAAATTGTCTCAAATTTCACACGCCTAATGGCTCGTGAAATTTTGTATAACAATTTTGAAATATAACCCGTGATATTTATGCCAAATATCACTACAAATCATGCTATTTCATATACATATTAAATATATTCCTATATCATTTCCTACAATGCAATTTACTGTGAGAAAACCAGAGTTGATAACCATTTGATCATTTTCTAAACAACGTTCCCAAGAGTTCTTTCTATAGACTGATAGTGATTATTACTTTCTAACATGTAAATAGGACATTCAATGTCGTTTTCGATTCTTTTAAGTCTCACTGCCTAACTAAAGTCAGTATCAACAGAATGTGCCGCATAAGGTATAAATAGCGCCGAAATGCAAGTTCTGGGCCCCCACCTGTGTACCAGGATTTACGCACCATGATTGGCCTGTTAAACCTTCCCGTGATCAAAATAAAAATAAAAAGGGGGCTTGCCAGTTTTCGCGCCAAAGGTGAGTTGGTTTCCCGTACCCTATGAACACTTTTCACTTGTGAAAAAACATCCTTGGTCCAATCAGACACCGCGAACGATGTTCTTCACTAATACGGAAACTTCACCG
The DNA here is from genome assembly GCA_964035705.1 of Porites rus. Classification (NCBI taxonomy): domain Eukaryota; kingdom Metazoa; phylum Cnidaria; class Anthozoa; order Scleractinia; family Poritidae; genus Porites; species Porites rus. The sequence goes on along the minus strand of OZ038003.1, from coordinate 2,405,306 downwards.
TTCGCGTCGCTGATTTATTGAGGCTAAACGATTTTTTTTATCTCTGTCGTTCTGCATCTCACTACTTATATAATGAAAAATGGAACGTATTCATACTGCATAAAATAAGCTTCGAAAGTATAGATCACACTCGATCTATTGGATCTTGTTTTTGCTACTTCTCCCTACTATCTGAGAGCCTGGCTCAGGCCAGCGATCTCAAATGTTCATTTCATTGCTTTGTTTTATTTTATAGCTCTAATTGATGAGCCAATAAATTGGGGCGAGCGATAGGCATTTCGCCCATAGTGAGAATCAAGGGGAGAAAAAAAAAAAACCTGTATGTTCCCCAACTCACTTTCGGTGAAATGCTCCGCACGCCCATCTGAGCCGCTAAATCTTTCGTCCCAAAAAGAGAGGGGACAATAAGAGTAGAAAGGATGGGCGTGGTGTCAGGGAATGGGAGCTTATAACGAAAAAGTTACGTCAAAAAATTTCGTTAGAGGGGAGTTTCACGCTCTGCTGGAAGCTGAGCGTGAAACGTGAAAAAGGACTTCTATTACTGTGCGTTGACATATTAAAAGGAAATTCACATTCTTGACCTCTTACCTCAACATTTCAATTTCGTCCATGATTTCGCTTGCGTTTTTATCATCGAGCTCTTTCTTGTACACCTTCAATGCCACAGCTTTGCTTTCCTCCTGTGTTATCCGCATCTTTCCTTCGAAAACATCACCAAATGTACCACTGCCAATGCGGGAAGAAAAGTCGTCCTTCCATTTCAGTGCTTCGCTACTGATTTGAATCGTGGGGCACATTTCTTTTATTCCTAATACTGCATGAAGGCCTCTCAGTCGACATCCTTCTTCACATATCCTCTTGTGAGCATTTTGTACCTTTTCCAAAGAGCGCTCCTTATTTTCAAACTCTGAAAGTTCCTTCCTTTCCGCTGGGATTAACTTGGACAAATCATTGCGAACCTTGGAAAGGTGTTGCTTCACACGTTTCAACTGGAATTTTACGAATGTTTCAGGCACATGATTTTCTCTAACAAGGACGAGGATGTCCTTGGAATGTTCTGACATAAACGCTTCCCTGTTTTCTTCAAATTCACTTTTCTGCCATCGAGCTTCTAATCTTTCAATACCTTCAATAGAAAGACCAAGCGCCGACAGAATTCCAGAAATGGCCGTAACACCAACTCGAACTGCAACGGAAGCAACTGGGGTAAGAAAAAAAGCACCGACAGCAATTAAAGCGTAAAAACCCCCACTAACAAGGCCTCCATAGCTGCTGTTTTCTTTCATCCTGAAAGGGCTGTTTATCTCTGGACTATCACCCTCATTATCATCTGGGAGAGACTTTAAATGATCAGGTACATCGAAGAACCTCTTCAGCTCTACATTAAGAAACCATTCAGCTCTTGCCATCAACCCGTCTTTTTCTAGCCAGAGCTGTAATGTTTTATGTAAACGGCTATCAAAGGCCTTTTCGATGCTTCGTTTTGTCTTCTCCCAGTCTCCGGTTGCCGGTGGAACCTCCTGTTCGGTCCAAGAGGAGAACTGAGCGATTACTTCTTTGGAAGAAAGATATATGCGCAATCGATCCGCAGCATCCTTCTCAAACGTGTCGAAATTTCTGCAGAGTCCTTTCATTTTTTCTTCTTTATGGTTTTCAATATACTTCAAAGCGTCATTGAGCTTTTTAATTTCCTCTTTGGCATTTCTAAGATTCAACGAATTAGTTTTGCGGGAAGTCTTTGTTTTAGCAACCATCAAGGAAAGCACGTTATTAAGCCATCTAAATAAAGGAAAAGAAGAAAATGAGTCGGAGGCGACTTTTAACGCGGCTGAGTATAATTAAACAATTATTCTTTGAAACCGAGGTGAACAGTGGCTGAGGTAAATTAAATTCCTAAAGCCACTATTCACCGAGATTAAAAGAATAATTGTTTTATTATATACACACGAAGTGATCTCTACAAAACATAAAAAGGAAACCATTAAAAAGTACGATTTAATTGACGGATCAAATCATGCGTGAAAAATTTGCATGTGACGTTAACAAGCGCGAAAGTTGGATGTTTGCAGAATTTTCAAACATGGCAATGCGCAAGTTTATCGCAAACAACCCACGGCGTAATTATAATGGTTCAAATGGAACCGTTAAAACTTTCAAATGTTTTCTTACCTGAGAAGAAAGGTAGAGCATTGCTTTTTTCTGTTAACTAGCCAAATTTATAACCAAAATGTTTGTTGTGTTGCTCTTCCTATAAAGGGTTGACATGCGGCTCGGTTGCTCGAGGAAAGACGTCTTCCTGTAGCAATCTTCCTCCTATCTACTTGAAACGTAGAATTTCTACAAACAGTGCTGTTTTTTTTGTCAAAATGTTTCTTGTTAGGAAACGCTGAGTTCACGAAACGGCCTCTTCTACGCGAATAAACGGGAGTTGTAAGCATTGCATCGAGCAACACTACAGCTACGGTAAATGGAAAAAAAAAAACGTTTTCTGTCCTTCAAAGTCTTTTCTTGCCTTAAAAAATGTCAACCCTAGGATTTTGTTGACTTTTGAAAGGTCGCTCTCTAAAAAAAATAGGAAAAACACCGAGCTCACACATTATCCACTCGCTAGGAGGTGAATATCTAACAATTATTCCTCGAGTCTGAATGGGCTCTGAGTCAATAGCCCGTGAGAAAAATATCGAGACAAAACAACTTTCGCTAGCAAAACGCGATTTAGCCGCCATTGTTTTGGTTTCCAAAACCGGCGCTTTTCGCTTCTAGTAGGCTATAACATATAGCCTAGTAGTAGCTCAACCAATCAAAACGCAGCATCGGACCACTAGTTGGATTTTACTAATGTTGAATAGTCCGAGATAGCGATCAGATTGCTTAAATCACCAAGATCACTTAGTGTGTATATACTAATTGCTAATACACTTTAAGACGCGGCTTAGCTAAGACGCGTCTTATTTTAGAACAGCCCTTAACACCTGTTCTTAGATAAGAAGCGTCTTAGCTAAGACGAGAAAAACTTTGTATAAATGACATTCGCGTCTTACATAAGACGCGAACGCATAGTACGCATGCGTTAATTTTTGGCCCGCCACGCTGGATTGCCGTTGCTACGGGCAACATTCACATGAAAACGATTCAAGAACAGAAATAAGACGCGAACCATTTATACGAGCTGTTCTTGTCTTAGATAAGACATGCTGGTATAAATGGTGCAGTTCGCGTCTTATTTTTCCTCGTATAAATGGCCCTAATCTGTACCCAACCCATTCACTTCTGATTGACTGAGAAGATATAATAGATATTGTTGTAAATTGTGTTGGACATCATTTGGAATAAAATTAAAACCCGTGAGAAACAACGACACAATATCATACGGGTTGTTGGGGTTGGGAATGAGGTAACTCAATGACTTTATCACCGAAAAATGTTATAATAACCATAAATGTAATACTAACCATAAAATGTAATAAAATTTTAACCATAAATCATTAATAATCTTGCTCATCATAAATTTAATAAATTTTAAACATAAATGAAATAAGTATGGAAACTCGCATGAAAGCGAGTTCGTTTCGCTATTTATGAGAACAAGTGAGGTTTAAGAGGGTCTTAAAATTTCAAGAGCCATTTTGTACGATTAACAAAATCTTTTACCGGCTATCTGCCTCTACACCCCTTTGAGTCTTGCGATCACCTATGCGTTCCGCTCTCTAGAGACCGGAATTTTTTCATCAATTATTATCAAATAGATTTGCGAACAAAATATAAAGTGCACTTACGTTCTAATTCGCTTCGCTCAAACAAACGTAAATTATTTTCCTCTTAAATGTAATACATACAAAACAAACAACGCTATTTGACGGTTGGATGCTCAGGCATTCCATACCGACGTGGTTTTATTACAGACTAACAAAACAGTACATTTGAACGATTACATAGTTCAAGGAAATAACATTCTTATTAAATGCCTAAGTGACCAGTAACCTCTAATCTTCTGGAAATATCTTCATGGATATACATGTCCTGGGCGGTATGTGTTTTCCACAGGCGGAAACAGAAAAAGGAAGTTTGACGCTAATATTGCGAGTCTTGCACCATGAATGAACTTTTGAATTTCTTTGAGATATCTCTTAACAGTTGAATCGTCTCTAGATCTCATGAGGAAATGGACAATTCCAGTGGCGTCGGGCTTTATACAATCTGGCAGATTCTTCCATGTAAAGCGTGAAACGAGAAAAACAAAAGGGGGAAAAATAAGCGTTTGAAGGAAGAAACAAGCGTTCTTTTTTTTTTTTTTTGCGTAAGTGATTCCATATAGCCAGCGCAACTAGAATCAATCCTCCAGAAAATGTCGGCCAGTGCCTCTCAAAACATCATGATCATGCAGTAAGACAATAATAAAACGGCCAGTACCTCTCGTGTGTCTCATATTCAAACAATAAAGTAGGAAAAGCCTCACGACCAGCAAATTAGCCTGAAATTCATCCGATTACTTCGAGTCGTTTTCTCCTCTCAACAACGTCTGAATCGACCGGCCATTAATGCCGTCCAGTGACGTCACTCACTACCCGAAAACCGGATAGTGATTTTGATTGGTTGATTGTCTAAACATTCGCATAATTATGTATAATTATGAAAAATTTTAGCGGAATTGTCGCTTGATATTCAGAGGATGGCATCCCCGGCATTCTTTCGTTTACTTCAAACATTTCCATAAGCTTAATCTTAATCTTAAACAGCAAAATTGCCCTTGTCTTCGAAACTGAAAAGCTGAATTGAACTGCGAATGAAGGATCATCGCTGAGAGTCGGTAGGTTTTTCATTTAGAGCCGCTTTGTGGTTTCGGCGGCCGGTAATTTTGTTTACGCGAAGTTTTATGAGATCAATGTTATAATTCGACCTTCTTGCCATTTTTACCGTCAAGTGTGATGATTCTGTTAGCTTTTCTTTCCTGTCTCCTTGTTTTTTTTCTTCGTTAAGAACCAAATAGCTTCTTTTCAATTAAAGCAAATCATTGTGCTGTTGTGTTTTTGAACTAAGTGTTCCGTTTGTGTGTTTATTTCATTGCGTGATTGCGACCGAGTTTGATTATAGAATTTGGTAAAACCGGTTTAGAGTTGTACTGCATGCAGTCGATAGTTTGAACGTTGAACATGAATTACAATCGAAAAAAATAAAGCAGTTCTATATCATGCAGACATTTCCAAAAGATATTTTTCGGTTTGCCACTTGAAAATCGTGTTTTACTTTTTGCATGAATTAAAGCAAAGGTCAAGGAGTAGTGACGTCACTGGACGGCATTAACGGCCGGTCGATTCAGACGTTACTGAGGGAGTAATAACGACTCGACGAAGTAATCGGATGAAATTCAGGCTACCAGCAAATACAACTCCAAAAGGTCTATTCAGAAGCCGGATGATGACCAATATTACTGATTAAGAAATACAAATACCGAAGAGTAAACAATTCTATTCTAAACTACCTAAAATCCATTCTAATGGCCAAAATATAGTCATTAGCAAGACAATCCACTGTATGGCAAGCCCCAAAAATTATCAAGATAACGGAATAAACCGTGGGGAATTTGTCAATCATCAATGTCGATAATTCTACTAATAAAATCCGCTTTTTGCACCAAATTCTGCACGGCCCACGAAAGAAAACAAAAATGCGAATTAGTCCGAAATATTATCAACAATATTAAAACGGCGGGAGGGCGGAAAACGAACGGTAAACACGTCGGAAAGAGGAATGCGAGAGCTGAGAGAGAAAAAGCACATTCTACGCCGACCAATTTACGGTGTAGATTAACCAATGAGAAGGTACCAGAAAGCCCTGTAAAGAATTGCAACATACCAGTGGAAATACATTTACATTCTAACTCGCTTCGCTCAGACAAACGTAAATTATTTTCGCCTCAAATGTAATAAATACAAAACAAACAACGCTATTTGATGGTTGGATGCTCAGGTATTCCAACCAAGAGAGAAATAACAAAAAAAAGGAGATAAAGGAAAAACATTACCGCGTGAAGTTGATCATCATTGTCAGACTTGAAACGTTACGAAGAACCCAGCTTCAACCTTTCAGGGTTTTCCCTCTTATTTTCCGCTGCATTTTTCGCTTTTTTGAGGAGTTTCTCGTCTTCGGAGTTTGAGGCGAGGACGTCTGACTCATAAGCTTGAAGAAGAGAGAATGAGCATTCTTTGTTGTCTTGAACAACCAACCAACCGTACTTGCTACGGTCTGCAATCGTTATTAATTTCTGCCTCTTGCGAATAATCTGCTGAGCTTCCTGTATCAGGCCAGGAATGTGTTAGAATAACTTGAACTAGAAGAAGACATCGCATTGCGTCTTTTTACACATTCACCACACAAAAACTGTAAAAACTGTAAAAGAATAAAAATTAAGTCTTAAAATATATTTCGCTCTTCGAGCCTCTTCAGTCAATACTTATTCTTTTACAGTTTTTACGATTTTTGTGCGGTGAACGAGATGTCTTCTAGTTCAAGTTGAACTCGAATTGTTTACTGTTACCTTTGAATTTGAATTCCGAGGCGGACCTCAGTATTTTCGACTGAGTTTCTATTAGTTTCCCTTGTGCCTCGAGCTGGGTATAAAGATATCCTTTAAACGAGGAAAATACTTCATCAACCAGCTCTGAACTTTGAGGTTTAGGGTTCGCTGAAGGATCTTTAGCTTTCGATTCCTCTACAACTGACTCCGCATCAGACATCTCTGCCATAAAACGTACGGTAAACACGTCGGAAAGAGGAATGAGCGAGAGAGAAAGAACGCATTCTACGCGGACGAATTTATGGTAGATTAACCAATCAGAAGATGCCAGAAAGACCTGTAGAGAATTGCAGCATAGCAGCGAAAAATACATTTTCTTTTTCCACTCCCTCTCCGCGCGAACACTAAAAACATCGGCTTGAGCATGGATAATAGGTTTGAGCGTGTCCTTTTGCTGTGTTGGATTCCTACAGGCGTTTTTTTGCATCATCCGATCCAGTTTCATCCTGCTGTCTCAAACTGAAACGTACAGGGAACTCCTCACTCGCGCCAAGCTGCCTACGCTTTATAACAGGCGTTTGCAAGACATTACAATACTAATGTATAAAGTAAAATACGGGAGATACTGCCAACAGCTAATTTTGGAAATCAGCGCAGCCTACTAATCTGTAGGTTGCTAGCCTGCGAGCAAGCTCTCCTATTTTGGGCGAGTGAAACGAGTCTCGCGAGAACGCGGGACCCCTCGCTCGCGCGTTCTCGCGAGGCTCGCTTTGCTTGCCCAAATAGGAGAGCTTGCTCGCAGGCTAGTAGGTTGCGCGCGCAATGCAAGATTTCCAAATCATCAATTCATGTTCTGTGCGACGGTGTATTTGTCGTTATTTTCTTCAAAACAATGTATAATAAAACAATTATTAGATTCGGTTTTTGTGATATCCTAAATAATCAAGGTCTCGGTAAGTGTTATCAGCCTTGGCCTTTTGCTCGGCTGATAACACTTACCTCGACCTTGATTATTCGGGATATCACATAAAACTCATTCAATATTGTTTTCAATTCTCTAGCTAAGCCGCCGGGCTACTGGGGCACAGTGTGTAACACATTAGTTAAAAGTTAATATTAATAAGCGTTTTGCTTGTTCCAGTTTGCTATTTAAGTAATTTTAATTATTATACGGCTGAGTCTGTTTTCGCCATGCGATTGGTCAATTTGCGGTCGGTAACTTGCTATACGGACCAAAATTTTTAAAGAAAATGCTCATTTCGGAGCTTTAAATCTCTTTTCCTCGGAAAAAAGGATTAAATAAAGTTATAAGACGCCTGTTAACCTTTAGCACTTGGATGTTGACTTTGGCCTTCAACATTTTAAACTGTGTTTATTTGTGAACGAAGGCGATGTCGAAGAGGATTCTAGTCAGTTTTTCAAAATTTTATCGTAGTACACAGTTAAGAAGACGAAAATCGACTGGCAGAGATTCGAGATGTTTTGCCTGAGAAAAAATGAGTAATTCCTAACAAACATACCTGCACCCGATCATCTTGACAAGCTTCTTTGCCATTTGCAGTGTTTTTTTAAAGACCATCGAAAGGAAGATAGGAGCGAGTTCGAGTCAGACACAATGTCCAGTTTTCAAAAGACTCCAGCGTCACATTAACGAGTGAATACTTACAGTGCTCTTAGTTTTGACCGAATAAACTTTAAAATATGTCTGTAAACCCTGAGGACTGGGATGTTGACTTTGCCTTTCCAAATTTTAACCTGTAGCTTTGTTTTAATGAGAACGAAGCTGATGTAGAAACTGAATCGTAACCTTACCGAGGAAGAGAATTCTAGTCAGTGTTTGAAAATTTTAACGCAGATCACAATTGAAGAAGAGAATGAACTGGCAGAAAGAGAGGTTTTCCTAAAAACAATTAACGAGCGAATCCTTCGACAATGACAACAAACTTACCTTGAAAAGCTCCTTCGCCATTTGCAGTGTTTTTGTTTTACAAGGACAAACGGAGGAAAGATGGAAAAGACTTCTAGACAGACACAGTGTCCGGTTTCCAAAATACTCCAGCGTTACATTAAAGAGCTAAAAGTTACAGTGATCTTAGTTTTGACCGAATAAACTTTTTCACTGACATGGCGAATTTGTTTTTATTTTCTCGGAAAGCTTTGTTATGTGATATTGTTATCGTGCACCAATAAAAACTTTCTTCTTTGACGCCTGTCAATTGACTGTCAAATCGTGCGTCCTGCACTTGTTTCCGGTCCCCCAAACAGGAAGAAGCCATATTATAAACATCTTATTAGCCTCGTTTTTTCGATCCGTAGTGTAACTTACGGATCCTTGTTTTTTTCCATCGATTTATGGCCCAAGCGCGAAAAAACTCGGTCCGTAATTTACAGTACGGACCAAAAACTCGGCTAATAAGAGGTATATATACGTTTTGCTTGTTCGTGACTTTTAAGAAATGTTTTGAAAAGTTCAGATTGTTTGAAGTTGAGAACACTTGGATCGCAAAAAATAAAAGGGCAGTTCTCTGTAAGAGTCAAGCAAAGTGGGAAATGAAAAATTTTGACCCCCCGTCAAATTTTGCACGCAATTAGATATTGTGGGGGGATGTCTAAAAATGCACTTTGTTCGGGTTGCTACTTTATTGTTGTGATGGTAACACCAAAAATATTGTTTGTTGGTGGCAAAAGATCTTCTAATATTCAACTCAGAACCTGTTGTAAAAAGTGCAAAATGTGTAGCTCTGTTTCTCAAATCCATTAAAACGCTACAACTCAAGACTTGGAGCAGATATAATACCATAATCCTAGTTTATATTTTTGTATATTGCTCTTTTTTATCTCAAATTTGCGTGGCATACACGGTTAATCAACTACATAGAGTTACGGCCATTTGAGTTGATGGCTAAAATATGGTTATCCTTTCCTTGAATTTCTCCAGAAGTGCATCAGTTCCAGATCTAAAACTAAGCAGGCACTTTACACAGAAATTCTAGTTACTAAGTCTGTAAAAATCTCTGCGGGGCGGGCTCTTCTGTTTGCAAAGGCAATTAACGAACAAACCCCAAATTTCAGTTGTTGTATATTTCATCGCAGTTGACAATCTATCTACTCGCCAACAAAATTTCTAAAACACTGAAACTACCTTCAGTATCAAAGATTATTATGCACTGAGTCATTTCCTGATCAAAAAGTTATTACTGGCTTTCAATTTCTTACACGTGACACTATCGATCAAAATAAGGCTTACTTTACGGTTTTCTCCACTTCACTGTGTGTAGCGTAGCATTTATATTCAACTAACACTTGGGTTTCTCGAACCATTCCCATGTGCCTGGTTGTGCTGTTTCCCATTGTAAACCATTGTAAGTCCATTCAATCACTTACAGCAAGTTATAAAGTGATTCAGAAGCCGATACACAAGTCATACACAAGTCCTTAGCAAGCCAAGCCATATCTTGTAAACACGCACGCTTCCACTTTGCATTTACAGCGTATTTCTTCATTAGATGCCATCAGTCGCTCCAGAGAGAGTTAAACCTTATTAGTTTTTAGTCATTAAGCCAATCATTGGAATTGTCTACGTATCAAAATCCGAAATCTCAAGTCCAGAAGCACAGAAAGCAGAACTGGTAGTCACTCGTTGACATCCCCGCGAACATGCAACCTGTCCGGGTCAGCGGTGTTAATCGATGCAACATAGTTTCCGGTCATTTCCGCTGTCTCCCGACACGACTGACTGTCCCTGGGTTCTGGTTAAAATAAAATACTTTAAACCTGTTCCTGTACTTCAAGTCCCTAGCTTTCGTTATTCGGTATTAGGTGAATGATTTTATTACAACTGATGTTAAATTATCAATCTGAGTAAACATTGCGTTGAAATTATATTGCGCTTATCCATTCTGTTGCCTTTTTATTCGTCTTATTATTCTAGCTATAATTCGCTTGCGTGGCCGGCGTAGAAAGGGTTGAGGCGGAGGTACAAGCGTGATCCAATAGAAACTCGGTGCAGGCTAAGCTACATATCCTAACTTCAGAGAAAGTCTTGGGGTCAGCATTCAAATGAAGGAAAGCGAGGAAAAGGTGAGAATGTACCTGCAATAAAGAGGCCAAACTACATCTACTTGCAAGAAAACAAGCCGTCCAAGTAAAGTGTCACTCGCAAAAGCTTTGTGAAATATTTACAACCCAAATAATGACATAAAAGGAATAGCCATCTGCTGGCAGATGAACCTCTAACGAAGAGTGCAGACAAAATAAATGTTGCTAGCAATACACAAGCTGAGAAATTACAGGCTCTCAAATAACTTCTAGCCTGTGTTCCCTAAATTTCCTTGTTCCAAATTTTTGTTTTTCCCCCTAGTATTTTACAGAAGAGTGAAGAAATTAAATGAACTTCATTACCTGCACGGCAGAGTAGGAAGTCAACTTCATCGGTAATACCTTTCCAAAATTTGCTGAGCCCGTAAGTTTGCAGATGGGTAGAAACATCACGATAACTTTCACTAAGAAAGCATAATTTCGGTTCACTCTTTCACAATTTTTCATTTCCCACTTTGCTTGATTCTTACAGAGAATTACTCTTGATGCTCACTGAGTTGAAAATGACATCCCTGCAAAACACTGACTGACCAAAATCGCGAAATTAAGTAATAGTAATACATGAGAAGCGAATTTGTTCCTGAACAGAAAGCTACCTTGAAGGAGTACGTTTTATTATTACCCAATATTCTCTTGCCTTTATAACAAAAATTAACCTTCTGACATTTATTAAAACCAGGAGCCGCCTGACAACCTTTTGACAATCATAATTGATAAAAAATTTTCGGTCTCTAGAAAGCGGAACGCATAGGTGTTCGCAAGGATTAAAGGGGTAGAGGCAGACAGCGGAAAAAATTTTTTTAATCATAAAAATGGCTCTTGAAATTTTAAGAACGTCTTAAACATCACTTGTTCCCATAAATAACAAAACGACCCTGCTTTTTGTTGCATTTATGGTTAGTAGTTTATTACATTTATGGTTGGCTTTTAATACATTTATATTTAGTGTTAACATTTATGGTTGATTATTACATTTATGGGTGGTGCACTTCATTTCTGAAGTTAACAAATAGTATTCAGGGTCGAATCACCTTTATCTGACCAAAAAGGGGAATTAGTGCTCTCTCTGGGTGTGCAACCTTATGAAGAGGAATTAGTGTAATCTCGTGGGATAAGTAAGTTTAAACTTACCGCCAATCAAGTTCTAGTCTTGCGTTACTGCATTTGGTGACCAGGCGCTCTAAACCATTCACCAACGAATGAAATTCGTCTGTCACGGCTTTGTACCGTTGAGCTTTCCGGGCATATTCTACTGAAATTCGAATAAACTGTGATTTGGAATCAAGGCCTGGCCAGTACATCTTCAATTTCGTGATAGATTTGTTCTCGACATCTTGAACTTCGTGCTCCTTAATTGTGTCCCACTTGTTGGACACAAACAAAGAGCACTCTGATAAAAGAAAGTCCTGCATCATTTCTCTTCCATACATTCCTTCTCCGATGGAAAACGTGGTTGCCGAATTTTCTCCGGTTTCGTCTTTCAAACCACTGAAGACTTTCTTCACCGTTTCAAACAGTTTTCTAATCTGAAAAGTCGAAAATACAAATATTGTACCACGCAATTAACAACTGTATTCAGTAAGACACTAAACAACCCTAGTTATTTTCTGCCTTTAGTTTAGACACGGGTTACGATTGATATATCTGTGTACGTTTATAATCAGTGACCGATTCCGGCCATTCTACATTTTACAAAAAAAGCGCAGTACGAAAATGAAAAACGCCCAAAAATCAAGGTCTTTATTTGTATTTTACACTCAAAACTAAAGAAAAGAATACTGATTTTTATCTTTCACTCGCCGTTATGAAAACCTGAGAAAAGTGCCCCCTTTTCTCATAAAAAGCCCGATATTTTAGGCCCGTTTCAAACGTCGTGCTACTGCCGTGCCGAACTCAATTGATCGAATTAAATTCGACTTTAGCACGGCAGTGGCACGACGTTTGAAACCAAGTCGTGCTACTGCCGTGTAGCAAGGCAAGCCTTGCCGTGCTACACGGCAGTAGCTCGACTTGGTTTTAAACGTCGTGCTACCGCCGTGCCGAACTCAATTCATAAATTATAAATACATTAGAATGCATTTAAAAGTTTGCTAAACCGTTTCTTTAGTTTCGTGTTCTGTTTTCAGCAACAGCCGTTCTATTCGACTGAATTAAATTCGACGTCTGAAACCAAGTCGTGCTAATGTCGTGCTGAAGTCGAGCTAAAGTCGAGCCAGCTTAGCACGGCAGTAGCACGACGTTTGAAACAGGCCTTAAGGATTTTTCTTCGCTGTAAAGTGAACCACCTTTCTTGAGTAATGGTTTATATCTCCCAAATTGCAAAAGAGCTGGAAAGAGAATTTCCTCGATCGAGTTTTTTTAGCTTTTGGCCTTTTTCTTCAAGTGGAAAGAAAGTCGACTTTGCCCTTTTTCTTTTGGTCTTTTTGGCGGACAGTTGGAAATCCCAATCTTCGGTTCTCTCGACTGACAGGTTTTAAAAATGACGGGAAATTCTGAGCAATGAATCGTGACGTTAATTTACAAGTGTTCATAAACTGTAGTTGTATATACTTTGTGTTCCGGCAATGTTTCAAGATGTCGGACGTTTACGTCAAGATTAAAGGAGACAAAAAAAAAGGTAAAACTGAAGTCTTCAACTGTAAACAACAGTAATCCACTGGCCATGATATTAAGGCTTGATCTAAACCAGGGGATCTACGTATATATTCTTCGAAGAAGGGAATTAGATAATTCTCCCATCAAATACTGGCTTTTACCAAGTCGAGGACTTTGAGAAGATGTACTTCGTGAACGGAGAACGAATGAGTGCGAACTCAGTTAGCTCAGTAGTGCCCGCAGTGCAGTCTACAGCGCTTGGTGTACCTCTTTCCTACCAAATGACGGCCACAAGAACAAATCTCAACCCTCCGCCTCAGTGGACAGAGTGACCAGGCCGTACTAAGACGACAAACCTTCACCACCACCAACAAGAGTCAAGTGGCGTGGAAGAAATCGCTTGAAGTGGTGGACGTGTTGCCGTCTGGCGAGAAAAGAGAAAAGTTCCAGGGGGCCCATGTCGCTGACCGAAGAATCTTCGTCGGTCGATACACAGTTTTGATTGGCGCAGACAAGACGGTGCAAGATACTTAAGAGCGTGTCTCCGTAAAAACCGACCAGTGATTTTGGATCAAAAAATTAATTTCTCTTATATTCTGGGATATTAAAGCCTCCACCTTAGTAGTTGCAAAAGTGCATTTCGTTTGACCGAAAGTGATAAATATATTTTTTTACGAATTTTTGAATTTCCGGGCGGTCAGCGCCGGCGCCATAGCCGTTCAAAGTGCAAAAATCGCTAATATTGACCGCACTCTTGAAAACAAACCCCTGGCTCAAAAAGACTGATTTTCTTCTCCGTATACAGATACACCACTGTAGATTTCCTAGCCATATCACAGTTCCGAATTATTTGTTTATTTCAACGGCAATGATTTTTTCCCCAGCACGTGTTTTCGGCTTTCCATCAAAACACGAAAGTAGCTCAACTTTGAGGGTAATTTTAAAAAGTGTGGCACCTGTCTGAACTTCGCTATCTGTATGAATACAATCTAGAAATGATAATAAAACTCAAAAAGGAATAACATTTTTGTGCTCTCCACGTTTTCAGAATAGACCGCCGTTTGAATTTCCAGAAATTTCGTAAACCAGATAATTAACGAACACTCGCCTTGTCGATCTGCTTGTCAAGGTCCAACTTCATTTGATGGCTTGATGGGTCTTATCCAAGTTCTTTCACATTTTAAGGTTATTTCTCAATCATCTGAAACTATATTGGCCGTTGATTCCATGTCCTTTGTCCGTTTAAAGAAGTTATCTTGTTTATAAAATGGCAGTATCCGAGAGCGTTACTGGTTCGTGACACCGTCCTGAAAGGTCTTTCGCTAAAATTAGTTGGATGCAATCTTGTTCATTGAGATTACTCTTCAAGACATCGCGGGGAAATTTCTAGAGCAAATAAAACACTTTTCTTTGCAAATAAAACGCGATGAGTCGCTAACAAGGCGATTTAACCCACTTCAGATTAAAGTTGAAATATGCGTGACTTTGTATTTCATCCCCAGTCCTCCTGTACTGGACACAAAACAAACAAGGGGGAAAAATAGCTACTGATACAGTAAAGTGTTCTTTCTCGGGCTTTGGAAAATCTAGTTGTGGAGGTTTTCGAGGTTTGGATACAGTATGTAGGTTGCGAGAATGCCAGGAAGATATAACGATCCACTTGAAGACATGCCATCTTTCAAAACTATCTAGAATGATGGAGTACGAACTGATACTAGTCAGGGCGGGGCTATTCGATGTGCCAAAACACCAGCAAGAAGAAATGTTCGTGTGTTCAAAACACAGACATAATTTGGGTCGCAACTGGCGTCCTTTAAGGACATGTCGATATCCTCTTCATTCAGGAGCAAGGAAAAAGCTAAAAAATGATCATGTTATCAACTTGGAGATGTCCAAGAATATTCACGCAATTTTTGGAATTACAATTCCCATTGGGTCAGGTAAGCATTCTACTACACAATATTTTACGTTTTCCCTTTTTTGAGGAGCAACGATTGACACAGTTGGTTATTGCGTAGCCCTTGGAGTCTTCTGTGTGAGAGGTCTTGAGATTGATGTCCATGGCCAGGTGTGAGAAATTCTTTCCGTGTAGCTTCAAGTAGCTTTAAATACCAGTGAAACGGAGTACTGATGAAGAGGGGGTTTAAAAAGGTTTGTCTTTCAGATAATGATGAAATGATCATTTCGAAGTACCGACGTATGTGAGGCTCCTTTACTTTTTAACTTTCAATAGAATAAAAGAACTCATAAAACCAAGGTAAATGTCATGGTGAAGTATTCCGAATTGTGTAACAAACTTTAAATCTAATTATAAATAAAGACTAAAAGAGAAGGTCGAGGGAATAACCATTCAACGTTGTTGTAAAACCTTGAAAGGGAATCGTTCTATAAGGTGTTTATTTTTCCGGCTATTTATGTCATAACCAGTTAACAGTGCCACGATGTAAGTGTAGAAATCTTGGATTGAGTAAATAACAAGTATGAAATGAACATTCTTGTTTTACATTGTTTGGTCAAGCGCGTTAGTATAATTAGGACAAGTATATTTGTTACAACATAGATGTTCAAAAATACACAAGTATTCCTGGATTTTTGCGAGATGTAAAAGATGCTTAGAATGTGTCTTTACAGGACTGTCTATTTTTCACGTTGATTCATAGCGTTTTATTTTTCAAAGTACGAGATAATTTCGGTAAAGTAGCCTACATGCACGTGACCCACGAAATTATGCGAAACACTTGGCAATGTTCCCCTTCTTTAAAAACCCTTTTCTGTGACTATCGGGGATTTTGTATTTGAAAAGTTTTTTAACCCTGCTATATGCTATATCCTGAAAACTCGTTTTCCGACACCTCAAGACCTAACCGGGAGATTAAAAACTTTTTTGAGTTTATTTTGCCAGTTGTCAATTATCAATCCGATAGATCACAATCAGTGTTGGTTCTAAAAATAAGTTTTTCGCTACGAATCGACTTTGACTAAAAGTTAAATTCATCATTGTGATACTTTTTAATGCACAGCAATTTGCACTACTTGTGTCAAGACGCAAAGACAAAAATATGAGGAAAATAAACGTTGGCTGGAGAAAACCACTGAGAGTGAGAAATTAGGAGGACATGAAGAGACAAGGTGTGTTTAAGGTGACTCGACACAGTGTTTTTTTTTTGGGGGGGGGGGGGGTACCATCCTACTTTGAAGCTCTCTGGTATCCTACTTTACTTTTATCGTAAGTCTAACACATAGAATGGATAACATATAGATCAATCTACAATATAACATAAAATTTTTGGCGATCGGAGTAAATGTCACGTGGTTATAATGCCACGCCCCTTTGAGGTCTGAGTCGAAAATCTGCCGTTGCCGGCATTTTTTCGTGAAAATTTCTCGGCTGCACATAGTGCGCATTAGTGCCTTGCGCTGAACAGAGTTTCACCAAAAGACCCAAAAGACCCAATTCGAGAAATTCAGCGGTTTCCAAATTTAGGTCATAATTTATGCGAAAATGATAAGCAAACCTTACACGATTACATCTAATAAACTATGAGATTCATCCCTTTATTTTGGGCATCGTTATAACAGATGGGTCCTTGCAAGTCAGCAAAAAGCTTTAGGGCCTTGTAAATGCGCGTGATTTCGAGCAAAGCAAACATATAGAAATTATACTTTTCGCTATTTGTTGACGTTTGTCAGCGTTTAAGAGCCTTCTCACGAAAAATCATTTTCTTAAAAATTCGTATTTTTTCTTTCTTCAAATTTTTTCAGGGCCACAATTGATTAACTAACTACCCGGACTCTGAATTTCATGGTCATTGAAAAACTGTGACATTATCTTATATAAGCCCAAACTTGAGTAAACAAGATCAGAAAGGACTGGGCAACAAAATTTACATCAGTGGATGTGGCTGTGGAAAAATCTACACCATTTATGTTAGCGTCCGAATCATCAACTGACGTAGAAACCAGGTAGAAACCCTGCAGATGGGATGGGCACTAAACAAGGCCCACGCAGGTTCCATCCGGTTTTCTCGTGAGGTTAAAGAATATCTCACAGCCAAGTTTGAAACTGGTGAGCGAACTGGCCGCAAGGCGGACCTTGTTCAGGTTGAAAAGGATATGAGAACAGCACGGAATGTGAATGCCAGGGTCCAGTTCAATGAATTTCCGCGCAGCGTGGGGTCCTGGGAAGGACGTGGAAACTGTAGTAGCGTGGCCATGGTTTCTCAATTCTCTTAGCTGAAATGTGTTGAACCATTTTTGTCAGTGTATTTATGTTAAGCTGAAGAAGAAAATTTATCGAAGTATGGCGATTCAATGTTAATTACATCGAACTTAACAGCAAATGTTACGAATCAACGGTGTTACGCTCGCAACTGATAACGCTCCTCCCGGGCGCTCTGTATCACTTTTATACAAACTAGATAAAAGATGCCGTTGAAGGACAGGTTTTAAAAAAAAAAATCGATGTTTTTAGAGTTAAAGCGGTTACTTCAGGAGAAAAAATATCCTCTACAAAAACCAAGAGGGACATTACAACCTAAGAAGTTAATAAAGCAAGTGAACGAGCTAGTATTTGTTAATTATTACCGTATCAGGTCATCACCCGATGCAGGGGAACTGGGGATGAAATACAAAGTCACGCATTTTTCAAGTTTCTCTGGAGACTGGGTTAAAACGCTTTGTCAGCGACTCATCGCGTCGTATTTGCAAAGAAACGTGTTTTATTTGCCCTAGAAATTTCACTGCGATGTCTTGAAGAGTATAATCTCAATGAAAAGGGTTGCACCCAACTAATCTTAGCAAAAGACCTTTAAGGACGGAGTCACGAACCAGTCACGCTCGCGGATGGCTGCCATTTTCTAAACCAGATAACTTCTTTAAACGGACAAAGGACATGGAATCAACGGCCAATATAGTTTCAGATGATTGAGAAATAACCTTAAAATGTGAAAGAACTCGGATAAGATCTATCACGCCATCAAATGAAGTTGGACCTTGACAAGCAGATCGACAAGGCGAGTGTTCGTTAATTATCAAGTTTACGAAATTTCTGGAAATTCAAACGGCGGTCTCTTCTGAAAACGTGGAGAGCACAAAAATGTTATTCCTTTTTGTGTTTTACTATCATTCCTAGATTGTAGTCATACAGATAGCGAAGTTCAGACAGGTGCCACACTTTTTAAAATTACCCTCAAAGTTGAGCTACTTTCGTGTTTTGATGGAAAGCCGAAAACACGTGCTGGGGAAAAAATCATTGCCGTTGGTTATTAAATAATTCGGAACTGTGATATGGCTAGGAAATCTACAGTGGTGTATCTGTATACGGAAAAGAAAATCAGGCTTTTTGAGCGAGGTGTTCGTTTTCTAGAGCTCGGTCAATATTAGCGATTTTTGCAGTTTGAAAGGCTATGACGCCGGCGCTAATCGTCCGGAAATTCAAAAATTCGTAAAAAAATATACTTATCACTTTCGGTCAAACGAAATGTATTTTTGTAACTACTAAGGTGAAGGCTTTAATATCCCAGAATATAAGGGAAATTAATTTTTTGATCCAAAATCACTGGTCGGTTTTTACGGAGACACGCTCTTAAGTTTCCATTATCTCTCAGTAGGTCAGATCACATTAGATAATTTTAGGAAACTTTGGTCATTTTTCTTGCATCACTTTTAGCCATTATAGATCATTTTCAATACCTTTAAAGGTCATTTTTGTCAATTTTAGACCACTGTTGAAGAGCTTAATCCACTGAGGCGGAGGGTTGAGATTTGTTCTTGTGGCCTTCCTTTGGTAGGAAAGAGGTACACCAAGCGCTTTTCGACACGTTTCCCCTATATTCCCAATCAAGAAAGAACAAACTTTCACTGGAACTGATAGAGTATTGGCTGATTGACAAGACTGGTACTTGCCTGCCACAGATAACAGAGCAACCCAGCTTGCGGAGACGATACCAGACCGTCCCGTGGACCACATAATATTTTGTGCGACCACTTCAACCAATTAACCCAATCCCTGAACTCAGCTAAAAGTTTGTGTACATAAGCTTTCAGTGTACTTACTGTATTGTTGTTAATTCCATCGGAGTTTGCAGCGGTTAGGACAAAAATGAAAGCAAAGACTTGAGGGAGATACTGATACACTATGTCATCCAAATCTTGAGATTCCCCAAGGCCAGGAGTGTCGACAATCACTATCCCTTGCTGAGATGAAAGACAGATTAGATGTAGGTCTTGCTAGTTTAAGGTGTTTGGACACAGTTTTTCGAAGACCACATATTTCTCTATCTCCTTAAATGTGATTTTATACATGTCCGTTCGCTATAAAATTGTCACCACTGACTGAACTTGGATTGAAGTTTGTCAAAATGTAGTTTTAAGAAAATCAATATCACTATGACAACAATATAAAAAAATACTTTTAAATCAATAACAGCGGATTTTTGCGAGATCCAGACCTGACTGAAAATCAGACACCAGGAACCTGAAGCGCCGTGTTTAGGAAATATTATAACCTCCGTGAGAAGTATAAAAATCCTGTATGTTAAATTCAAATGAAACGTAAATATTATATTTTAAACCTTATATTTTCCAGATTCCGACCCTAGGAAATGTTGGTGTATTTTCCCACTTGCGATCTTGAAAACTACTAACCCTATTTGTCTCCACCTGTCTAAGTGCAACTTTTTTCTGGCCTACGAACCTGCCAAAAATCCGCGTTATAACATTCACCGTTTTGACGTTATGCTAATTTCCTGAAATTAATGCACAGCATACATACTTTTTCAGTGTGTACTTTTGAATGCAAAACAGCAATACATCTTCACTGCCACAATAGCCATTCATTGCCGAGCTATGGATAAGTTATGGGGAAAACATTTTACCCCGGCAATGAGTTGTAACTGATATACTGGCAGACGGATACACGTCGCCGAATGGGAGGGGGTGAGGAAAAAATTATGCAAGCGGTTGCCACTAGCGAAACTTCGCGAAAAGAGGGAAAAAAGTCCCGAAAACATGAATCAAATAGGAAAACTACATTCCCCAAGGGCCGGTAACGAGCAGTGACAAAAGAATAAGATGATAAGAATGCATATCAACCGCGCGACAAAATTTCGTGACTATTCTCGCAGTGAAGCTATTAACAATATTCGCACTGAAATGTTCTAATTAAGGAGGTATGTATGGTACACAGTTTTTTTGGAAAAATTAGCATAACGTCAAAACAGTGAATCAGTTATGGCGAGGATTTTTGGCAGTTCGTAGGCCAGGTTCGTCTTAAAATTCCAAGGTGTTGCAGTAAATCAATGTATACCTTTTCTGCACTAATTTATTCTCTTCCCAAACCAACATCATTTCCCCCCAAAAAACAACCGTGATGGCCACTTAAAAGCATACAGCCAAGCACTGCCGTTGTACCACCATCACAGCCACTACCGCCACACTACACTACCACTTCCTAAACTTCTTAAGTACTAGTACTGCTACAACCATTAATTATAAGGAAGCTAAAGCAAAACAAATGAAGACGACGACGGCAACAATAACGTTAAAATCAATTGTCATACCAAAACATCAGCACCTTACGCGGAACACTCTTTTAGCCGAAGATGCAATGCCCGACGACGATATACAATATTGTTTTTTTCTTTAAACTCAGGAACAGTCCATAAAAAAACTTCCATAAGGAACTCTAGAAAAACTACCTACAATTACTTATTTGAGCTCGGCTAAACGCAATAGTCGGAATTAAAAAATCCGTACCTCGTCGTCGTGGTTCCTTAAGCTCCTCAGTATTCATCCCTACCACTAACACTTTAAACTAATAGCACCACCAACAGCACTAGCACCAACACTAGGGTTAATTTATCAGGAAGTGGTCCGAATGGCTTATTAATTCCAAAAATTTGAGAACTGACGGGACAAAAGAAGCAATCGACAGCGTTCTAACAACGGCTGATTGAAACAGCAAGACGGAAGAGAAAAGTGTACAAAAAAGAGGTGTTATATTTATATGAGGTTAGCCGATCCGGTTAGCCGGGCTGGCCCGCTTTATTAGCGGGCTCGCTTGGCTCATGCCTTGTGATTGGACTGCCGGTGAGGGCAACCCCTAGTCAATAAATGGGTCGCATCAACAGCCATAATGGCTTTTGGTCGCATCTGTGTCGAAGGAAAGACAAAATGACGGACGGATCTCCCAGACGGACGGATCTCCCAGAGGGCTCGCTTGGCTCATGCCTTGTGATTGGACTGCCGGTGAGGGCAACCCCTAGTCAATAAATGGGTCGCATCAACAGCCATAATGGCTTTTGGTCGCATCTGTGTCGAAGGAAAGACAAAATGACGGACGGATCTCCCAGAGGGCCTTGCGTGTTATTTTCATATTTTACATACCTTTTGTCACAAAACTTCCAATTTTGAACTAACTGTAACATTGTAATACTAAGTTAGACGTATTAATTATAGAGCTAAACTATATTTATAATAAGCCCTCTTACGTTTATAAGCGTAGAATGACAATTATTTTTGCAATTTCCTGTTAATATCAAATTACACACGCTATATTGTACTGTCATGCTATTATTTTGGAGGGAAGAGGGATTGGGGGGAGTGGTGTGTTGTTGAGATGCCCCAATTAAAAATGCCAATCATTTTCTTGTTTCAAAATGTTTTATATATCTATATCCTATTTCACGGATTAAGTGTAACTTAACCACTGCATCCTACAATCGGCAGCCCGATGAGCCCCCACCATAAGGGTCTTGTTTTCTCTTAATTTTCGTTGTGTTTATATGTTTGCAGTGTAGCCTCCCACGCAGCGAACGTTCGTGGGGACGGAATGCGTGAAGAAGCCCTAAGAAAGTGTACGTGGGAGGCTTTTACAGTAAAAGTGTAGCAAACATGATAACGCTTAATGAATAATGTGTAGTTGAGGCTAAAAAAAATGAAATACAATAACCTGTAAAAGTGAGTGAGGCAAAAAGAGTTCAATCTTCTTACAGCATGACTCATTCTCGCTAACAAAAGGGGAGATCTGTTCGAGGTAACTTTGTCCAGAGCTTTCTGAATCTGAAGGGTCCTCAAGGAATATTTCCTTGGTTGGCTGTTCTGTTTCAGGATCCTTACTTTTCAAATGTGCCTTAATTTTTGGATGTTGTCCATACTTAATTTCCCATATGGTGGAAGTCACTTTGACATGTCCCGTTGGAAGAATTTCGTCATTTAGAAGTAGATTAATCAGACCACTTTTTCCGGCAGACGTCTCACCTAAGTAACGTAGAAATAAAACAAAATAACATAAAAAATAAAAAGTAAACATGAAATGAACGAAGAACTAATAATAAAAATACGAATACGAATAACAAAAAACGATCTAACAGCGATTACATGTACATGTTGTGGGTCTTTTTTATCCTTAGGCCGAAAATGATGACCATTACCGAAAAACAAAGGTTCAAAGGGCCGATCGATGTAGAAAACCGATCAAACTAGCTGTACTGAATTTGGTGGAGAATTTAGAAATACCAATAAAAGCCGAAAGGCGATTTTAACTGGGCTGCCTGATGTAGAGGGGAGGGGACGGCTGTACACACTCAGGCTACCATGAAACCTTGTCACCAATCATTGCGTGACATAGAATCTCACGTGAGAGTGAAACATTCTACGCGACTCTTTTGGAAGACTTTCGTAACGAGAAAGTGAGTACCATTTTTATGTTATTTAAAATTATTTTCGTTCTATGGGTCATAAAACGCTGTTAACAAGCAGTACATTTCTCAATTCTGGTTCTTAAAACTAACTAAACAAACTAAATGTAAGTTTTGTTTTTGTCTGATAAATAATATTTAAGCAATAGTAAACGTTTTCCGTGTTTGCATAGCCTGATATAAACACCAGAGGGGTTGGGAGCCTTATATTTACACTCAAATACTAGCGATCATCTTCGATCACATTCAAGAGCCAGAATGGCTCTTGATCACAGCAGATTAGGCCTGCAAACGAAATTCTTGGAAAACAAATCAGGCCGAATTTTTTGCGTTCGCGATCGACATGTTTACTCTACAAAATCTTGGCAACAAATCTGGGTGTGTGTAAACCAACCTTTTATACTTTTTATACCTCGGACAAAATGCGGTATTTCACAGTTTTTCAAGACAAATTGCACTTAGCCAATATTCAGGACGATCACTCGTGGGCTTTTAGCGAAACCGTTCAAAAATTTCCAAAATCACCTATACGGCCAGCCGGTTCTCACTTTTGACAAGCGCCAAACTTGCAGTGCTAGCTTTATCGACACTAATAGAGTTACGCTTCAACATAATAAAGAACTTACTATGTATTTTTTTTTATTTAATGGTTTTATATTAACGATGTGTAATTTTAAAAAGCGTTTGATAAGCGTGGTACTTTGAGTACTCGATGTTCATGAACGACTGAAAACAAACGGCACAGCCATTAAAATTACAAGAGAGACTACTAACAATCAATAAAAGAAATATAATTCAGTGAAACATTTACAGAGACAACAATTTACAATCACGAAGTGTCTCTAAGAATATTGAGCGTTTAAGCTTAAAGCTTAAGTTTATGTTTTAAGCCGGCCTCCCGGTGCTTGCTTTTTTCAAAGATGAACTCGAAGCACGAAAATCGCTCAAAGTTTTCTTTTTACAGCCAAATTTATAACTAAATATTCTTCGGAACGTTTTCTTCTATTTGAGGTGAGAAAATATATCTAAAGGCTTTTAAAGTTCTGTAAGCTTATATCAAAACTGATACTATAGGTCAGATCATTGTCTCAAATCTTAGAAACGTGCATAAACTTTCCGCTTAAACTGTGCTCAACTTCATGAAATTAGATGCAAAAAAAACAAAACAAAGAACAAACACAACAATTACGCAGGCCTACCATTCGAGATGCAACTCCTGAAAGCTATCAAGTAAGGCCAGAATCGCTTGAGACTTTTAAACCCTCTTACGCATCAAGAAAGGTGAAAAACGAAAACGATACCATCCGAAATCGGATCTCCGACTTTGAGAAGTGACGCATTCCTCAACGAAAAACCCAATAAACAAACCATCCATGAATAACAGAAGACTCGTGATCAGCTGTATTTCATTTTGTACATCAAGTGGAAAAAGACATCAGCTAATAAAACATCACAAGTTGACACAAAACTCTGTCAGCTTCAGCTGTCAAAGTAAACAAGTTTCAAGAGGCTGTATTAATTTTCCGCATGAACTCACCTGTCAAATTTTGACCAATCAGAGCATAAAAATTGGACGTAGAGCGTGACCAACGCGAGACCATGGTAAGAAAAGGCCTTCCTCGCCTGTATTTTTAAATAACTGGCTGAATTTTCGCGTCCCAGATCAGTTTGAAATCAAAATCTTAATAGTGCGGGGCAATAGTAACATAAACACAACATATTTCAAATGAACTAAAAAAATAAACGTGAGCCTGCGATCATTTGAAAACTAGTAACTTGTCAGCGGATAACTTCAAAAAAACTCGACCTCGATGGGTCGACACCTAAGCCCACGATATGGTCAGGTGACACTGGTCAGCGGATACCCTGTTTTGACAGCTGTCAATTGATCACAACATTGATCTTGTGCAATCAGTTTTCTCCTGAGCTCGCAAACTGGCTAGAAAGTGTGAGAGTAAACATTGGTTTCCATGGATTGTGTCTAAAAGTACACACGAGTGACCACGAGTGACCACGAGTGACTACGAGTTAGAGTTCACCAAAATGTGATTTTTCTATTATAATGACATCATTATTACGTCACTTTATCAAATTAAAACTCTTTAACCAGAAATAGAAAATTTCTAGCTTTTTTCCGTCATAAAAATTTTACGAAATACTATCGCGTTTCTTCCGGTTATGCAATTGTGAAAATACCACTTTCCATTTTTAACCTCTCTCGTTACCGTCCCAGAGTAAAAAAAAAAATACTGACTCGACAAAATGTTAGAAAAAAATTGGGTCAACAAAAGCTTCAAAGCAACTTTCCCACTGGTAAATAAACCAGCGACCACTTGCATACATTTTTACGTTCGACGTAAACCCTAAGCCTGGTCAATCTCTTTGTCTTCATACGTCTGAACCTCCTTTATGCACAATTCGGATGGTTTATACCCCATTGGGCTGGGCCAAGGCTGCTCCCAACCCACCACGATTAGAATTATGAACGGTCCTCAGACATTCGCTCTCTCGACCTTTACATCCAAACAAAAATCCGTAAGAAAATGAATGATAGTATGAACTCATAGAATCATCGATACGCATTTTGACTTGAAACTTTTCCCGAAACGTGCAGAGTAGTACTAATTAAGGTGCATACAATATCGCTTCCTAACGAAGCAGCTATTGACAAGTCAAATAACATGTGGATCCAAACAATACCGTCAACTTGCTTCGGTACCAATGTTGCACAGGTCACGACAGATATATAAACTGGCTCCGCAAGCAAAGGCGAACAACCGTCACCAGATTTATGCTAGCTCCAGGGGCGGATCCAGGTTTTTTTAATGGGTGGGGGGGGGGGGGGGTGGCTGATACCAATCGGCCACCGAACTACACGTTAATTTATTTTAAGTAGGCGAATTGGAGACTGTATCACTGCAAACTCTTGAAAAGCCTCAAAATACAAAAATAGAAGCTAATAGGAATACCTTACTAAACTAGTCGGCCAAACGTGAAGACGCCGCCGTCATTCGTCTAGGGTATAGTCGTGCAGCGCTACAACTTTCTCACAAACTACTCTTCTGTCTATGGTTCTGCATTTACATGCATGGCCATTGCACGTATTTCTATATTTTTTGGGACCCATGTATTTCCGTTTTTTTTCCGTTTATTTCTTTCTTTTTAGGTGAGCTGTCCTGAACAGGGATGGCGGTCGGTCGGTCGGTGTACGGTCACGTGATTACCAAATTTTCTGCGATGGGTAGATTTACTTAGCTGCCCACGCGCGCGCGTGGAGCTCCGCTAAAAACTAAACTACAAAATTGTCACAAGCATCTCTTCTCTCCCGTCCTCATAAACACAAATATATATTAATCACAAATGAAGACAGAACACAGTTTTTTTCAATCCACTTATATTTTTCGACCACATTCAGTGATCTTCTTCAGGGTGACTAACTGATTGTTAACGTACAGCACTTTAAATTTGCTGAATTAGCCAAGGCAACGCGCGCGCATCACAACTGAAATTACTGTTATTTTAAAAGTCTAACGGAAATTATTAACAACTGAATCATTGGATAATGCAATTCTATCGTTTTGATTGGCTTAGCCACCATGGTATATTTAACAATTATTCCTCGAGCCCGAACGGGCTCAGAACAGGAGCCCATCAATCCTGGCTCAGAGTCAATAACCCATGAGGGCAAGAGCAAAATAGTTTAAGTAAAATCCAACTAGTTGGTCGAAATATTGAGACAAAACAGCTTTAGCTAGCAAAACGAGATTCAGCCGCCATTGTTTTGGTTTTTAAAACCGCAATAGAAAACGTTTTCCGTGTTTGCATAGCCTGGTATAAACACGAGAGCGGTTTGGAGAATTCTCCCAACGCCTCGAGTGTTTATATCAGGGTATGCAAACACAGGATATAAGTTTTCTATTGCTTTTATAAAATAAATTTCCCGACAAAAAACGCCCGAGAAATAACTGTCTCGATATACATAAATATGATTATGGCATATTTTGAACGTAAGGGTTGCGTACAGCAAAACCTCTATTTAAACTGTATCATTATAAGAACGTTTTCAAAAGACATCGTATGGTTCGGTGTCAAGTGCTTGTAATCGGAGGAGACATTGGCCAAGGTGCGTCGTGCGTGTAAACGGAGCATTTCATACCGGCGCGAGTTACAGGGCGCAGTTGCTCAAAGGCCGATTAGTGCTTAACCCAGGATTCTTTTTCCTTCTTCAAAACATTTCTTCGGATAATTTTCTCTGTTATTTTTAAGAGCATCCAGTCATCAACTTGTTGACAAAATGAATTACCACTGAATTTACTGTTTTAAAAGCTTTCACATCTGAATTCAAACTTCGCACTAACCCTGTCAAAGCCTTCAATGGAACGTGTGTGCGGCTCACGTCAATAACTTTTCCAGTAATTTGGTTGAGCGTGTTGGTTCCAGTGACTCGAGAGTGGCGCTACTGTGGGTGAGTTTTTCCAAATAAATAACATAGAGTTAAAGTGTTCGTTTGTCCGGTGCAGAAAATATTACAGGTCATGATCAAATAGCGCCGCCGAGCTTGACATCTCGGCAGATTTACTTTGAGACACAACTGCTGTTGAGCTACACAACTCGGTAGATTTACTTTGTGACACAACAGCCGCCGAGCTACACAACTCGGTAAATTTACTTTGTGGCACAACGGCCGCAGAACTGATCTCGGTTTGATGCATGTACCAGTAGTCGCATACATTTTCCAAAAACAGTGACCAACCAAACTCAAAAATATGGAGGCTTAATCCAAAGTACAATTTAACAGCAAACTTCTGAAAGATGAACGCTTTGGACGATTCAGCAAACACAGATCAATGTACGCTTTACGAAGATTTAGCAAACTTTTTAAAAGATGAACGCTTTACGAAGACAGGATAGCAGACTTCAGCAAACCTTTGAAAGATGAACGCCGAGGACACAAGAATCACCACATGTCGAGTTAGCGCGTCAAAGTGAGGCAAATGTGTGTCGACGACGAAAATGCAATCTCAGAAAAACCTCCTTTATTAATTGCACAGGACACCCAATAATGCACAAAACACCCAACACAAATTAGGGGTTGCGTTCTCTCACCTCGAACGCAACTAATCATTTTGATTTAGGCTGAAAAGAAAATTCGCTTAAGATTGACTGAGATCCCGTGGAACTTTCTGGGAAAACTGCAATGATTTCAACGAAACCGCGGCCGCCCTTAAACTATCTCTTTTGAATAGATCATCTTGTTGGAAAGTCGTCGTTTAAGCGCAGAACAGGAGTATTTTCTTTCTATATTATCAGTAAAATGTTCAGGACAAATGAGCTTTTTGTGGATTCGGTGGCAAGCTAGCTAGCTCTACTTTGAGACCCCTTTGACTGCTAAATTCAGCTTTTGCGTATTTATTTTTAGTACGTTATACGGAATGACTTGTCACGACACGAAAGACAATGCGGGACTTTATTGATTTATACACGTTTCTAAAACATTCACAATAATAGTCGTGTCTTTTCTTTTTTATACATCGTATTCTACTGGAATAACAATCTTAAGTTATGTTTTAGCCTCGCAGACACAGCAGTAAAAAACAGGTAAAAATATTTAATCCACATAAAAGAGCGACTACCGTGTTTATTCAGCGATTTTTTTAAAATACAAAACTATTGTTTCGCGTCGCCGACCGTACTTTAGGCCTATCAGAGGAAAAGTAACAATTTCCTGTGAAACATCCTAATTTGAAGAAAAAAATTTTAATGTTATTTTGAAAAGCTGTTAAGATCGAAAACTGTGCAGCTTGTCACGTTCATGTTACATTTGAATTCACGTGGAAGAAACCAACACCAGCATGTCGCCCGGCTGGGCGACCTGGACAATATTTTCAGTCGCCCGAGGCCAAGTCTTGCTCCGTTAGAGCACAGCCTTGTATCTTTGTCCTCCTCTACGCAGTAAGCTTACTTTTCCCTCCTTTGCTGACATAGTATCTTTTTTCTGCTTGTGCAATCCAGCCTGACTTGCAGGTGATTCGAAGTTGCAGCCAATAATAATTACACAATATTTCGGGACGGGCACGGGATACGGGAAAGTTAAATAAACAAGGCAATATTTGACTCTCAAGAAAAATACGAAAGAAATGCGCTCCCGAATTTAAGACGCTGGCTGTCTACGTCATCCCACGTAACAAGTATTCCACTAGCGCTCGTTGGATATGAGATAATTATAGCCAACTGATATCCTACGCGCCCTCGTGGAATAATTGTTAAATGTCATATCATCTCCTGCGCGGCCCTACACGCGTCTTTCGGTTCCAAGCATAAAAGCCATCATCTTCATTAAGTCCTTGTGGGCGCAGCGTTTCCAATCTATATACATTCACTGTCCCTCCTTGTCCCTTAACTCCCCCTCTCCTATGGCTCTATCTATCTATCAACTGTATACTTATATGCTTTAATCCTAAGTGTCCCGAACTAAGAAAATGCTGGTAAAGAAAACCGTCATTCCTCCTATTTTCTGAAGACAACTTGAGATGGGTATTGATCCTACTTCTGTGATTTTTAAACCTAAACCTAAAGGTAGTGGTAGCGGATCCAACATTACTGAATGCCACTCATCTGATCTTACAAATAATGAGATAAACTACGTTTTTAGAGTTGCAATTTAAGTTGTAGTTAATGCTGAATTCCTTTCCATTGGTTTTGCTGCGAAAAGTTCTCCCCCCACACAGAAAATTACAAAATTGGCACCGATTACTTTCATTCTTTGATGTGCCTGTTACCTCTTCCTTTAGAGTCACTCCTAAACCTTGCACGAACCAAGCTTGTATGTTTTGTTTTCCCATTTCAGACCACGTGATGATACCCAAGAGAACTGTTTCTTTCAAATGTAGTCTTATGCACGTGCATCCACATGCAAGCGTATGCATAATTAATGAAAAGACAAAAGGCAAATTCCTTAGAGAACATCACGTGGTCTGAATTGGGAAAACAAAACATACAAGCTAAAAAGGTCTATTCTTTTAATTACGGACACAAAATGCATAGGCGGTTTACACAAGGAAATGAAGGGTCACACACTTATGATCAAATTAGCGATGTATAGCAATCTTTGCATAGCATTCGATCTTGTCTCCGACGTCTCTTGTTCGAACGACTGTGGTGTCCCTTGCAAATTTGCACAAGCGACCCGAAGCTCTCGCCCGTTTCTATTTGACGTCACTCTGGCGGTGATGAATCGGTCACACAATTAGAAAAAGGAATGAAACAATTGAGATAGTCCCTCCCTTCTGATTATAATTTACTGTTTAATTTTCCCCAGTTTTGATTAAACATGTTTATTTGCTTGTTGTTTTTACGCACTCAGATACAAAAAAACCAACTGATTGCAAATTTACCCATCTACGCAATTTCACTCCCACAGAAATTAGTTCAACTGACAAGGTTATATAACGTATGTTCGTAGTACCTGTGACAAAAAGGAAAGATTCCCTTTGCTTTAGCTGGTCTATGCGCTTTTCAAAGTTTCCAATGAATTCCTGTAATACGGGGAATTCCTTGCACGCTTCAGTCAGTATCTCCTTACAACTGGTGTAAGATCCCAAAAGGCTTTTTCTTTTCTCGTCATATTTCCATTTAGCATTTGATACAATGGTGGAGGCCTAAGGAATGTACAAAAAAGGTCGTCAGGCGTTACTACATGCTTGAGCGGTAAATACCCACCCGACGGGTTTGCAATTGCCAATAAACAAGATAGGCTAGATTCAGTTTTTCAGAGTGGAATACCCCGTGCACAACGTTAACGGATCGATGGATAAATTAAACTTAGAACTTTTTTATTATTGCATTTTTCGAAGTGAGAAAATCAGAAAGAGGTTCAGATTATTTCGTTCTGATTTTTGATTAATACCGAGCAAATAGGCTTTCACAAGGCTACTCCTTCCTCAATTGTAGTTTCGTACCTCTCCTGCCGACCAGTGTTTTGTTTTTCCGGGATTTCATTTCGTCTAGACCTTTCAGGTTCTCAGTGCGACGCACCAAGCGACACATCGTACAGCTCCTGGAAATGCACGATATCGTCGACATCTTTTAGTAGGTATACAAGCCTTTTTTTTTTCGTTGAGAACTGAATGAAACAAGTCAATCAAACTGATATCTTCGCAACCCTCTCAAAATGTCAATTTCTAAGAACACTAGAAGCCACAAGCTCATGACAAAGAAGCGATTCTCGGAAATGTTGATTAGAAAGGTGGAGGGGTGGAGGCCGGTCGGGGTGAACTAATGGTTCTCAATGATTACCTCTGCTAAATCTCCAGTTCATAGTGTCATAACTATCAATGGAAACTTTATTTGTGTTTTTGAATGTACAATTGCAAATCTCGCTGCTTATAGGTAATTTGCAAATGCTGCTTGAGATTGAATTATTAAAAAAAAAAGATAGCCTGAGATCAGGCTCAATTTTCGTTCGCTTTGTAATAACGTTCCGGCGGGCAAGGCGAAACGAAAACGGAGCCTGATACAACCTTCTACGAAACGTCTTCCGCCCACCTTTTTTGATTGATTGACATTTGCCGAATCAGCCAACCAAAATTACTTCCCTTACTTGTTTTTCTAGAGACTGAATGACTTAAAAAATAGCTTTTATCTTTTAATTTTTTCAGCTAAAAATAAAACAATCAA
Organism: Porites rus; assembly: GCA_964035705.1. Lineage (NCBI taxonomy): Eukaryota > Metazoa > Cnidaria > Anthozoa > Scleractinia > Poritidae > Porites > Porites rus. Next base: position 2,373,725 of record OZ038003.1, on the reverse strand, counting down.
CTCAATCACATTTAACTTCTTGCGAGATTAAAGGAGATCTCGAAGGTTATTTCTGTTGGCGTAGAAGGTAAAAAGTTTTCGAAAAGACGTCGACACGATGTTCTACTAGTTTTATTATTTTGGCTAGGCGCGCTCGAAATTTCTATTTTTCTGTTGCCTTAATGCTTTCCTCGGCAATTTTCCCGATTATCAGTACATAAATCTTTAACAAACTTGGAAAAATATATCGCGAACTTTTTCACAGGATATATAAAATATTTCGGAACAAACTTCGCAAACGAGTTCTCAAGTGCATTTAATGCAGCTGATTTAGTCCCGTGCGTACACTTGTAATAATGTTTGCGAATTTACTAGAGAAACAAACGTCTAAGAAAATATATATTTTTAAAAAATCCAGGTAAATATTATCTGCCACTAACTGCATGCTCAACTGACCTATAAACGAAACGAAAAACAATATTACAAACACTTTGTTGTTCTCCTTAGTTGTGTTGTTGTTTTATTACTGGTCTAAAAAGTTCGCTATATTTATTAATCGAAATTAACAAACAGCAAACAGCCAACGAGCGAAGACACCAGTTTTCCTGGTTTATTTTTTGCAAAAAGCGAAGGCAAATAACAAGTCTGCTACCTTAAGACTAGCGCCACCAGCTTTATAATAATGCCTACAAAAATTCCTCGAACAGCGATACGATATTTTTCGTCTAATACTTCACAGTTGGCGATTGAGGTTTCTTTCGCAGTGAGCGTCCGCTTGCGTACCCCGTTCAGAGAAGTCATTCCCGGGTAAACTTTCAAATGAAACCAGTCTTAAGGTGTTTCGATACAGTTTTTCAGAGGCCATACCGATATTTTTCAATCGCCTTAAAAGTGTTTTTTTTTCCTTGTCCGATCGCTATAAAATTTCCACCAGTAATTGGCTATGGATTGAAATTTGTGAAAATGTAGTTTTAAGTAAAATCGATATTACTATGACAAAAATAAACAAAAAACTTTGGAACTAATAAAAGCCGAATTTTGTGTGATCTAGACCAGTTACTGAAAATCCAACACTAGGAACTTAAGAGCGACGGTCAGGAAAAATCGACCAAAATCTTAATTTCGTGGCAAGAGTTGAAAAATGAGCTTCTTTCATTTTTTCTTCAAAGAAAGTTTTTAGGTAGATAAGAAACCTAATGTAGATTGTTTCCTCCAAAAACCTTTTATTTGTAAGAAAAACTAGAAGATCGGTTTTCGATGTCGGAGTCCCAGACTGCCCTAATTTTTAACCTGAAATTCGCTAACATCAACTTTCCTCGCGTTCGCAAACGAAGTCGTATGGAGAAATTTGGACACTTTCCACGACCAGAAAAATTATTTTTCTTCCACTAGAAGATACTTTCAGGGCAATAGCGAAGCTCGTCGTACTGAAATAATTCAAAAATGAGGGATAGGTTTTCAGGATAACAAAAACTTAAGTTCGTTACTCATTATCGACGGCAATATTTAACATGTGGTATAACTCCAAATTCTCTTCATGCTATTTAAATCACACATTTAGACATTCATTAAAAACATACCTGGGAATTGGCTTGGGTTATTGAAGGAAATCTCTGTAAGACACTATCGAAGTTCAGGAATTTTCATGGCAGGCCGATGCTAGTTGTGTAAACACGTCCAATTTCGAAATTCACAAAAGTAGAAACTTACAGCCTAAAGGCTCGTTTTTCGTAGTTCTTGTAGGTTTTCCCATTGCAAAGTTGCTTATTTCAATCAAAGAGTGGAGTAAAAAAGTGAAACTGGGTCAATTTTAGCCATTTTGAAACACTGAACTCTACCAGACGGCGACTCCGCGTGACAATCTCTTCCGTGACAGCACCTGACATAACGTGCGTTTGAAGAGATCGTGCCGTCAAAATAACAGTCACGGAATCACGGTAGTAACGCAACGCAATTCTTGAAAGAGTAACATTTTCGGTGCCGACAGTATTTTAAAGAAGAAAAATATCAACATGCTAGTAATCCAGTACTCACTTTTTATCGAAAAATAATGACTTTAACAATGGTAATTCGCTAAGGATGACGGAACAAACCTATCCTACGAAACTTGCAAAAATCTGCGTTATAAAATTCACTGTTTTGACGTTATGCTAATTTTTCCAAAATAATGCGCACTATACATACCTCCATGACTAGTACATTTTAGTTTGGATTTATCGCATCTTTTGAATGTAAATTATTGACAATACTCACACTGAAATGTACTAGTCATGGATATATGTATTGTCCGCATTAATTTGAAAAATTAGCATAACTTCAACTACAGTGAATGTTATAGCGCGGATTTTTGACCGGTTCGTATTATAGGTTTGTTTTGAAATTTCAAGGTGTTGCAGTGAATCAATCTTAACGAAAGTCTCAGACATTATTATATACATTGTGAATATTATGTGAAGAGATTTTAAAAAAATTCGTTCGAGTCGTTTCAGAGATATAAATAAAGCGCTAAAAGTCCAAATTTTGAATGAAGTTGCACTTAGACAGGTAGTGAGAAAACGGGTTAGTTTTTAGGATCGCAAGAACGAAAATACACCAAAATTTTCTAGCACCGAAATATGACAGCAGCATTCTGACACTACTAAAGAACAATTTGAGTCATTTATAACGTTTTTATTAAATAATCTATCACGGTTATTGAAAATTTAAGGTTTGAAATATATTTTCGTTTTAGTCGAATTCAAATTAAACATACAGAATTTTTTACTTCTTACGGAGATCGTTTGCTAAATACCAAACTTTAAGTTCCTAGTGTTGGATTTTCAGTAGTTGGTCTAGATCGCGCAAAATTAGGTGTTTATCAATTTCAAAGTTTTTTGTTTATTGTTGTCATAGTAATATCGATTTGACTAAAACCTAAATTTCCAAAAAATTTTGGCAATCTATAGTCAATCATTGGTAAAAATTCTATAGCGATCAGACAAGGATAAAATCACTTTTAGGCGATTGAAAAATATCGGTATGGCCTCTGAAAAACTGCATCGAAACACCTTAAGATGGACAGTATTTTGATTTCCACTCGTTTGTTGGTAAATCAAAAGCCACCTTGTTAGCGGTCAACAACTCGCAGAGGGATTCAACTCCGCGATACAATCACATTATTTCCGTAAATAAAGCAAATCCTGAGAAGATATGAACAACTGTATGAATTTTCTGAATTTCCATGGCACATATTAAGGCATTATTTTCCTACCATAAGACCATAAAACAATAAAAAAGACAGCAAAATCGATCCTTCGCTCCGCCGACGGCGGATCATTCACGAAAACAACCACGCGAGGATTAAGCCCTTTCAACTTCCGGCGTTTCCGACAGCCAATCAGATGTAGGCAAACGAGTAAGCAAACGTGTGAGAAATTGCAGTGTTATGAGAATCTTATGTCGAATACTTCCCTTAAAACGGCTGTTCTGAAAAAAATATCAATTTTAAACTAAAGCTACAAAGCAAAGGATTGTTCTAAAAAATTTTGGGGGCGTACCTGTGCTTAAAGTTCTTCGGAGGCTCGCTTTAGATTTTCCATATATTTGTCTATAATTTTTCCCGGGACTTGCTTACAGACAAATGTAGAGAAAATTTAAAAAAGTGGTTCTAGGTCTTCTAGTGCATTGTAACGCCCTCAATTTTTTTCAGTAGAATCCTTAGGAGTGAAGATTTAGTTTACAATTCATACTTTTTTCAGAACAGCAATTCTACGGAAATAATTCGACATTAGATTCTCATACAAACACTGTAATTTCTCACGTATTCAGTGCCTACTCGTCAAGCTGGCGTCGAAAACCGTGACAAGGTCTATTCCTGTTTCTTCAACAAAAGACGTAATATGTTGCTAAGTTGCTGCTTTTTGTCAATGCCAATGTCATTCATCATGTTTAAAAACGTGGAGCATTCGTCGGAGAAAACGCCAAGGGGGCGCTCATTGAAAGATTTATAAATTTCACACATTTGTAATTTCTGCTCATTTATTTGACCAAGTTCAGATATTTTTCTTTTTTTACGCACTGCATTGTTATTAAGGTTAGACCCGAGACCAACTGTTAATTCTAGAACATATAGGCATTTGGACTGGATTTTAGGAAAAGAAGATCCGGACGATAATTTTCACCAGTTATTATTGAGGGAATCAGAAAACCATTAACATCGGCATAGAATGAAGAGTGAACATTAATTACGGGTTGAAGAGATTTGGCAAAGAAGTTAAGGATTGAGTCGTGTCTCCAGGTAAAGCAATCAAGGTACTGGTTGACAACCAGCGACAACATGAAGGACTGACTCACGATTAAGGCAAAAGGAGCAATCAGGACTTTGTGATAATCCCCATCTTGCCATATTCTTACGTGTAGGGAGGGAGTTGTTGATCATGTCCGGTTGGTAAAATGGTGAACACATTCTTTCGACTCAAGGCGGCGAACAAAGCTTTCCTTTGTTGCTCAGTGAGACTCAGGAAAGCGCTCATCAAGTACCGAGGTCAAAATTTCTTCGAATATTCTTTCAGGAACAACATCTATGTCAAAATTCGAAATATGGCGTGCCTTTACGTGCCTTGGTCCCGTGCAAATGTTATTGCGAGTGCAGAAAACAAACAGTTTTCTTCCCTGGTAGAGAGAGGCAAAATGAGGTGTGAAAATCCTCAGCGTCCCCTCGGTAGTAACAATTTTACGAGCCAATCAAATTGGTTTGCGTGTTTGAAAAAATATAAACCAATTCAACGCCCGAGGATCAGATCCTGACCCTGTCGTCTGCATGAAAGTGAGATTCGAGGCCAAGGTAACAAGAGGTTTTTTCTCTCTCCCCGTCGCTTTCGCGACTCGTTGTCGTCGCTTCGCGGCTTGTTCTTGATCTCTTTCGCGAGGAAAAATCAAGAAAAACCTCTGGGACCAGGGTACTGCTTAGACATTTTGAACCTTAAACTTGTCGAGTTTCAAACAGCGAAAGGGAAAAAACATTTATTGGCTAGAGCGAACTTGAAATAGCGAGTTGTAGTTCGCACAAGTGCAGTAGTGGGGCAGAGAACAATGTCCGAACTTTGAAGGTTTGTCATCAAAAGTTACGTGAAACTACACGTGAAATCTAACGCTACTGAAATCTCCAGGGAATCTACACCTTACATTACACTTTTCACAGTTTTCTGCCTGCTGCAATACTTCGCGTGGCATTAAGCTGGCCGCCTCGCAAGCCGACCGTCTTCGCTCGGCTTGCTCATTGGCAATAAGGGACTACCTCCCCCGGGCGAAAAAAGCGTTGCAAATTATGAGTCTCGCTGCTCACGCAAGCGAGACTAATAATAATAATAATAATAATAATAATAATAATAATAATAATAATAATAATAATAATAATAATAATAATAATAATAATATCATCGTTAAAGATTCAGTGAATTCCACCTGCAAACTTATTGATATGACTGTTCCATCAGATAGAAACATCGCACTGAAGGAAACTGAAAAAAAAATGTAAGTGCTAAGACCTAGAACTAGAAATACAGAGAATATGGCATATGAAAACCGTAGTGATCCCTGTGGTTGTTGGTGCGCTTGGTACAGTGAAGAAGGGTATGGTAGAACACATCAAGAAAGTATCAGAGAGAACTACTATGACAGAGATTCAAAAGATCTGCATGCTGGGATCTGCACGAATCTTCAGAAAGGTGCTCAGTGTATGAACAGAATCATTGACTTGAGTGACTGACGCTCTAGGTGCATGGTTTGCGCCCGGCTGATACACAAAAAGAACACCAGCAAAGACTGTGATAATAGAGACAATAATAAAAATAATAATAATAATAATAATAATAATAATAATAATAATAATAATAATAATAATAATATCAATAGTCTTGCAGTCCCAGTTGTGCAATATAGCTTTGGCATCATTGACTGGAAAATCTCAGAACTGAAGAAGATTGACACAAAAACACGCAAACTATTGAACATGCACAAGATGTTCTGGAGGTAGGGGCCTGATTGATGTAGAAACAGCATTCAAAACTGCAACAATAGGGCTTGATCACTACCCGCAGCACAAGGAAGGGCAATATCCAAAGCAGGTGCTTGAACATGAAAGATCTAAAGCCAAAAATTCAATATCCAAGAATGCTACTAAATTCAAAAGGGAAGTAACAATGCCAGAGAATGAGAACAGAGAAGTTAAATCTGCCTCTGAAAATGCTAAAGCCCTGAAACACGTGTTTAAGTCCAGGATGAAGTCAAGAAAAGTGGAAAAACAAAGCATTGCATGGCCAGTATCCAAAGATCCTAGAGAAGCCTCATGTAGACTCAGTCACCACCAACAAATGGTTGTCAAGTAATTTGAAAGGAGAAACAGAGGGATTACTTGTAGCAGCTCAAGACTAGGCAATAAACACCAGAAACTACCAGAAAGTAATATGTGGCCAGCCAGTGGAGAGCAAATGCAGATTGTGTTCGCAACATGAAGAGACAGTGGACCATATTGTATCTGGATGTGAGGTATTAGCCAAAACAGAGTACATCTCCAGGCACAATAATGCTGCAGCATATCTCCATTGGAGCATATGTAAAGATCATGATATAGAGATTACAGACAAATGGTACGAACACGAACCAGAGACCTTGACACACAATAAAGATAACAACATCACCATCATGTGGGACATGCCAGTCAATACTGATAGAACTATAACAGCGAACAGACCAGATATCATCGTTAAAGATTCAGTGAATTCCACCTGCAAACTTATTGATATGACTGTTCCATCAGATAGAAACATCGCACTGAAGGAAACTGAAAAAAAAAATGTAAGTACTAAGACCTAGAACTAGAAATACAGAGAATGTGGCATATGAAAACCGTAGTGATCCCTGTGGTTGTTGGTGCGCTTGGTACAGTGAAGAAGGGTATGGTAGAACACATCAAGAAAGTATCAGAGAGAGCTACTATGACAGAGATTCAAAAGATCTGCATGCTGGGATCTGCACGAATCCTCAGAAAGGTGCTCAGTGTATGAACAGAATCATTGACTTGAGTGACTGACGCTCTAGGTGCATGGTTTGCGCCCTGCTGATGCACAAAAAGAGCACCAGCAAAGACTGTGATAATAGAGACAATAAAAATAATAATAATGTCTTTACTCAGTCATAAAAATAAATGTAAAAAGTTACTATGGTAGTGATTAAGTTATTAAAATAGTAACTAACAAGGGCTCACAAATTTCAAAAGTAACATATTATAAAAATGAGTTAGATAACTAATTCATACCTCAAAATTTAAGCTATTTATAAAACTATTTTTAAAGCGTTCAATATTTACTTTGGTAAACTTCAGAAGTGCGCAGTGGCAAGTCGTAGAAAAAAAAATTGCATTTGCCGTGATGAACGGCCTTCCGTCCAAAACGGCGCAAAAATGGGTATTACACGAGAAGAGATTAAGAATCTTTTAAAACGTTTAGTTGATTTCGTAAATGGGAAATACGATGATGTACTTGTACACAGTTGAAACAAGCTAATGAGAAGATTCAAAGACAGGGAACGAGCCTGAGGCAGATGCGGAAAGATCTAGACGATGCAACAAAGCAGGCTCAAGACGCAATGAACGGCTTTGAAAACCTGTAAACAAAAAGGGTTTTCGATATTCCATTGTAATATTCGTAGTTTGGAAAAAAACAAATCCTTGCTGCATGATATTTTAAGCACAGTTAAGACAACGCCAGATATCATTGCAATATCAAAGAGTAAAATTAATGAAAATGCGAGTGCAAATTTGAATATTCCTGGTTATGCTTTTGTGAACACTAACTCAAAAACGCAGGCAGGAGGTGTTGGTCTGTATTTATCTAATAACTTGGAATTTTCAAGAAGGAGTGACTTAGATATCTCGGATGATGGAATAGAGTCATGCTGGATAGAGCTGGCACGTACTGCACAAAAAAAAATATTGTAATAGGCTGTGTCTATAGACATCCTAAAGGTAACCGAGACCTATTTCATAGTATTTTGAAAAAACAATTAGAACAAATACCAAGGGACACGAGGCGTTGGTCCTTGGGGACCTCAACGAGAATCTATTGAAATATAATGAACATAAACAAACGTCAGAGTACCTAGACATGCTTCTTAGCTTAGGTTTTATGCCAATTATTACCAAACCAACGAGAATAACGGACCATACGGCCACTCTTATCGATCATATATACACGAATACGCCCGAAAAGCTTCATAAATCTGGACTCTGCCTTGCTGATATTTCTGATCATATACCAGTATTCTGTACAATGGCCAACACACTGCCTACAAGTAATGAACCAAGGTTTTTTCGAGACTTTAGACGTAATATATCAAACATGAGATGCAGTGTTTCATCACCAGATGAAACACCGAGAAGAGAGTTGAAAATACGACGCGCAGCGGAGTATTTTTGACGAACTTCGAGGTGTTTCATCTGGTGATGAAACACTGTGTCGAATGTTTGATATTTCTTCTCAAACAAAATCATTTTTGAAGGAGAAATTAAGGATGCAAATACTAAGCAGTGTTTCATCCGATTTCCAAACACTCATTAAACATCAATTTCCTTTGTATTTTCTTAATGAATTATTAATGAGTTTGAGAAATTTTAATGAAAATGCCTTTCACAAAGATTTACTTGCAGTTGATTTCAAAAGCTTGATATCAACTGATGTTAATGAAAGTGTAACTACTATTTGCCCAAAGCATAAAAACGGCAACGAAAGCGTTTAGAAAGGCCCTGGATTTCGAAATCAATCATGCACTCAATCAGACAAAGACACAAATTAATAAAGAATAATTTATAAAGTACGGACCCAGGCAAAGTAAAAGAGTATAAAGCATATAGTAATAAGTTGAATAGGATTATACACGCAGCTAAAAAGAATTATTTTTCTAAACAATTTGAACTCAACAAAGAAAACATAAAATGCACATGGAAATTAACTAGCAAAATAATAAGAACAAAAAAAGAAAATACTCAACATACAATCAAGAAACTGCTGCGGTATTCCACAAGGGAGTTCCCTAGGCCCAGTATTATTTTTAATCTACATAAACGATTTACCAAACTGTTCAAATGCTCTAGCATTTAGAATATTTGCAGACGATACAAACGTTTTTGCCTCAGCCCGCAACCTGAAAGATCTGGGGAAATAGTTAACTCTGAACTTAAAAAAGTGAAAATATGGTGTGATGTAAATAGATTGTCAATTAATTTCACTAAAACAAACTTCATGATCAAAGAAAAAAAGAAAAAAAGATGACCAAGTAAATATCAAGATTGAAAGTGCAGATGGTACAATAAATGTGCTGCAAAGCAAGCAAAAAATAAAATACCACCCTCGTGAACTGACCATCGGACGATCTTTCTATGCTCCAATGCCAAGGCTATATAAAAATCTCAACGAACAGTTGACCTATGTTCTTTCCTTCGCAATTTCTAAATGTTCTTTTTTTAGATCAGAATACTCGAGACGACAAAGTGCAGATTAAACTTCAGGTCAACTATTGGGTGATCTTGTTTCCACCCGCTCAAAACATGGAAGCTTTGCCACGTGATCAGTAAGTGCCGCTGGAAGCAATCTTAGCGGAAGACTTTCGGTTTCACGTTCAATTCTGTACTTAAGCTTCTGGAACCACATTTCTTGTTTATCACATGATAATAAAAACGTGTAGCGAAGGTCTTTTATGAAGAGTACATCCTACAGCAGTTGACAATTGTTCTTAAAGCAAAATTGAAAGACCGAGCGTAAACAGTCTGTGTAAATTGTGTCCCACGATGTTTCATGCCTCGGCACAGGGCAACTAAAGATTATTCGGCTTCCTTTACCATCAAAAGGGAACTGAACTGCTATAGCCTTGCATCTTGAGGGGTACTACGAAAAACCCTTGAATAAAATTAAAAGAAGTTCTCTGTTTCCTTAGGTCTAGCAATCCCCGGACATCTTATCCTTACATGGCCTCAAGCAAGATAGGAATAACGACATAGCGTTCATGCAAGATATTGAATACCGATGTCAGATTCGTTCGTTCTGAAATTTTACTTAAAAATGCCGTACCTCTTCTGGTGACCGGTTCGCCGTTGTATTTGCCTTTATTTTGCCTTTTATCAGGGATTTCGTTCCCTCCATAGTCTTCAGCCCCTCGCCATGTAAATCAAAAACCTTTATCATTTCCCCCAGCTCCTCGATATCCATTTCATCGATTTCTTTCGGACCTTTCGGATCTTTCGGAGTTTCCCGTGTCGCATTGGCAGCGGCCATTTGGCATAACCTACGTGCCGGTTTTTGCGACCAACGAAGTTTTTTCGGAAATACACTGAGAGCTACGTTCTACCCTATCTCACACGAGCTTAACATCCAAGTGTAGTACATCGCAGACAGAGGGATGCGAAAGATCAAGAAAAGTTCAAAATTCTTAGAAAATCTATGATTAGGGTGCGACGGTGGGTGGAGTTAAAATCTATCAATTAAGCATATAATTTTTCAGTAGATTTACGTCAAAGCTAAGGCTTAACAGTCCGCATATCATAGTGGTAGTGATGTCAGAAAATCAAAGACTTCTAGGAGCGACCTCATGGACGAGATCGAATTAGTTTAGCAAAAACATTCCATTTTGAAATTCAGGTGTTTTAAACTGCTTGGGCGCTGTAACAGATTCACTTTTCTACTTAAGCTTTTTTTTTTTTTTTATATTTCATGACTCTCTCTGTGTGTTGATATACTTGAGAGATCATGCTTACATTTCTTAATAGCATTTGACTTTTGCAATTTTTTTTTTGGGCATACGGTGTAGAGCATTTGGTTTTTGGCATCATGCCTTTTGGCATATAGTGTCAAGCATTTCGTCAGCATTTCTTCGGTAACTTTTTGGCGTCTCGATAGCACTCACGCTTTCCACCATTCACTCTTGCTCGAAGCTGTACGTGTTCTGAGCTTAGGAATTCAAACCCGAATGTCACAGCGTTTTGGGTATCCCCATTCCCAAATCCCTAGCGTTTTGGGCATTCCCTTCTCATATTACTGCAGCATTTTGGGCATCCCCCGGTACCCTCCCGTGATGCCCAAATCCCTAGTGTTTTGATCATCCCCTCCAAAAAAATGCTGGATTTCGTGGGGAAATCGAAAACGTTTTAGAGATGGCTTCCGCTAAATATAGAAATCTTTTCCAGTATCTTAAAAAGAAGGCTTATCCCGCTTTACAAAGCAAAAAAACGACTCTGCGAAAATTTGCCAAAAAGTTTGAGCATGACTCAAAATTAGAGTCCTTGTTCTACGTGGCCAAGGAGAAGGATGGCACAGCGCTTCGACGACTTGTTATCACCGAGGAAGAGAAAGCGAGGGTCTACGAAGAGTGCCACTCTGCTTCTTTCTCTGGACACGCCGGCCGCGATAATACTTTTGCACCCTGTGAGGGCTGTTCCCAAGGTGTGGTACTTCGTCGGAATTGATTTAATAGAAGCCCCTACTACATCTCACAACGGCAACAGATCAGTCTTCTGTCCTGTAGGCGCAAGATCAAGACGCCTCTGTATAAATTGTGTGACATCCTTTCTTGTGTCAAGAAGAGCTGTGGGGTTAAGTTATACAGGTCTCAAATGTCATGCATACTATGAATTCAACACCGCAAAACGCAGTTTTATTCATGTTTGTCTTTTGATCGCTTTGTTTAGTATTCTTGTTTTTGACTGTTTGGAGTCAGACGATCGCAGCTGCCGGCGATTGCGGTATTGCTCGCTTGTAGACAGTTCTATTAAATAAAATTGAAACAATGAAGCGTTGTACAGCGAAGCGATGTTGTGCGGTTGTAAATTTCAGTTTCCTCTCTTCTCGTTTTGAGCCAACGTTTACTCCCGGGGGTGGGGTACTGCCATATATGGGTTATATAGGTATGTGCCGCTGTGAAGGGTATGGTGGTTTCATGATCAAGCAGTTTACTCTAGGATAGGGTATATAAATCAGAGCGCTTGGGTCTAGAATAGGGTATCATTTTTCAGGAAACTGATCAGTTTGTTGGAGATTTTATCTAGACTAGGGAAACAGCTACTCTAGTATAGGGGGGATTTGCATATTTGGGGAGTTTACTCTAGCATAGGGTAGCAAAATTCAGCTGAACTAGCTCTGGTATAGGTTAAGGGTTCCAGGGTCCCAGCGGCACATCCCCACCCAAGAAATCAATGAGTTGTCGAAGGAAGCAATGGAAACTACAGTATAAATAGGTTGATGTTAGTCTAGTTAAGTGTTTTGAAATCTTTCATAATCGTTTCCAATAGAAAAAAAACAGACACTAACGAGGCAAACAAATAAAAACAAGCATACTTTGATGGCGAGGGAAAATTTACCTTTAAGCTGGTAGCCTTCAACTTTCCAAAAGTTAACTACCAAGAAAAACGTTATAGCTATAGAACATGCAGAGTTTGTTAACATGGCGCATTTGTAACGCTGTGTGAGTTGACTTGACTTTTGTATAAGCATCAGGATTATTGATGCGGGGCCAGCACAGTCCCGCAGTAAATTGAGATAGATTTTTTTATGTTTTTGTTGTTGTTGTTGTTGTTTTTTTTCAAGTTGTTTGTCATGTTTCTTTTCCTTTTAGAAAACTGCAAGAATTAAAAGCAAAATTTGGCTTGATCGCATAAAAATTTTACTTTTTGGTAGCTTCGATCTCCAAAGAATTAAAAAGTTCTGGTAAAATATGGACCTAGAACGAACTGGGTAGCCTGAATATTTTGTCTTTTTCCCGACAAATTTCTGCTAACAGTTATCCATACACTGTCAAGAGATAAGTCATGAGAATCAATAAAATGATCACCAAAGAGAAAATGTCTTGATCTATTACCAATTCTCTCAACTAACTCTTTAAGGAAACGTATGGAAATCAGCTTGGAGAATTTGCATGTGGATATTGGGGCTTAAAAGGTTAATGAAAAATAAGTTGTATAGTTGAGCCTCTCTTCAGTGGCCACCTTAAGGACAGCAGAAAGTGGCCGTTGTAAAGAGGTTTAAATAAGAGTCAATGTATGGACTGTCTGCTTAAAAAGCGGCCGTTGTAAAGAGGTGGCTGTCGTAAAGAGAGTTTATAAACAAAAGTCAATGTACGGATTTTTTGTCCACTGGGACGAAAAAAGTGGCTTTGTGGAGAGGTGGCCGTTAGTAACCTGCGAAAAAAAATCGCCTGATCGCACGTTAGGCCGTTAGCGGAGGTTCGACTGTGTAAAGAAAATTACAAAAATAGAGTAGCAAAAATTGATGAGTTTTTAAAAAAAAAAGACTAACAGGAGGGCAATGAGGGCTTCCTGTGACAAGTTATTTGTTTCCTATTTTTAGAGCAATAAAAAGGCCTGCTGTTTTCAATCAATCCAGCTCTGCATTGATTTCCGTGATTTTGCAATAACTGAGTAATGAGGCATTAAATTTTAGCTAATTTTGAATGGAAACTTTTGTTCCAGATTACTTTAATTATTTCTTAACTGTTGGTTTATGAACTTGAAACTGATGGGTACGACACTGAAGCAACGCTAGAACAAGTCACTGAAGATGATAATACCCACCCCATGAAATCTAATGTTGACGACACCCAACCCAAGGAATCTGATTTTGGGGACACCCATACCGGGGAATCTGTTGTTGGCGACACCCACCTCTGGGATTCCGATGTTAACGACCTCCACTCTTGGGACTGATCTGATGTTGACGATACCCACCCTGGGGATATGTTAACGTCACCCACCCCAGGAAATCTAATGTTGGCGACACCCAACCCAAAGAATCTGATTTGGGGGACACCCATACCGGGGAATCTGCTGTTGGCGATACCCACCTCTGGGATTCCGATGTTAACGACCTCCACTCTTGGGACTGATCTGATGTTGACGATACCCGCCCCGGGGATATGTTAACGTCACCCACCCCAGGAAATCTAATGTTGACGACACCCAACCCAAAGAATCTGATTTGGGGGACACCCATACCGGGGAATCTGCTGTTGGCGATACCCACCTCTGGGATTCCGATGTTGACGACCTCCACTCCTGGGACTGATCTGTTGTTGACGATACTCACCCTGGGGATATGTTAACGTCACCCACCCCAGGGAATCTGATGTTGACACCTTCTCCGGGGAAACTGATGTTAACGTCACCCACTCGAGGGAGGGAATCTGATGTTGAAGATGCCCAATCCCAAAAACCCAGCGTTCAAGGAACTTTCCCATAAGCAGTGTCCAACCCGGTGAACTGTGCTGAATTGAGTGAATAAACTTTTTGCCAATATCCTGCAAAGAACCTCTGATATATCGGCAAAAAAACCCGAACTGAAATCAAAAGGAGAACATGCCGTGAGGCAAAGGTTGTATTTTGAAGAGTTATTTACGTTCACCCCAGAAAAAAAGGTCAGGCGAATGCAGTTGGCAACCAGCGAACTTTTTTTACTGGCCACTAACCCACGTCGAACCAACACTTAGCCGGGATTGAACAAGAAAAATGACTAAATAAAACAAATAAATAATTCATTAAAGTTCAACCCAAAACGTCCGTACATTTTACAAAAATAACTTGAAAACAAACTTTTTTTGGAATATTTATTTATAAACCAATCTGTAGCAAAGGAAATTGACGCTTCAATTCGTATATCTTATTTTCTATTTTACTATTAATGATAACACTAATCACAGTGAAAGTGATGTGTTCTTAACCTCCTCGGGAAAACAAGATAGCCATTTCTCTCACGAAAAGGAATCGCATAGTGGCATGTTAGACCAATTTTGATACATTATATATCATACTTGACTTGGAGGAATAACAGAAAAAAAAGTCTTATTGATCCCTTAACCTCCACTGAAGGAAATGATTTCTCGCGTTTCATTTTCCCAAGCCTCGGAGCCAAGTACGAATGTTCATTTGTCGAAATTGGTCTAATTAACACTCAACTAACACAATAACGTCAAGCTTAATTTGACTAATAGGTTTTAAAAAAACAAAACGTCACTGAGCTACAACAGAAAGCTACAACTATAATTGAAGGCAAAGCAGCTAATACGAAATATGTTTTCTTCTTGACATTTGAACAGGAAAGTACGTTTTTAAATCGCGGGTTTCTTTTTAGGCTGAAAAGGAACATGCAACTACTGGCAATGGAATCTGCTTAATAATAAAGCATGCTTAATTGATAAATTTGTAAATTTATTAAAGTTTGTCTGTACATAGATTTGCGACTCACATCAGGTTGAAATAACATGCATGTTCAGCAAATAAGTTTTGGACTGTTTCTCGAATTCCACCACGTGTTTTTGTGTTTTATGACTTAATCAAATTTTCAATGGCGGGATCCAGGGGGGACATTCCAATAAAAAACTCTACAAGTCTATGGAATATTTCACCACACAATTCCCATTTCAGCCTAGGATTAGACCCCTTTAACAGAAACGTTTTACACAACAAAACATCAATTTTCCTAGGTATTGATGTCTAAAGATGTACATCTCTTTAAATATATATATAAGCAAGGAATTATATTTACCTATTTCTTATTTACAGCTTAGTTTTAATATGTACAATTCAGAAATTTAAGCTTTATAACTGCCCAATATAGTTACTCCAAATCACAGGGGCGATCGTATTATATAATATAAATTGTTTATCGACTGACAACCAAACATATTAACACAGACTTAATTCATAAACAATAGCTTAACTGAGACCCACGTTAAGGTTTTCTCAGACATAATTTGTGATAGGAGACTTTAAAAAAAATTTTAAGTAACATTGGCGCTGAAAAAACGCCCTATCAGGTTGACGAAAGGTGCTTTCAGCCACAATTTGTCTTACAATTAATCAGTACTTCAAGTAAGAGTTTTTTTTCTCAGCATAAAGCGTAGAAAACAAGGAAGGGCGTGACCCACTTCACAAAATATCCAATTTTGAAACTTCCAAAGCTCAATGCATGAAATGCAACAGTTTGTTTCTGGTCTTATTTTTCCAAAATTTCCTGGAATTTTCCGCTGAACCCAATTATATTGGGGGGAATTTTGGTTCAAAGTTTCGCTTTCAAAATTTAACCGATTTCAGTTTTTCTAAAAACCTTTCACGACTTGGTTTTGGTTTTCAAACTTGCCAGAATTTTTGGTGGAATGGATCGCAGACAAGGAATAAAGGACCAACAGCAAAAATGGTGCAAAATAACATAACTGGCTAATAAACACTCATTTACTAGATATACTGGAATGCGAAAAAAGTGTGTTAAGTGTGAATAAACTGCAAAAAATGGAGCTGACGATCTCGATGACCTAGTCAAATACACACGGTGTAGACGATTGTGCTAGCGCACGAAACTCTAACTACAAATTTGTTGGAGTTAATTTTGACCCAACATATCTAATCATTGGAGCAGCCAGACATCGCAACGGGACAACCAGCCTAAGAAAACAGCTGGCATTCCGCGACGTCAGCACTGGTTTCCCCGCGAAATGGCGTCTGAGGAAACGGCGCGGAAATATTCAATACCGATGACGCGTCACTACCCAGATGATTCTGATTGGTCGAAGCGAATTTCCCTCGCAGCACAACCAATCAGAAGCACTGGTAAGATCTCTCTTTTCTTAATTTGAGTTTCAAAAGAAGACGTGAAACTAGAGCGAACGACGTTTTGTCTTGTACATACAATACACAAATTAAGGTATTCGTCCATTTTACCAGGAAATCTCAATTTTAATTTGTTTGTTTGTTGTTTTTTTTCATAATTTTAACAAAGTTGAACTTCTACACTCAGAAAACTAGGTAAGACCAGACTCGATAATATATCTTTATCTTCTGATTTAGTTCACAATTTTTTACGCTGAAAGTTTCTTTGTTTGTGCTAATAAAAAACTAAACTAGACGCAAAGGGAACAAATACCTAAAGAGGATAAATGGCTTGCCTCTTATATGAACTTCGTGCAACTAAAGGATAAATAATAAATAATGCGATTATATTCTTAGTTACCGTTTTTATATAACAAACTCAATAAGATTGCATTAAAACCAAACTATATACCAAATACCTAATTCCTGCACTCTTAGGTCGCATAATAATATCCACACTCTATATAAAATTAAACCACTCTGTTTAATGCAAATTACTTACTAAATAAATGCACATATACTGCGTTAGAAAAAATTATTGTATTTCGAACATACAGCCCGCTGATGCCCTAATTTGTCAATGACAGAAATTTGAAAATAAAAGCACTTCCGTTCAATCCATTTTATTGGGACACTGGAACTACGAAAAATAATTTTGCGTCACAATCATTTTTGTATAACTTACACATCATGCAAGCTTTTAACGGTGAGGGGTAACCGTTGATTGTTGCGACTCAATTTTTTTTGGTTCAATAATTACTCTCCTTTACTTGTTTCATAATTTACATTCTAATAATACACAACCAACAAAGGAAAATAATTCTTGAACCAAGATAATAAACATAGCAAAGAACCACAACATGAGCAATTTGAAGCTTCTGCTACGCAATTCGCCAGCGATAATGGTCGCTTATTGGAGGCCACAAAAAAGGCCTCATATTTCAAATGACAACGACTTCTCGATTTGCACTCATCCGTTTTGTCGATAACAGCTGAACTCATCCAGCATCGTGTTATCGCCAAGACAGATTAAGTGCCTCTATTGTATGAAGCCTATACTATTTTCTGTCTAGCTTTTGATAACGTGAATAAATTAAATTAAATAATTTATTCCACTTCACATATTCACAATGTGATAAATTAGACTTTTAACTCGTTAGTTTTATAACTTAAGCAGTCGAACTTATACGTTACCACGAACTGCTTTGATAGTGGGGGTTCAACTCATTTCAATCAAGATTTCTTGACTGACAAAATGTCTTGAGATTGGAAGGAAAGACGTTCATCTCCTACCCGCACTGAATTATCTTGTACTGCACCCCCCTGAAAAGAAGGGTCTTGGTGTGGGGACCGGGGGAGGCCACTTCAGACGGTGATGGTCTAGACAATTGAAATCCTTCACCATATAGGAAATTTCTTTCACCCACGTTGATCGCGTAGAAAATACCACAATTTTTAGAGACCGTGCTGTCATGTTATACGACGTCACCGTCAGACAAAGGAATAACTGGTCTCCTCTCATCATCATCCTCATCATATTCTTCAGTTTTCTGATCATCATAGTTGATGTTATTAAAGTCTCTGTTAATATTTCCTTTAAATATAACCGCCCTCTTGCTTTGCTTGCTGTTTACCATCATTGCTTTGTCGTTTGTTGTTTCATTGTCAACGGTGTATACAATTCTGAAATCAAATTTGAAAACGTATTAGATAAGTGTCATGGAAAAATCTGAAGAACTTCCTGTTTCCTTTTTCTTTTCGTTTTACTAAGATCAAAAGAAAGCTAATGCGCAGTACTTTCCTGTGTCAATGCTTTTTTTAGCTCCTGAGTGAAAACCAAAAGAAACTTTGTGACCATTCAAGTGAAAGCTATTGAACAATATCGTGCATTTCCCGTGCACTCAGCTTTATTAATAACAGTACAAGGTGGGTTCTAGGTTGTGAGTCTGTAGATGTAACCCCTAAAGGAAAAGGAATGGTTCTGTGAGCAAGCGGCAATTTTTTCTCCACAGATTTCCAAATTTTTCCCAAAAGTTATTAATTCCTTGCAAGAAAAATAAGCCTCATTTGTATTGAGGGCCTTTTTATTGACTTACTGAAGTCGTGGTGAACGCTTTTTCCTTGCAATGACAACCAAGACTACACATACAGTGCCAATCACCACGAAAACACCGGCCAGAATTCCAAAGATAAGTCCAAAATTTGGTTTACTCTCATCTGAGCCAGTCTGTTTGTCAACAATGTTCACAGACGCGTTTGATGTGTAATTCACAATAACAGGTGAAAGAGGAGTTGTTGTTTCTGGAACTGGAGGCGAGGCTATTAGGAAGAGGAGAAAATAGTTAATGACAAATATAATCGGCTATAGTATAGTATAAAGAGGAGAAAACAGTTATTAACAAATCTGATTGGCTATTCGCCCCATATAAGGGAATCCAAGACGGTCTTGGATTCTGGATTCCACACTGTCAGTTCCGGATTCCAGGTACTGGATTCTAAAATCATTGTCGGTGGAACTTGGAATCCGGGATTCCGGATTTCTTGAGCTGAATTCTGGATTCCAAAGCCCAGGATTTCGGATTCCACAATAAAAAATTTCCCAGATTCCAGATTTCCTTAGATGTGGCGAGGCTATAGTTTGCTATGACCGTAACGCGACAAAGCGGGGCAGAGAAAACCAATAAACTAATACTGTGAGTAAGTGAGTGACTTACTTTGGTTACATGTTTTCCCATCCATTTGAAGATAAAGCCCGTTCGGACAGCTGCAGCTAAAACTCTTGCCTTTGGAAAGCAGGCAGAGATGAGAGCAATTTCCGTTGTCCTCGGAACAAGGATTAACAGCTGAGAAGAATAAAATATAAGATTTTCGTTAATAACATTTAACACTACCAAATTTCCAACTTAAATCCTATGGTTCGCAACTTTTTTCTAGCGAATGATTGGCGTTTGAGTTAACAATGACCCCAGAATATCAAATGGTTAATTTATAGTTGTTTTAATAGCGTTTTGAAAGCGATCTTCACTTCTCTTACCTTGGGGCTGTCTCTGTGGATGGTAAATGTGCAGATCCTTGGGCGAAAAAGCGTCTTTCACTAAAACCGTCACGTTCTTCCCTGTGAACTTATTCGCTTTGTAGATTTCCTTTTCATCGATCCAGTACATGTGATCTTCAAACAAGGTCACTGCCGAGGGATCCTTGATGCCCTGATTCACCACTGGACGGACTTTTGATCCGTCTAAGTCACAGTGCTTAATGACTTTCAGTTTAGCATCAATCCAGTAAAGTTTCCTGGTCGTATAATCAATCGCTAGATCCACTGGCCATTCAAGGTGGACACCGCTGATCAGGATTTTGCGGTCGCTGCCGTCCATGTTTGCGCGTTCTATTTTCGCGGGGTCTCCCCAGTCCGTCCAATAGAGAAGCCTTATGAGACAGAGCATAACAAATGTAAGTTTAAAATGATGAATATATAAATTTCATTACATATACGTTTCTAAGTTTGTTGAGTTTCAGATTCGGATTGTGATACATAAGATAATGGGCTATTCAAATAACTCTGCACAAGTCGGTTTTATTCTAAACCTCTGCATGGACTATCTCTGTAAGACCCGCATTAAAATATAAAGGTTGAAAGTCACAAAAATCATACTAGCAGTGAATTTAGTATCCAGCTAGTTGACAGGCATCCACTCAAACAACTGAAAACAAATCATCCAAATAGAACATGACAGGGTTCATAGTATAAACCCCATGCCAACCGGTAGGAGGCAACAGGTTGGCTGTTTACAAGTGCGCGTGGAAGAGGATCTAGACTATTCTGGGCAATCAAGAGTAAATCCAGCAATTGGTCAGAATGAAACTTGAACCAGGCACCGCCGGAGTGCGAGATCAAGCAATCGACTACTGGTCCAGCCTCCGTAACTTTCAGGTGAAAAAAAACAAATTATACATGTATGATATAAGCCAGCCAGTCTAGAGTCTACGCTCTCACCCTTCAGATGGATCCAGAACAAGAGAGCTTGGTTTCTCAATACCGCCTCTGATCAGCGTGCGACGAAAGGAACCGTCCAGCTCTGACACTTCGATTGAATCTGAGTAGAACAAACAAGACAGAGCTTTTAAGTGAAAGGATATATTTTCTCCTTCTGTTCCAAATAGCGAGGAACGAATAATACCTTTAACTGATACGTTGAGTTACGTGAGAAAGACTGCTCGACAATATATAATGAGGAAATAAATCCAAATAAAATAAAGTAATACACGATGAAATGAAACCAAACAGAGGAGAGTGTTGGCTACTGCTCAGCTGTAGTGAAATGCTGGTAAGGAACTTCTGCCGGCACGTACTTAACATATAATGTATCTACGACATTCAACATTCAACCGGCGCCCCGTCTTGTTTTCCGTCCTAATGGCCTTGCTTATATCTTTTGCGCACCCAGTCTGTTTTTACAGCTCGACCTGTGAATACCTCTACGGTGCTACTCAGATTGCTAAACAGAGTGAGCTTAACGAAATATTACGCGTACCTTGACTGGCCCAGTAGATCTTTCTCCCGACCCAGTCCACTGCAATCTTTGATAGGCGCTCCAAACCCTGTTCCATAACATTGATAATTTTCGAGGAGGTGTTTGCACCGATACGGGCACGTTGTATCTTCTTCTCTGACTGTTCTGTCCAGTAAATCATGCTCGTTTTGATGTCAAAGTCCAGCGACACGGCGTTCTTCAGTCTTGCTACTGCATCTTTATATTCCGAACCATCTGTCTTTATTTGACGAATGTTGCGGAGGTTGCTGAAGATGAGCGAAGGGCGTGGACCTAACAGTAAAAAAGACAAGTTTTAATTAGAGAAACTCATTAAGCAACACCAAAGTGATATAATAAACGACAAGTGTTTCTTAGCAATTGAAAGCAATGTGGTTAATTGGTTTTAAATTGTCAGCAGGTTCAAGAAGTGAGGTACTGTGGACCTCCAATTGCCTAAAAGATAAGGATCATATTGGCTTGCAAGAAAAATAAAAAGCGTAATGAAGTAACACAGAAACGGACTTTCTCTGAACCTTTTTTGGATTTCATCGAGGCAGGAACAAACGTTACAATAAAAATCGGTAAAATAATAACCGTAGCTTTGCAAGTTAAAAAAAAAAATTTAACAACTACCTTTCGCACGGCATTTTCTGCCATCAGGATCCAACTCGTAACCTTCAATACATGAACACTTAAAGCTTCCTTTGATGTTGTAACAACCCTGACTACACATTCCTGGTATTTCACACTCGTTAATGTCTGGCAAAATAGAAACGAGGACATCGATGGTCAACATTCATGACGGATAACGACAACAAAGCTAAAAAAAATAGTATTGCTTAGAAATTAGGCTATTAGGCTTCTACTCAGACGCTGTTAGGGACTCGTAATGCGTTCCTAATTGGCGCCACATTACAAGGATGTTTGTTAAAGCATCACAGCTGTTTTCCCTGAAAATGCAGCGATCTTTTATGCTCTGGTACACACCAACTGGAACGGTTTCCTTCTACGCAGGAAGATACATGTTTGTATACAGTTGACTGAGGCTTAACACTTTTCGACTACCCTTGAGCGCGGCTTTCACACAGAAGTTTTTGCATGCCCATCTCGTCACAGTATCAATAACAGCTTACCGTCTCTAAAACATTTTAGGTATGGACTTGAATGCTAGTTTCCAGACACTCACCTTGACAGCTCCTTTTATCATCGGCCAGTTCGTAGCCTGTGTAACATGAACAGTAGTACCCACTCTTCGTGTCGTGACAGGTGTGGAGACAGTGGCCGTTGAAACTGTCGCATTCGTTTATATCTAAACATATGTGAAAGAAATTCATTATGTTTTAGATCTAAATCCATTCATCTTCAGATTATATCGGCGAAGACTTTACTGATTAAGTGCTAGTTCAAGATCTGCGTCACGTTCTCTTGGGTTTTTCTGGCGCAATTGTTGTTGTTTTTGGTAATATACTTTCATGGTTTTTCCGGGAAGGAGCAAATAAATAATACTCCCTTCCGTCGGCAAAATAAAATATTGGGTATTAGTTAATGGCATTGAAACTTATCTAGAGAACTCAAGTAGATTAAGGCCTGGTTCTTTACAAATTCCTCAGAATTTTAAAGGGGGTGGTCTAATGTAAAGTTTTTTAAAGATATTCCAGGTCTAATAAATTAAGGCTAATGATAACTACGAAATCTTCAACTTTCATTTTAAAAATTGTTTATAACTGCATCACGTGACCAGCCACACCCTGTTTTATCGAGAGATCCTTTGGATCGAAATGCCCACTATGTAGAAAGCAAATCGTTTTCCTTTTGTCGGTCCAAATAGTGGCTACTGATAGTCTTCTTGTAAAAACGTGTGGAATGAGACGAAGTCTTTTAACGTCTTTCTTCTAAATAAAATTTTAGTAAGAGGAGGATTGGCACTAGTCAATGAACAGCAATTGCACCTACAAATTGTAAAGATTCCAACCATTCCAGGCTGATTTCGTAGACACTTTGTAGGGTCAAAGTTTTGATACAGAGAAACTGGGGTTACACGTTTAGGAAGTGGTGGGCATCGTTAATTGCAATTTTCGAACAGGAGAGGGCGTGGTCGATCACGTGACGAGGTAATTTGCATTTTTTTCAAGTTTTTGTTAAGGTTAGTTTACTTTACCATCTGTTATTCCTGGAGGATGTCTTTAACAATAGTTTTTGGACAATTTGCATAAAAATCCCAAATCACGTAGAACCAGGCCTTAATCTACTTGAGAAAAATATGAATCCTTGCCTAGGAGAAAATTAAAGTGATTAGCCTGTCAGCAGGCGTTCAGACAGTGGGTACTGGGTATTGCGCTGAGAGGGAAAGGCTCGAAGCGAGATTCGATCCAAAGTTTAACTCTCGGAAAGGCAAGAATGCTAACCAGAGCTGAAAAGAATTCTTGCCTTGCCTCTTCAACAATCACATCCCCTCCCCCCTACCGCTCATGGCCCAGGGAGGGGGAGGGGGGACGGGGAGTTCACGGCTAGTTGCCAAGTTCTTTTGTACTTACCGCATCTCGTTTCATCCTCCCCGTGGGGGCAATCTGGGTGTTTATCACAGACTTTACTGTCATCAATGCAGGTGGTGCTGCTGCCACAGCGAAATTGGCCTGGTTTACAGAAAGTGGAGGGCGTGGTGGCTGAAAGAAAGAAAGCGGGTTTGAAGCGATCATTAAAACGGTTTGCGACAGTTGTTTTCTTACGGCTTGTGAGAGTACAGCCGTCTGCCACCATTCTTTCACTGCCCCCGTATCGCCCCATGTGAGGGAATCCAGGACAGTGTTGGATTCTGGACTCCACGTGGTGGATTCCGGATTACAATTACTGGATTCCAGTATTTGTCAGTAGAACTTGGCTTCTGGATTCCGGATTCCAATTGATAGTGGGATTCCGGATTCCAAAACCCAGGAGTCTAGATTCCACAAGTAAAATTTTCCGGGTTCCGGATTCCACAAGCAAATTTTCCCATATTCTGGATTCCAGAAACAAAAATTTCCCGGATTCCGGAATCCATTACATGTGGCGAGCCGCAATTGGAAGTTTGATATTGTAAGCAGCGAAAGCCAACCACATACCAAAGCTAGGGATTTACTAAACAGCGTCTTGCCGGGCTGTCCTCAAGAGAGAAAGCTCTCTTAGTGTCCTCATAATTACGTTTTGATGACAAAAGCTTTGACGCAAAGTTTTATTCTGTAACGTAAGCTATCTAAGCAGGCGATAACTTCGTACATCAGGGGACTACTTTTTGTACCTAGACTACGTCTGGCAAGTCACTGATTAAATTAAGGCTTACGTTAATAATGCAGAACACATTATATTTCCATAACTAATAAAACCTAGCATAGTTTAACCTAGTTTTAACTTTGTTTTAAACTATTATTATTTTAATATTATTTTCTTTAACTTTTTACAAATCACTCCATAGTCTGCTTAACACAACATACACTACAAAGCATCTTTAATATTTATTTAACGAACTTAGTTTACCACTCAATCGAAAAGAATTTTTTTTCTCCGTAGATTTGCATGCACGGTACTTACGAGTATGGTTCTGAGGCGTTGGCTCCGACCGCGACGGCGTTAAAGTTGTTGAAATCGTGATCGTAGTTGTGACAGACGGGGTTGTTGGAGCTGGGGTTTGAAGACAGTAGCCCAGAAAAATTAGTACAAGTTCAGAATAAATTAGCATTAATTGAAGAAACAAAGCCATGCTCCCCAGAAATAAATAAGTGCAAATGAGGCATAAATAATAGTCCAGGCTTATAGAATACCCGCGTTAGTATGAATTAATAGAGAACAGAGGTAAGTTAAAGAAAACCTTGCATATTCGTGAGAGCTACAAAAGTAGAAAGTAAAAGCCCAGCAAATTGACCAAATGCAATGAAAAAAGAAAAAATGAACGACAAATAATATGGAAGACATCAAACGCAAAACTTGAGTTATTCAGTCGGCGGACTTGAATATATTTATATAGATATTTGCGCCTTATAAGTTTTGTAATTAAATTGAAATTTTGATTACTATGTTGATTTGTTTATTTCAGTAAAAAAGTAGCCGCAAGTAGCTATTTTGCCGATAATTGTGATTACTGAGTGTTAATTAAGATCAAGGTTAGACGATATGTTATGTGTCGGTATGGGCTACTGTCTATAGGTCAATTTAATTTAACTTGTTATGTTATAAATCAGCATTATAGATGAATGGTGATGTTACGATCTTACTCGAGAAACGTTTTTAACTTTTTTGCTCGCCGCGGCCAAGAAAGAAGCTACAATGATGTAAATTAAATTAGGAGAAACTCTCTAAGCTAAAGTACCGTGATTTAGCACGCGTTATTAACGGTTTAAATTATTTTTATTGGTTTTAGGTATTGTTTATTTGAGTGATTACAAAGTTTGTTTTATATCTAATCATTAAATTTACGTAGGATGAGATATTTGTTTATTACTTTTAAAAAAATACTCTGTGTTTAGCCATTCTACTGTCGTGTCATATGTAGTGACAATAGATTACGTAAAAATTCAGCAAACTTTACTTACGACAATTTCTTTCATCGCTCTCATCACCACAGTCATCGTTACCATTGCAACGTTGAGAGGCGGGAACGCACCTCTGATTTCCACAAGTGAATTCTTCAGGTGTGCAGCCCACGTTTCCTGAAATTTTTCAACAACCAATGTCAGGTCAAGAGACTCAGTGCAATACTCTTCGACTGCAATAAGTGCGCATGATGCCTACCACATTGAGATTCGTCACTTCCGTCATTGCAGTCTTCCGCTCCGTCACAAATCCATTTGGTGTGAATACACTTCCTCTTGTCAGCACATAGCCATTCGTTTCTTCGACATTTGGGTGGGGGTGGCGTAGGTCTTGTTGAAGCTATGAAGAAAGAAATATTTAAAATGAGAAGACGGTCACGGTGGTCCGTCTTGGACAGACTTTGATGTAGAAAGAAGTAAAGATTCACACACAAATTCTCCAAACTGATCTCTATACATTTCTTTTAAGATTAGTTGAGAGAATTTGGTTTAAGATCAAAGTGTTTTCCCTTTGGTTATCAGTTTAGTAATTCTCATAACTTTTACTCTTGTTATCTGCTGATGTTGTTAGGAGAAAACTGATGTTGGTCACTCTTGGGACCTAAAGGGCTAAACGGAACACTAGGTAACGTGGTACAAATTTACGTTTGCCGTTTGCTGTAAACTTAACTCTAAATCTCTCTACGGATGTTATTATCACCAGGCCAACTGTTCGACATAATTGATTCTTACTTGTAAAGTTGCATCCTAATTCATCTGACCCATCTAAACAGTCGTCCCTTCCATCACAGCGGTACCGACCACGAATACAGAACCCACTCTCCACGCAGCGGAACTCGGAAGGATCACAAGTGGCTTGGTCTACAATTGTACAAGAGAAATAAAGATTTTAACGATCATTTAATAAAATGAAATGAAAGAAAATTAAGAAAATCACAGAGACTTACGGCAATTTTTCTCGTCACTTCGATCGCCACAGTCATCCTCCAGATCGCATTTAAAATCTAACTGAATACATCTGCCATTCTGGCAAAGAAACTCGTTAGGTGAGCATGTGGCTAAAAAAGAAAGAAAATGAAATTAATTACCTGAACTGCCATTTAGAGGCGTAACTGTTTCTGGCTACTCGCAACGAGTCGCAAGAAAAGAAAAGTCGGTGTTTCACCTAGTCCGTAAGAAATGCGCGGATATAAAAAAAAAACACAGTGTAAAAACAATAAAATGGCGATTCATCCCAGCATCTTAGAAAAGAGCCGACAATAATAGCGACGCCACCACTGGTTTCCCCGCGAAATGATGTCTGAGAAATGAGCGCAGAAATTCCACACTGATGACGCGTCACTAACTAGATCTATCTGAGTAGTGCTTCTGATTGGTTGAAAATTCGCTTCATCCAATCAGCGTAACACTACCCGGATCGGAGCACTGACACGTCATCAGTATAGAACTTCAGTGTTCTTCCCTTGGACTTCATTTCGCGGAGAAATCAGTGGTGGCGCTTCAGTTCTCAGGCTACCGGCCCAGGGGCCCGTTTCTCGAAAGTCCCGATAATTAACGGGCCCGGTAAGCTGTCTCCGTTTACATTAAAGATCGAGGTTTCAATAGTTTTGCATCTAACCCGACAAAACTGTCAGTTAATGAAACAAAATGCAGTAGTTTGCTAGCCAGGACCCGCGCTCTTATTCTTTATATTTCGATTTGAATATTTGATTGCGGGCCCGTTAAGTTAACGGGACTTTCGAGAAACAGGCCCCAGCAACCAAAACTAGCAAGGAGAGTTCTTCTTAAAGATCTTCATCTCTGGGCGCGCGGGTCCTCTTCACTCGCGGGTACTCAGTACCCGCGAGTCGCGAGCGTCGCCGTTTTTTTACAATGCAGGCTTCACATGTTACAGTTATTACAGGTGAACCACAACAGCCACCTTAAGGGACAGAAGAAAGTGATAGTTGTAGAGAGATGGCCGTTGTAGAGAGAGTTTCTAAAAAAGAGTCAATGTATGGAGTGTCCGCCAAAAAAGGGGCCATTTTAGAGAGGTGGCCGTTGTACGGAGGTGGCCGTTGTGGAGAAGTGGCCCGCGTTGTGGAAAGGTGGTAATTAGTAGAGGTTCGAGTGTAGTAGAAAATACTTACGAATAACGCAGTTCTGTTCATCGCTGTTGTCGCCACAATCATTCTCAGTGTCACATCTTAGTCTGGCGTCGATACAATTCCCATTTGCGCAAGTGAAGTCGCCGGTGCTACAAGTTTGCGAGACAGGTTCTGAAATTAAATAGAAGTACGACAGGTAAAGAATTAGATCATAACAAAAGATAAGAAAATCCAAAAAGCCGGTGCCAATTTAAATGCGAGCATTTTATCAGTTTTTGATGAAGGAAGTGCTAGTGAGCCAGTTGCAGATAGACAGTTTCGTTGTTGATTCAAGGAGAGTCCGGTAGCCAGCGCTCAAACGAGGACTCAGCCACTTTTCACAAAGTGTGCTTTATCACAATTATTCAACTGTGCTGCGATGTTGATACTTACGACATCGAGGTCCATTGTCAGTAGCTTCGTCGCTGCCATCTCCGCAATCATCAGCCCCATCACAGACAAAACTTGTGGGGACACACTTGCCATTATCGCACGTGAATTCTTCAGTTGGATCACATACCTGTTGGCCTGAAGCGGATAAGAAAAGGAGAGGTGATGCATCAGCGTCTCAAAACTCTTTTGCTAATATAAAAGACCGTCGGTTTAGAGACGAGTATGGCTCTGAGGGCATATTAGGCCTACGTAGCAGGTGCCGGTTATTTTACTTTTTTACAGGCCGCGCGAGGGGAACACTTTTCTCCCCTCGCCTGCAGGCTAAGGGCATATACGGTAGGAGAAGGCTCGGAGGTCGAGCGGGGGAGGGAGGGGGGAGGTTTTGGAAGACCTCCCGTCGGAAGTTTGAACTGCAGTTCCATAAAGTTATAGAAGATGGCAGAGAGAACGAAACACAAGTCACCACAAAGTCTGACGATTATTTATGTATTCTTAACTCTTCTAATGTCTCCTCAAATCGCAAAGTTAATATACACAAAATATATAAGACTAGACTGGATTTAAGAGAAATTATGTCACAAAGCGAAAATTCTTGTCGAACTGGAGAAGGTGTGTTCAGGTGTTTGAGAATATTAAGAAATTTAAAACTCAGAAAGATTGATAATTCAGTTTTTTTAAAAAAATTTGATCAAATCATACGAAAACCAGAGGTAAGGTTAACCGAACGACGAAACGTTTTTGAGTCCTTGCACTTGTACGATTAATTTCCTTCTCCTCTTTTCTATTAAAGCGAGCGTGTTTAATTTTGCAGCATACACAAATTTTTTCGTTAACCCGCTGCCGTCTGAGGAGAAAGATATTTATTCCCCTTGTTCACTAGTGGAGGGACGCTGTAAGCCGTTTTTACACATTTAGCGGGGTTGTTCATATAGAAAACTGACTTTGTGATTATCTTCCTTTTCGAAGAACTATCGAACTCCACTATTTGTTCAACCAGTATTCTAACTGCCAAAACAAAGCTTACAGACTTTTCATGAATAGGACTTGTTTTAAATTATGTAGGTATTTATTCACATAGTAACTTTTAACAAGCACTCAATCATGACCTGAAGTTCGTGCGGCCTTTCATGCCATTCAACTTGTCACTCCGAGCATGGAATTCTTAAAATCATATCGCCGTGGTTCTCAGTGACAGCAACACTTAAGAACTAATGTTTTAAGTTACCAGTACCTAACATTTCTTTAGTAAAAAAGGATTAATCAAATAGAGATTGTTTTGAGAGACCATTCTTCTGTCTTGATACACAAAGGCCATGCTCCAAATTCCGCACCAAGCTCTCTGAGGAGTTGGACCAAGACGGGGTTACAAACACAATTAACAAGGCAAACTTTGAATCCAAAGGATAACATATTTCTTATCTTTTATCGACTGATCAGCACATACATGTAAACAGCAGAAATAAATTCTTGTGAAAAACATATCTTAGAAAGGTTATCACATCACAGCGCCAAGTTTTCACAATCTCGTTAACAGTATTTTGAAAGAAATACATCTTTGTCTTTCCATTCAATAGCCAATGTAAATTTCTTGAATTTTTGGAACAAACGATCCTAAAATAATTTTGAAACAAACGGCGCGCCATACTCAGGGGGTCAATGTCGCCGACAACTAATATGTTACGCCATTTTAAAGCACAGTTCCCGGGGGGAGATATTCTCATAAAAAGGCAGGAGTGGTCGATCAATAACTAGCCTGTTCCAGGCTCTCAGAGAGTAGGCATGAGGCGCAAGTAAAAGGCAGCCGAAAATATGACCGCGGGGAAATTTGCAAAGAAGGAAAATTCACAAGGCTGTCTAAAAAGTACCAGAATATCGTTTTGTGCGCGTACATTTGGAACCTCTACGAGGTACCAACGATTGAACTCCACGTTAACCCACGTTATTTAACAATTAAACTACAATGGATCTGAAAGTGGTTGTCCTTAAAAGTAACAAGAATCACTTCGTGAATTTTACCGGGGCCATTTTTGTCAATCACCTGCACCGCCAACATCTATTGATTGTAAACCAAGTTCACCTAATCTTGACTGCATCAAATTCTCAGAGGAAATAGGAGAGATCAACTGCATTGTTGAGCTGTGATTTTGCATAAAAGGTCTAATAAATTATTACTTCATGATGATCAGTGTTGTATTGAGTAGGTCCTGGATTCTTCTCAACATATTTTAATACTTAGTTTGAAATTCACATAATTGGTCATATGACTCACACAATTGCAAGAAAACAATGATAAATATCGACGTGCTTTACGCTTTAGTTTCATTATCCTGTGATACTGCCTGCTAGTAAAGAAAGACAACAAATAAGCTTTATTGGGTATAGCCATTTTATTGAAGTTAATTATCTTTGGGTCCCGTTTGTTATTACATTTACATCGTGCATGTTAAAGTTTCCTCACCTTATTAACCTAGCGATGGAGCTTTGAAGACTTCGGTATGTGAATCGTTGAAATCTTTTTGAAGACAAATTTCTTCAACATGCTATTCTTGTTATTGAGATCTCTTAGAAAAAGCAGTGGAATTCTGCTCGGTTCACGAGCACGTCTAGATCGCCTTGTAGCACGTTTTTAAAGATGATATAAAGTTAGCTTTGATAAGTGTTCGCATTGATTCTCGATAAATTTCATGACGGAAGGTTCACTCAATGTAGATAACTTTGATAAGTCGCTGTTTCACGATGGAAGGTTCACTCTTAAGCGATCGCTCGTAAGTTTGTCTCTCCAAATATTCACTCTCAAGTTTTCGCTCATAAACTAGTACATCGTAAAGGTTGGGGAACGTGTCGTTCCCAAAAAGCTATAATCTTCCTCTTGACTCTCCTCCATACCTGGTGCTTTTCAAAATGGCGGATAAGAGTTCAATCAAAGTAACGAGCCAGCGATATATCTTAGTCAGCGATATATCCCTAACAATGTAACTTTGAAAACACAGAAACGCGTTGCATTTTATGACCGGTGCCAGCCTTCGGCTAGGCCCCGGTAATTAAGTTCACCCCCGTCTAAAAAGGGTGTGCCGATCGACTCTCGGGGTTACAGCACCAGCCATGACGAATTATTAGAATATGCATCCATCATTAAAGAGCAAAAATGATCCTTTTTGGTTATGGGAATAATGTCCGATCATTTCATGACATGACAATTTTTCTAATCGCCTGAAAAGTTCGACAGACGGCGATGGGAGCGAAAAATGAATGTTGCGCGACTCGGGTCGTCAGTTAGTCTCTGCAGAAAGCTTAGCTTAATAATTAAGAGAGAAAAAAAACCTAGCACAAGCGCACCAGATGAAGTCCCAGTAGTCAGGAAATGAAGTACAATATTGATGTTTTGAAAACATTTCCGACATTTAGATTTTGTAAATCGATCTGCAGGCACTTATAAATAGAAAAAACGTGTTTTATGTTTGATTTCATTCCTTTGTCACAAAAATGTAAACATTATGCCAAATCCCTGAATAAGTAAACTTTGTCTTTTATACACGTTAACTGTAAGGTTTTTCTAGAGATGAAAATCAGCTGTTGATGAGCTGATAACCAGTGTTTTAATACGAAAATATTACGCAACAGTTTGTATCTAAATTGCGTAGTCTTGTTTTGAAACTACCGTCAGTGTATACTTTGCCACACCTTAATTAAAGATTGTCACGCGATTTCATACCGATCGGCATCAACAAAGTGCTGTTCAGTCAAAACAATAAAAGACAAAAAGGGCTGGGAAAAATAGAATAAAAAAGGAAATCATGAACTAGCTGAGCATCAGCAGCAAACTAGTAGGCGTTAAAAGACAAACTCGCGTTGTCTTCATTCTACACAACTACACATTAAACCAACATTCGGCTTATGAGCTTTTTGGAATTGAGTCTGCTGTTTGTCTACCTTGCGAGCAGAGGTTTCTTTCTGGCATGGCTTTTAGCATTTAGGAAGTCATTCGCGTAGTTTGTGAGTTGTGTAGAAAGAAACCTCTGTGTGCAGGGTACTGTTAGTGGGTCTTTAGCTAATGTCCTAAAGCAACAAATTAGCCTCAACACACCACGCTGTTTTTTTCTCCCATTTGGTTATTTTGATTTAAAGTCCGATGTAGCACTGACCTTCTAGTTTGGTTAATTAAAACTGCATGAGTGCATTATTGCCTGATTGTATCACTCGTGTCAATACGCATGACCTCACTGGTAAAGAACTTTATACTCTCCTGGGGTGTTTTGTTTTAAGGAAATGACAGCGGTGTCATTGCCTAATTTATCACAAAACACAAGTTGAACTATATATGAACTTTCTTGCTAGCAGGCTCTGTGTTGAGAAAAACATAACAACTGGGTTGCCTGCATGTTTATCTATCCTCTACCACAGGGACATATTTTCGCAAGAGTTTTGTTAATGTAAATGAAGTGATTTTTCCCGGTCTGCAAACCAACTTGAATTCCAGTGAAAACTGCTGACCTAGGCAGTGCCACAACTGAAAAAATGCAACCAATAACCCTATATAATGCAGAATATGCACAAAACAAATTATCATCTCTAGCCATGGTACAATTATCTTCCTCCCTGACCCTCACGTCCAACCGTTTTTAACATTCTCAATAATTATGACTGAAATGAAATGAATTGCTTCATATTGCTTTTGTTCCAAGAGTTCTTTAATTTGCCTTCCAAGAGGTACAAATTTTTTTCTTGGCAATTTAGTGAAGTGCACCCTTTGAATGTGCTATGTGCGAAGTACTAAAAAAATGAAGTATAATCATGCAAATACCGACCCTTTTTCAAGAGATCTTTGCAGTATTTGGAACCCCTGTAAGGGCTTGGAAGAGTTTTTTAACACTCAAAAAGACATAGTCGACATTCTCTTGTGAAAACACATTTTTTGTTCTTATCTGCACTGCTGTTTTTTTTATGTTTTGAACCCTTGTTTTACTTAAAAACTGGATGCTACCCTTGTACAACCATCCTTAAGCATAAGCTTTTAATTACTAGTGGCTTAAAAGGTCTTTTTATGCTTCTTGCCATTTTTTTAATGCTTCTTATGTCATATGGTTTCGAACACATAATTGTCACCCGTATTAATAAAACCTGTTGAACTTGGTTTTTGTAGTATATGTGGCAACAAAAGTGCATAGGCAGCGTGCAAAGAAAGTAGTGTCCGACAGCCCAGGGCTAGTAGATTTTGCTATTCTGTTTTTAACTTGCCCGAAGGGCAAGTGATGTATTTTAAGGAATTTAAATAACAAAAGAACTGTGCAACCAATTCTGCTCGTCGGAAAGCTTTTGGGGCTAGTTGAAATGATGTCTGGGCTAGTAAATGCTAGCTTCAGCTTGCCATTCATTGCCCGAATGGCAACCTGTAAAAAGGATTTTCGTTGCACCCTGATAGGATGCTAAATGTAAACTAAGGACATTGACATTTTATAGTTCCAAACAAATTTTAGCTTTGTCAGCAAAAAAGGATCAACAGTAAATTTCAAGTTGACATCAAGGTTTAAATTTAATCTTTATATCACATGACTAGGAATGTATAACAAACTGATGCTAATGATAAACATGTGAGGTGGGCATATCGACAAACGGCTAGAATTAGCTCACTCTCTGCAATAAGCTATATTTCATATGGAAGATCTATCCCTGAGACCTCTGTTGTGTCTAATCACACTATTAACAAGAAACGATTTTCTTTTCATTTCATTTTAAAAACTAATGCAGATTAAGTTCATAAACATTTATGTTGCACTTTGATAAATGCTAGAGATTAGTTTTGTAATATGCCTTAAGTTAATTCTTTTGTAAAACGCAGGGGATTCCTTTTGTACAGTTTTGTATACGTTTGCACATTCCTTCATTGTATATATACAGAAGAAAAGAAAATTAATCCTAATGTTGCCTACGAGACGGTTCAAAACACATCGATCAAAACAAACTCTACAATGTAAACAAACTTTTGAGACCTCTCAGGTCAGAGGGTCTACTTTAAATAATATTTAGCTCTTCAACATTAATCACTACTTTGACGTTTAATGTCAGACAATATACCAACGTCTGGATAATTATAACGAAAGGAATGGTCGCAGTATTGTCAGTGTTAAGACAATACTTTCGCTCGATTTCGTTTTTAGTACACGATCTTTTGTACCGATCAAATTTCAAAGTTTCTTTATTATTATGGAAATTACACGAAGATTACAACATTTGCAAGTTTTTCAACGTTTACCTGGGCGAAGTAGGTTAAAGAAACCGCAAAAACTCTTTTACGAGAGGTATTGCGTAGTTTAGTTATATGCAAATTACCGATATTTCTGGCCAATCATTGAAAGCCATCTCGACACACCTACGATCTTCCCCTAAACAATGGCGGTCGAGTTAGGCCGGACGTGTAGCGAACATTTCAACGTGTAGTTACAAAATCAGTCATTACAATAAAATAATTCCTTTAAAACAGGAGAAAATTATTTCAATTGCAGTTTATGACGGCTACTTTATGAAAAGCGAGTCACGTTTTGAGGGCCTTGGAAATTATTTCCTGAGAGAAGTTCTATTATTTAAGCCAGTCGATGCGAGGACGTGATTAGTTCGTTAACTTTTCACATTGATTCTCGTATAAAACTTGTCTAGATTATACCTCAACTTCTACATCAATGATTTTCGATGTCTCTCGCAAATAGAAGAACAATATTAATATAACCAGAGACCAATAAATCTTATGTGCTTTGATGATAATTCGCGCTATTCAGTTGATGTTTAGTATTTTGAATATCAAATTACTAGATCGCCTCACGGAACAGGAAAGAAGAAACAACTTTAGAGTAAAACTTGCCATTTTCTCAACACATCGAAATGATAAAGAATTGACTTTAATTAAGATTAAAAAATACACTAAAACTAGTCAAGGCTGGACGTTGGTTAACCTTCTACGATCGACCCATGTACATAGAGAGCTTAATGTACATTCGCGGTCGAGTACAAAATTTCGATTCAAATAGAAAGAAGAAATAGGGCATAAATATCAAACTTACGGCATCCTCTTTCGTCTGAGTTATCACCACAATCATCTTGACCATCACAGCGCCACCTCAACGGAATACATCGCTGGCTTTCGCATTTAAACTGCACTGAACTGCAGTTAAAACCTAGCAACGTAAGGGTAGGTACAAAATTAGTAGTTATCAAGAAAGAATGTTGTGGATTGTGGCTTTTTCTTAGTCCTTTAACGGATAAAATGGAGTTCCCATGAAAAGATAAAAGCAAGTCTAAATCTGACTTCGAAAAAAAAGTGCTATCTTGGCCTCAAATTACACTCTAGGGAGTGTTACAAAATCGAGGGGTGTGTTCGGAGGAGCGCCGACGTCGGTTTCAAACCTTCCGTGCAATGTAAAATATTCATAGTAGCTATGTACTATAAACCCTGGACGTAGATCTTCGATTTCAAAACTGCTGTTGATTTTTAACATCGAATCCTAGTGAAATCTAACATTTCATTGCCCGCCATAAACTGGCCAAGCAAACAAACAGACTTTATAAAGCGAAAGTTTTGTTCAAGTGTATGCCACCGGCTGTGGCTTCGTTAAACGGTAAAAGTTCTTACGTTTTACTTGAAAGTTTGAACAAGTCTCTGGCATAAACTATCTCAAAAACTCCACAGAGAGTGTTGTTTTCAAAATCCTACCTGAGGCCGTTGTCTGATGTAACAAGACTATCCATAAGACTCCGAAGAAGCGAAGTGAACCGGCGCCCACTACCATATTTGATCCTTTCTGCCTCTCTATTGTAAAAGCGTGGTTTGGTGAAATTTGCATATTTTTCAGTGACGCGCGGCTTCTGGCTACTCGGCTGAGAATCACGCCACTTGACGTCATCGCGCGCCACGAACAGGTGAACAGAGCGTGGATGACACTCGATGACACTAGAAGGAACACATTTCAATTTGTCATAAAAAAAAAATTGGGAGCAATGTCCCTCTCATTTCTCCCTGCATTTAAAAATTCGCTTCACTTTCGAACAGCTGTGAATTCGAAGCCATTTCAATGGTTTTTAAAGGTCAGCCAGTGCTAGAATTTCGTTCGGCATAAGTTCATGTCTGCGCGATTACGCGCGTGAGTTACACGTAGCCACGTGCTCCTTATAGTGGACTGAGTGAGTGAGTTTTTTCTTCCATCGTTTCTTTCTCGCCTTTTTCGCGGATTGCATCAAAAATATAGAAAATAAATTCTTTTTCACGCTGCATTTGGTCAAATATATATTAATTTTTTCAAGCCCTAGCGGAAGAACGAATTAGAAGTCTGCTCAAAAAAAGAAGGAAAAGTGTCAATTAGCTGCCAGGTGATAGGCAAATAGGAAATGCATGGGATAGTGAAATTATCATTTTACAAATTTTCTCTTTCGTTCAGTATCAATGCGGAAAACTGAAATCAAAATTAACGGCCTTTTCTCTAGTGCAAGCTGTGTCAGTATTGTCTTTTATCTTTTCGGAATATTTTGCATAGAAAAACAACTTTAAAAGAATTTTTTACGGAAAAAAAGTGAAAACAATAATATTTTACAATAACTATGAAAACACTGAACGATTGCCCGATTAAACGGATTTGATACGCATCTAGCTCGATTCGACGTATCATTGATGCTAAATGCTTACCGATCAATTCGCTATCGATCCATAGCTAGGCAATTTTGAAAATGTTTGACCATTTAATACTGAAGTTGAAATATACTAGATCACAAGGACACAAAAAGCTGGAATGTTGTGATACCTAGTCAGATTTGTCAGGACTTGAGGGTTTTTTCGATCGTCTGGCAGCAACTTGTCAGAGTCGGAGATGAGTAGTACTTGGCAGTTTGTCATTTAACGTCTGTCGGAAAAGCAAGACAGCCTTTGAACAAGTTCCTGTCAGTACACTTTCTGAAGAGGATTTATATTACAAGACATATTTTAAATGTTTCATTATTTCCTGTATACGAAGTAAGCTTCACAAATATGTGTTGCTGTGAACGAAGTCCCGCAGGATATGCTTAGACCCGGCGCGACAATTCAGGAACTGCACCGGCTCGCCTCTCATAGGGATCATTTGAGGTCAAATTAGTAGCTGGGCTTTTTAGGTGCAGAGCTCTCCTGAATTTACTTTACATTCATTCAATCGTTCATTCATCAGATTCATTTATTTGTCATTTGTCGTTGTAATTTCATGTCATTTCATTGCTTGACAGTAAAGAGACTGCAGATTCTTTGCTGTCCGTTCAAGAACAAACATATCCGTGTTATGGGCGGATTTAGGGGTGTTCCGAGGGGACTGCCCCTCACCTCCGCTGGCAATATAATGAGGGGTGCTTATCGATTTCGGCCGATTTCATTGAAATTAAGTACAACTGAGAGAGAAACTGTTTAACGGCTTCCTTGAAACTCTGTACAATCATTCAGTTTGATTTCTGTTGCGTTTTATAGGTGTGATACTGAGAAAACTACTGAATTTCGGAACCCAAATGATGAATTCGTTGAGCTCAATTTTCTTTTAACTTTTAATTACAAACCACCAAATTATTAAATAGTTTCCGGGTCAGAAATATCAGGTTCTACTTTCTAGACCATTCGACAAACAAGAAACAGAGTCCACCAGTCGCCTCATGTAACATGGAATCTAAGACAGTTTTGGATTCTGTCCACTTCTTTGTCAGTGGAACTAGGATTCTGGATTCCAAATTTTTAGTGGGATTCCGGATTTCTTGAAGTGTATTTTGGATTCCGCGAGCAATATTTTCCCGGATTCTAAATTCCACAAGCAAAAATTTCCCGGATTCGGAATCCGGATTCCTTTACCAGTCCATGGGGCCCCTAGTCAAAAGACTGCTGTAAGATATAATGCCTCAGGCCTCAGTTTTGTATGGGGGAACTTTTCTTCATTAGACAGAAATCAGTCCGACGGAACCCACTGACCCTCTTCAATCCAAGTGTCTTAGATCAACAAAAAAATTCAAAAATTGAATAAAAAATAAACAAACTTGTTTTATGCAAATTACTTACAAAATCTCTGATAATCATGCTAACGGAAATTCTTTAACTTATTCCATTAGTTACTCAGTAGTACAATGAATAAAAGTGAAATTCAAATAAAACTCGCTCATATTTCTTTTTACTATTACTATTATTTTTTTTTGTTCAGCGCTCTATTGGTCTCTCGGTTCATTTTTTTTTTTTGCACTTCATTTACCTATGTCTTCGTTTACGAACAAAAGTTCCACCTAACACATAAAGTAATAACTCTGCTCACTTCATTTCAAATATGAAGTAATTCATCGATTACAAACCCTTTGAAAAAGATCCTCAAATAATGAGAAATCGATTGTTACCAGGAGAAGATAAACAGATTAAATTACTTCCTCGGATTTTGAATCCCCCTCTATGCCTGAAGTAAAGAAATTGATTTCTGGCGGAAAAATAATCTGTCTTTTTAAAAGAAATACTTTTGGGTTTTTAGCACTCCAACCAGAAAATATTAACAGTAAAACGTTTCAGCAACACAAGGGATATAGAGTGGTTTTCGTTTGAGTGTCGTAAAACCAAAACCAAAGTAATTACTCTGGCCAATCACATAGGACACAGACAATACATTGAACCAATCAAAACTCGAAGTAATTACATGTGGCTGACGCAAAGCGCGGGAAAATGCATGCGAGAGCGTCACAATTGGCTTTGGTCTTACTTCTGATTGGATGAAAAGGTGGCGCGAATCTTTTAAGCCAATCGCATCGTGTAGAAAGTGCAAAACCAATTACTTTTCGACACTCAAATGAAAACCGCTCTATTTGCAGTCGCTTGCATCACCAGAACAGTCCGGTAGTAGGTGATCATCTGACCTAAGCGGTCTCTCCGGCTGAATTTTCACATGATTCTCGATTTAATTTTCAGTATTTTATAATAAATTAAATGCAACCCGACAGCCGACTTTCGACTTTGCCAATCCCTCTTTGTTCAGTTCACCCTTGGTGTCAAAAAGTGAAACCCCTATCTGCTAACAGGTGGAAACAGTTTGGCTTCAGCACAGATGTTAGCTTTCACAGACAAATTATGAAGTCAATCCCACGCATGCGACGCACCCACGCAAAATCGCGCGAAGGATTATATGGCACGCGCGCGTCTGGGCAACTTCTGCTCTTCCAACAAAAAAATATTCTCGTCCTTCAGAGCATATTTCCCTGATGATTGTTGCTGGTAAACATATACTACAGGCTATAATATGGGATTTGGATGATTATAGTGTTCGTTTTCACTGGAATGCCCGAAAACGACGCCGGTAACTCGTTGCAGTGACTCAAAGTTGAAAGCTACAATACAGGGCGATCACCATGACAAAGCGGCAATGCTAAATATTTTGCAACAGCTTCGTCGCGTTTTGCCTCTCTCAATTACAACCTAGCATTATTGGAAAATCAACTCACTTTCAGAAAAACATGAGCTGAATTTTACCACTGCATGAAAAATATGATGTATGTAAATGAAAGTACCCACCAAGGAAACCAATACTTGACTAAAGGTAAAACAAGAAAATCATCTACCTTATATTTACTTTGGAAGAGCGTAATGTATTTTTAGCAATTTTCTTTTGCCAAAAAAAAAAAACGCTATTAAATATTGATTGAAATGTGTAGTAATGTTTGTCACATGCTTAGTCATCAGGGCACGATGACGCATCAAGTTTGTTGATGAATATTGGCTGTCTAATTTCCCCCGGTCTTACACACGAACGTAGGACAGGAGCCAATTTCGGCTCCTGACCAACGACAATACGTTGTTTATCATGAGAAGTTTTGTGTATCAGGTTCACATTTTTAAGCTATCGCGGGGCAAGAAACGCAAAATTAACAACCAAAAACGATATTTAAAATCCTTAGCGTAGTGAAGCCACTGGTATATATATCGCCTTATATATCGCACGATCGAACCTGAATAATAACTGGTTACGTAACTAAAGAAATTTGCCGAAACTACCATCATCGAAAGCAGTACTTCGCCTTTCTTTATCAGTAAATCTACGTAATCAATATTATTCTTGCGATACCGATCGTGGCCCGAAAAAAGTCTGTATAGTTAAGAAAAGAAACTGATTTCTTTAAGTTCTTCTTAATGGTTCCAGGCGTTATATAGATGGAGATCATGCTGCAATGCAATACAGTTGATCGCGACAAAAGAGTACCGTATTGACATACCCTGGATCACTGGACAGGTTTTCTGCTTCATTGCTTAGTAATTATTAGGGACGTTACGAAACCCAGTATGACGGCAAAGGCAACGAAACGACTAAAAGACAATGGAAGGCTTAGTGGGAAGAACACCACCTCTGCAATGACGTGTATCCGGGTTTTTCTGTAAATTTCTTTGCCGTCGCTTCGTCAACTACGACGCGCCGTCAACTATGAGGCCTATTGACTTGGCCGAATATAGTTTTTTTTTTTTTAAAAAAAAGTTGACTTAGAAACGGAAACGGCAAGGCGAAAAAAAGTTAGCTCTCTCTTTCTCTGTGACTGCAAGGTACTCTCTCATAATATGGTTCCAATCCAATTTCTGACTTTCAAGTATAAGAGTGCAGTTCTGAACGTGACTTGGCAGCTGTTTATCAAGATTTATAGGACTTTCTATCTGTAGTGTGCGCTGCCGTTAACAATTGCCTTTGACAGACTAAAACAACGGCAAAAACGAAAACAACACCGGCGACGCATACACACAAAAACAAGGCGCCAGGACGAAGTGTTGTACTTGACGTTCTTCAGTTAACGATCGATCTATCATTAAAAAGATTAACACTGGCGCGCTTCTTAGTATACGATCAGTATGTGGACGTCCTTTATACGAGGAGTCTACACCAACAATCGAGTCTATCTAGGCATGTCCATACCATTTAGACAGTATGTAATCGAGTCCGAAATTGTTGAAGTTCCGATAATTGAAAGAGATGAGAATGCAAAGAAGTTAATAAAATATACTTTCGGAAAACCAAAACGTCCAAACAGTTTCTGGATCGGCCTAGATCTCGTTTAAGTTTATTTCGATTTATGGAGACGCCTACAGTGCTCCCCAATAGTTGCTGTTGTTTTGCTGATTAACTGCATTTAGAGTCAGTCTATGTAGCAAAATAATAACAAACTGCTTACAGTTTTTAAACATCTTAATTATAAAACTATCCACAGTCAAAGTAAACCTGTTGACTTTCTACTTATCATGAAATTGCGACAAAATTGGTTGCACATGCAAAGGTGCATAAAATGTTTTGATCTCCGATTGATGATATAAGCGAGGTTTTGAAAGAACCATCGTTTTAAAGTTGTTCGCATTGATCAATTTATATCTGTTTGACTTTGCTATGTGATTAGCATATACGTACAGTTTTAATGTCTCTGGCCATATCTGAACCAGTCAAAATGGACCAATCACACTCGATTTTTTCGCGAATTCGCAGCGCGCGCAACTAACTGTTTTCTATGTGTTTGGACCGTTCGGTTTTGATTGAATAACGCAATTCTTTGTTCATGATAAATCATCAGACGGTGCTGCAAGAAAAGGAATACGAAATGCCTTAATTAATCACCTTTTTGTACACAGCAACAACTTAAAATCGGAGATGATTCTCAATGCACAACAGTCTCCAAGTTTACTTTGACCGCGTTGGCTAAGTTTCTTGTGGACAAATCTATTAAAGGAAAATCTAAAAACAGGGCATTGTTTGTACTTTTTACCCAACTTAGGTCTGAAAACAGTTCTGGCGTCACCGTCCAAGTACCCTCTAATCATGAGAAACTCTTCACCACACTTTGGCGGAATATAAAGTCAATACCCGTTTCAAAAGCTTACTTAAATCCAATGTTGACTTCATACCTTGGATATTGTACAGGGCAAAGAGTGGGTTCTTGACCCCATAGTGTGTATCAGTCATCCTAGAATATCGTAGCCGCTGACAAGGGTCCAGTGAAACTCACTTTCCGAAACACGCATGCTTTTAACCCCCGCGATAATTACACGCGCTGATTTAGAGTAACGCGGCCAACATTAAAATTAGAAGTGTTAGCAA
Source organism: Porites rus (assembly GCA_964035705.1). Taxonomy (NCBI): domain Eukaryota; kingdom Metazoa; phylum Cnidaria; class Anthozoa; order Scleractinia; family Poritidae; genus Porites; species Porites rus. The sequence continues at coordinate 2,331,389 of OZ038003.1, read as the reverse complement.
AGGTTTTCGACCAAAAAAATAGTCCGGTTCCAGCTGTTCTACAAACATTCGATGATGAAAGACTGAGAAAATGCCCTTGACGATAATCACTATTTGTATTACTGACCTGCAAATAACTTTCCAAGATAAGTGAATTTGTGATACAAAGTGTAATTGTTTTTATTCCACAACGTTTTTGACAAAATGTGATAAAAGAAATACTGTCCTGTAGTACCAAATGTTTGAAGTACCAGGGAGTTCGGGAAATTCCTTGATTAGTTTCAAAAATGACCCACCCAGAGACAAGATTTACGCAAGGCTGCAAAAACAGTCGATCATCGGACAAGTAGTTACCCGCTTTGTTTGTGTTTAGTGTGGTGTAGGTAGAAGCAGCAAATCAAACTTGATCCTTTTCTATCATCCACACATCCAGTCCTGTGTGTTCACACACTCTCCTTTCTCTCGCATTCTTCACTATCCTCTTCTTTCATCCTACATTTTCTTGGCACGCTCTCTTGCCTTCGCAATATCAATGTCTGATTGGGTGATCGTATGAAACACGTCATCGACGTCATAAATGTCATTAGGAATATTTTTGTTGGCTTCCCGGCGATCCTCAAGAGCTTGCCTCGACTCCACGCGATCACGATACCGCTGGGCAGCTTGCTTACGAATCATCCGACGATACTAAGAAAGAAGAAGTAGGTCAACTCCACGGGGAAGAAAGAAAGGCGAGTTATAGAGACCCCCATTCTAAGAAAAACGTGGATGTGCAAGGACACTTCAATTAACATTAGCCTGCGTGGCAGGCGTTTGGAGGGGAAAGGAAAGGAAATTTTAGGCGCGAGATAAACGCGAGGGCCGGGGCGCGCGAGGAGGGAGGGAGGGAAGGAAACGCCTGCCAGGAAACCATTGTTTTCGCCATCCCGCCTAGTAATTATGTATGCAAAAATAACGCCACTGTGAATGACTAGCTGTCAAATAAGTCTGGCCGCGATACACTTATTTTTAGCTTTTGTTTTTCTAGAACAAGACATCTGAAGTGTAGGTGCGTTCTATAAAAAAAGTTCAAATGCGGTCGTCCGTTGAAAAAAGAAAGTTGCAACGATGCGTTTCTTGTTATATAAAATCCAGCATAAATCTATTTACGTCGTTTGCTGAAGGAAACGTGCCGGACGTCGCAACTTGCATGCAATGTTTGTCTGAGAAAAACTTACAGTCAAGCCATGTCAAGCTTACCCCCCAAAATCCCATTAATAAACTTATTATTCGAAAGTTGAATCCGTTGGCAGTTGTAGATTTCAGATTCATCTCTACATTCTTACATGCGTGATGAGCCGTGAATTCACACGCGATTCAGTTACGAAATTTCTACCAGCTCAGTTTCCCTGAATTTGATGTAAATGTCTTCTAAGAATTTTAATTCATTCAAAGATTTTCACTTTGACCAAATACAGACAAGTTCTCGTAAATTATTCACTGCTCATTACGCATGCAGTAATTCCGATTTGAATTTGACACCAGGTACGGGAACGACTAAGGCCCAGTTCAGACGTCGTGCTTCTGCCGTGCCGAACTAAATTCAGGAATTAAGTTCGACAAAAGCACGGCAGAAGCACGGCGTCTGAATCAAACTTTTGAATTAAGTTCGGCAAGCAATTAAGTTCGACAAGCGCTGCCGTGCTACACGGCTCTGGCACGGAAGCGATTCAAACGTCGTGCTTCTGCCGCGCTAAACAAAATTCATAAATTATATTAATGTATTTTGGCGAGAGTGCGTTCCCACGGGGAGTCGGGAGAAAAATTGTTACGAGGCATCAGTGAATCCTGAGTTTGGGTCGACTCTGGCACGACGTCTGAATCAAAGTTGTTTTCCTGCCGTGCTACAGTCGAACCAAATTACAATTGAGTTCGGCACGGCAGAAGCACGACGTCTGAACTGGGCCTAACGGATTCATTTTTCAAATAATCAATTCATTAATAGAATCTAGCGGGGTACGCTTGACCTGTTTTGACTGTAAAACACTTTGCTGGCTCTCGAACTGGATCCAGCGGAGCATACAAGAGAACGCTGGTAGCGGGGAAAGGAGAGCTGAACTTCGAAGATCTACAAGAAAGCTGCAATCAATTATTAAAGTAAGTTCCTGACGGCTTTATAACGTCTTTAACCAGCAAGACCAAAAATGGTTTCCAACAATCTGGTCGTTGATAAAGCGTAGCCTGCGTGGTAGGCGTTTGAGGTCAAACAGCAGATAAAAAACACACAGGCAGCATGATATTTCCTTTCTTTCTTCTATAGTGAGTAAAACAAGCCGTTGGGAGTACCCTGCGAGCAGAGGCCCTTCGATCTTCCTAGATAAGTCGGGACTTATCTAGGAAGATCGAAGGGCCTCTGCTCGCAGGGTACGTTGGGAGATGAGACTTCTCAAAACCAGTCAGTAAAACTCATCTAGCTGACAGATTTTTTCCTCCATACGGTTCTTTTAACTGTCTTCTTTTATTCTCCATTTCAAGCTGAAATTGATGCCTTCAGTTTCTACTTCTAACGATAAACTCCGTACAGACATCTCATCACCGCTTCACCAAGAAGATATTTTTAAATGATTACTGAAAGATCGATTTAGCTACTCAATAGCGTGATATTGATTTCAGCCAATCGGATTAAGGTATTAAGGCTGTGATTGACATGTTTTGAAGTCTGACCAATCAGGATTTAAACATTCGCCTGGTGGATGTTAAAAACGAGAAATACAATGGTCTCCTAGCAGGCGTTTCCTTCCCTCCCTCCGCGCGGCCCTCGCATTTCTCTCGCGCCTAAAACTCCCTTTCCCTTCCCTTTCAAACGCCTGCCACGCACGCTAAATTAACATGTAAAGTCAACATAGAGGGAATTTTCCCGCATTTTTTTTCGAACAAGGCAACGCTTTGGAATTTTTCGGCGCTTGATACCTGCGTCGAAAAACAACTTCGACAACTTCGTCCCCAGGGCCCTCTCGTTTTCCAAAATGGCGGCGGCAGGAGCGTGGACAACCAAAACTTACGCCGACACTAACTAGAAGGGGGCTAACTCACTACAGGAAGAAACCACTGTCTTCCATTCACTGTGATTATCCACAATCTTGGACAAAATGGGTGGAAAATTTGTACCCCCCTCCCCTCCCAAAAACAACATTCTTTATTGCGTCTGCATCTATCCTGGAAGTACATGTCTGTATAGTGTCTTACCTCATTGGGTGATTGATAACGCGGGTTTTCATACAATGTTGGGCCACCAAAACTTCCTTCGAATACTCTTATGAGGTTTAAAACAAACCGAGGTCCTGAAATAACATGGTAATAACCAGTCAAGAGATAAAAATACAAGCGTTAAAACCTCTATAAATATACTGGTGATCAGAGAGCGTAGAATAAAGCACCATACCAATCTCTAGCAAGGATCCATCCTCTTCAACAATCTGAAAAACAGTTTGTTCGTCAATAACGTAAGACAGAAAAAGGACAGACAACCAAAGTAATATGTCTTCCTTTGAAAGGTTTGAACTCTTCAAGAAAAAAAATTAACATATTGAAATAAATTAACATATCAAAATAATAAAATAATTCATGAGAGTGTATTTACCTGGAAATTTCGAAACCAAATTCTATTGTCTTCTATTGAGAACGATAGAATGTGGTCTATAAATGGTTTACTTTTGGGATGATAGCAAGGCGTGCTAAAAATCTGCAATAAGAAACGTAATGATGTCCAGACATGACCTCTAGGATTAAAGTAAAAAAAAAACAAAACAAAACAAAAACGAAACAAACACCCAAATCCTTCACAAAGAATTGCACAAACCTGTGTAAACATTTCTTTTAGAAGTGAGTTATGAGCTGTTTCATCAAAGTGCTGCCAGGTAAAGAAAGAGAAAAGCATGCATATATTTTTTATAGATAATAGATCTATGCAATAAAATGTGCACATGAGCGAGAGGCCTGACCGACCGGAGTTTATCCCAGTTTCCTTAGCATGAAGCATGCCTATGAGTATTGTGATTCCCCCCTGGATGGGATGCTTGTCCATTGCAGGGTTACCCCCACACAGTATGTCACAGGCACCCATTTATAGACCTGGGTGAAGAGAGACAAAGTGGAGTAAAGTTCCTTGTCTAAGGAAACAACATGACAGGCGAGGCTTGAACTCCAGATCTGAGGTTCGAGGTGTTAACCACTCGGACACACATGCCTCCAGTCCACTGGATCTATATTATAGTTCAGTCTAAAGTTAACATTCCACAGGATTCTTAAAACATCCACACCTAGTCAACTGGCACCCGTAACCATCAATATGGGAGTTTGAAGATCCCATGTGGACAACTAGTTTGATTAAAGATTTTTAAACCATACCCAAATGAGCATGACTCAAAAAAAGGCCAGAGAACTTTGACCAGGAATTTCCAACGAAAATCTTGTTCCGCTACCCACCCATACTTCCTTTTAACTAAAGTTTCATGAAAACGTTTTTGAAATCTAGAAAATGTTCAGTAAAAGAGAAAAAAAAGGAAAAAGAAAAAAAAGAAAGAGAAAAAAGCAAGGAGAAGAGAAAGCAAAAGAGGAGAGTCAGAGAAGGCAGTGTCACTTTTAAAAGGTTTTAAAGTGTTTCTCATACCTGATCAAAAGATAATATTGGTCTTGATCCTTTTAATGAGTTTCCAGTTAATTTAAGTTCATCCATTGTGTGTACTAGAGATGGAAACAAAAGTAAAAAAAGAGAACAATTAAACTCCAACAAATTCAACATTATTGGATTTTAAATCAAATTAAATAGAAATTAATTTCAACTGACCATTTTCAACTAAAAACTTTGCAGATGGACCATGTGGGGTACAAGAAAACCTGAAAGAATAATATAATGGCAAATTTAGTTAAAACAGTAGAATGCATTTAATTCTATTGTCCACCAACAAAGGGAAGGCAACTTAATTTAAAACTTACCACATAAAAAGGTCTTGCCCTTTTCTCATCTCAAAAAAGACACACTTGTTACAGTTCTTCATTTCACAGACCTGCAGTCAATAAATTTAAATTAGTTTAAAATCCAATGTAAAATAGCACAAAACCAAGCAAGGACAAAAGTTGTTTACAGACCTCATTTACAACAAAGAGTTTGTCTTTGCGGTCAAGCTTGGTTTCTAGAAAAAAAAGAAAAGAGAAAATAACCTAACATAAGCATTACATATACATAATTTGCTACCTTAAGTAAAGATTAAAAATTATATTGTGGTCTGTTGAACTATATTTTTTGTTATTGCTTTAATTAATCATACAAACCTGATTTAGAGTGTGGCAACAAAGTCTGTATGTCAAGCATTAGGTGTCTGGCTCTGGAAAAATATAAACAAAACATGTCTAATAAGTTACATTTGCTCCTTCAACTAATCACCCCTCACTGATAAAAAAAATGTTTTTTGAGGTGTTTTGGAGCCACACCTTGAGCTCTCTTTGTTACTATCACTATCAGTTTGGTAACAATAGCACATTTTACAGTTACAGGTGAAACGAGGCTGGAGTTGACCTTGTTTTGATACAATCCTTCCTGCTTTATTATGTAAATAATGTTTTTCTTATACTAACTACGTCAAGGCTGTGCTCTAAGGTAAATTGAAGGGTGCCCAGTGCTCTGAACCTATAAAAATCTAGGGTGCCCAGCATATGATTTATACAAAAAAATCTGAGATTTTCTAGTCGCCCAGGAGCAAAAGTTGGGCGCCAGGGGCCACCGGGCTCTGTTAGAGCACAGCCCTGTATGTATTTTTAAGCTTAATTTCCATAACAAAAGGAAAGAAGTTTGTATCCAGACAAGGTCAACCTAAGTCTCACGTCCACTTAAAGGCTAGGATACTAAGCCCACAACTATTATAAAATGATCAATTGTTAAGCTCAAGTGAACTGAAGCACAGGCAGCCCACGCTAAAGCTGTGAGTCATTGGAATAGTGATCTACGCAGAAATATAAGAGTCTGTAAATATAATAAAAATATGTTAGTGTATTACTTGCTATCGTTGCCCTTAAGGCGATAATTAACCACCGAGGTAAGATAAGGTAATACAAACTTATATATTTTCGCCATGATCGTTATTCCAGTGACTCAAAGCTTGAGCTTTAATTGGGTTGCCTGTGACTGAAGTCATAAAGTAAACCATCAAAATTTGATCGCTGTATATCATTTAATGATATTCAGCGATTGATCCTAACATCATTGGTTTTGTTACCAAATTTATGGTTGAAGAATGAGAAAACAGCTACTTCCGTTAGTTTATTGGCTTTATCTGGTTGTAACTCTAAAAACTCATACCTGTGTGAAATACCACGTGAGCAGAACACAAGGACGCGCTGTTTATTTGTCCATTTTCCCTAGAAAAGAGGGTTAACGAATTCAATATAACAACTGGAAACACGAAAACACAACATTTTGACAGTTTTATACCTTTTTGGTCTTCTTCTTCTTCGTTTTTTGTACTCCATTGTCGGTCGTCGAAGCTTCTACTTCTTCGATAGCTCTCTTCTTCGCCATTTTGATTTCTCGTGTGTTACTTACATGTGGTAGATACCATTTTATTACAAACTGCTGACCAATCTAGTGCGGTCTCAAACAAAAGAGAGAAACATTCGACAGCTGAACGCCGCATCAAAGCTGAGGAAACGTTTGGAAGCTCTTGGAGGTAATTGTTGCTCTGACTTGTTATTAACAGCGTCAACTATAGCTTTGATTGCAAAACTTAAATAAGTTGGTAAAAACATATTTGATTCGACGCTACAGAATCTTCGACTTAGCAAACTTAAATGCGTGACCTCTATTTTACACTTCAACCAATTGCTGTAGGTCAGCAATTTTTGAGCATGTTGGCCCTCGCCCCCTACATTAATATTTGCACGTTTTCAGGGTCTTGAGTCTTGGTTCTTGGTCCGGAAGCCTTAAAAAAGTATAAAAGTATAAAGGTTACCGGTCCACGTTTATATTTTTCTAATTCCATGATAACAGTTTTTTTTAATGCTTAACGCTGTATGTGAAACAAAAATTAAACAGGGTCATTGAATGAGGTCTTCTGTCTTAAACATGGTAGCGATAAGAACGATTTTAGTCTTGAGCATGACCCATTATCAGGTGTTGAAGGTCTTGGGGAGCATACCTCTACCCAAACTTCCCTTGAGTGCCCCCACACCCCACCCCAGGGTTTGAAGATCTTGGGAGCATACCTCTACCCAAACTTCCCTTGAGTGCCCCCACTCCCCACCCCAGGGTTTGAAGATCTTGGGAGCATACCTTTACCCAAACTTCCCTTGAGTCTCCCCACCCCTTACCGGAGGGTTTGTAGGTCTTGGGAGCATACCTCTACCCAAATTCCCTTGAGTGTACCCCCCCACCCCACCTCCACTGGGCATTTTCCATCCCTAGGACTAGGGTAGGGTGTTACTGTAGTGTTTTCCTGGACATAGAGATTTGTTTTTATGTTGCCTCTACTTACTATGTGGGTATACAGAGGAACCTTGATATAATGTAGAGCCAAGGGAGTGGCAAAATGTGTTCGTTGTAACAAGGTGTAGTTATATTGAGGTCCTTTTCCTTAAATTTTGCTCTTACCTGGGTGAAAAATAACGTCCTTGTAAATAGAGGCTCGTTATATAAAGGTTCCACTACATTAATATATGGCCCAGGGGGCATACTCAGCCATTTATTTTTCTCAGATCAAACTGTAAAATTGGCATGAGTTCCACTGAGTTAGTATTAATGCAATATTATTACCAACAGTTACTGAAATGTCTTTATTTTCTGTAGAAATAACAAGAAACATTTAACAATGGGTGCTGTTTTGGGATCAGCTATGAAGAACACAATGGATGAAAATTTCAAGAAGAATCAAGAGTTTATGTTGCAAACTCAAAAATTGCAGGTTTAAAGTCTTTGAGTGCAATTGACAGCCTCTGTGCTGTTCTTTTTCTTCGATGGGAATGGCTATACCGTTGCAAAAAAATAATTTTTTAATCATTAATCAAACTTTGAGTTGATCTGTATAGCCTTTACCTGCTTTAAAAGAAAGCTTTGTGTACCTTCTCTTAGTTAGGAAGACAACTTCAAATGCAGAATGCCATGAGGGAACGGCAAATGTCTATGCAGCTTGCAGGAGCAAGGGAGATGTTTTATTGGCTGGCTTCATTCTATGGAGTTGCTACACTAGGCATGCTTGCAGGGTATATACTTAACCTTTAAATCAAATGCATTTTTCTAAAGTGGTAGGCTGAATCGATTATTATATATTCAAAATATTTTGTCGTTCCTGATTGGATTCAATACCCCTAGCTAGTTCTTCATAACCAAGGGACGCATACCATATTTGGAAGATCAGAGCAATATAACATCGATTTGATGGCATATTTGGTAAGAAACGAGGCTGCTTGGGCAAAAGCAAACTAAAAAAATGGCGTTCATGGCTATTTGAAGACGAAATAGCTGAACTTCTGACTTAAACTGAATGGGAGAAATGCAAAAATATGCAAAATATATTTCTCGATGGATTTTATACCTGCAAGATGAAACATTCGTTTATATCCTAAAACTGTGCCGAGAAATAGGCCAAAGTTTTGAAGAAAGTCTCAAGGGGGTAAGCATGTTGAGAACTTAGAAACATTTTGAATGAATAAAAAAACAATTATTGCATTTCGCTGTCATACGATGTGAAGAATTATGCCGATCTCGGAGGATGTTATTCACCTTGCCCTTCAGCTGCAGTGGATAACATCCTCCTTTATCTGCATAATTCTTCACATCCTACTCAGCCTCATTCAGTAATGTTTTGTAAATTGTCACAACTGTGGCTATCACTAATCCTTATTTTATGAACCTTGTTCTATAGTACTGTTGATAAAACTTATGGTGTAATAGTAATAACATTTTAATTTTGTGAGATCTTAACTACTGCCAATAAAAATTCATTACCTTTCATATGATTTGTTTCTAGGTTTAAGAGGTCTAAAAACCCAGCTGTATTAGTTCCTTTTTTGCCTTTTACCTTTATTGTGGCTTATCAAGCAGATTTTTGTTATGGAACTAAAATGAGCAGGATAAGGGGTAAGAATCAGTAATAATAAACTGTGGAAAGAAACTGATCATCTGTTACAAGGTTAAATAAGATTACAGCTGTACTTGCCTGTTAACTATGTGGAATTGCAGACTTAGTGCACAGGAAGCCCAAGGGTTCTATGTGAAGAGCTTCAAATGGAACTAAACTTTTGTTTAAAATATTTCAAAATACATGCTAGATATTTCTACCTTATGAAACAAACAAACAAAACTTCACCTGTGCTGCCTCTGCTCTTTGTAACAAAGAGTAAAAGCAGCCTGGCAAAACCCCAGTATAACAAACCACAATTCTTCACCATAGCTGATTATGTATAATTATTCAGTATGGGATAGGACTGTGCCATAACATGCGAGCGGAGGCTACTTTGTTACCATATTGTCTTCACATGCCAGAACACATTGCGAAAAAGTAGCCCCTGCTCTTGCGGGTCAAATACCGCCTTTCCTGCCATTATAAGGAGTATTTCTTAGTTCCTAAGTGTGCTGTTAGAATAAGTTTCATGTACATGCACTTGGTCTGGGTAAAATAATAGATTGTTAAGGGTCCATGTTTAATTGCAGATGAAGCTGAAAAAATCATGCAAGAGGAACGTGCTCTTCTGGAACTTCCTAATGGAATGCCAAGCTTTCAATCCATTGAGGAGGCACGATTGAAGGCAGAAGCCAGGAGCTCTTAAAAAATATTGCGACATTTCACTCTGTGAAACTGGTATACACTAAACGCATAATCAGTTTATTAATGAACATATACTCTGTCTGTTACCGAGCAAGAATGCGTATAATCGTGGTCGGTAAAAACGCCTCTTCCCCCAAATAATGTGCACCCTTACGCTAGCTAATTACATGTAACTGCACAATACAGCGTGTTTAAGTTCACGCTGTTCTGGGTTCAGGGCCGTTCTGTTTCGATATTAACATTCCAGTACGTGTACATAAGGTGAATACAAATTAAAGTAACCTTCACTCATGATTGTTTAATGTTGAGAATGTTCTGCTCGTGTTTTAACGACGTCTTAACCAGGCATCAACAAAACCTGGATCGGACCAGATCAGAGTAACTCCTGTCTTACTCCCGAAATGTCTAAAGGTTAGGGATCGGATAGCGTAACAAGGGTTGATCCGATCCGGTCTGATCCATCTTTGTCAATGGTCTTTATCACATACTGAATTAATGTAAAACATCGTTTTCTAAACACCGCCCGTTTAGCTGAGTTGGGACAGCATCGGTTTTCCGAGCGGGACGTCGTGGCTTCAAACCCCAGCCGAATCCCTTAAAAAACTGGTGAAATCATGCTCGCTGTGATTTAAGATCTTTTCTCAGTTCAGATGATCGCGTTATTGGGCGGTGACGTTAAGCCGTTGGCCTTGACTGCCTTATCCTTCTTTCATTAGGCTGATTTAGCAAAAGAACGGGAACGTCAGTTGACGACGGCGCGCGCAAATCAAACAACTGGCCTGACCAATGGCAGAGCGGCAAATTGGGCACCGTAAGTCGTGTTTAGTCTTTTCCGCGCGCTTTTCCGTCGTCAACTGACGTTCCCGTCCTGTTGCTAAATCAGCCTATTAGACAAAACCGAAGTCGGGACGCAAAAGAACCCACAGTACAGTTCGAAAAGGGTGGGGGAAATTTCCCCGATGGTGTGGTCTACCTTTCACACATCAGGCATCACGCATCATTCATATCATGGGCTATGGTGGGTTACAGTGAGCTCATAAATAATAGCGGTTTCCAATGGTGCACTTGTATGCTGACGTCCGAGCTTACTGTTAACATGTAAAGAGGGCGCGTCTTATTGTCCTCTAATCCAGAACAACATTCCATTCGACATTCCTACCGAGTCGCCTTGAAAGGCCCTAACCAACGAGTTGAAAGAAAACTCTTTCGCTGCCGGAGTCAATTCTAAAGACACTTGTTATGTAATTGTAACTTCTGAAATGCGAACATAACTTAATTATTGTATTGAGATGGTAAAGTCCATTGGCTTCCATTAGTCACACTCAAGTAGCAGTTCAGGGCGACATCATCATCGTCATCATCATCATCATCATTATCAACAACAATGTCACTCGTCAAACCAGTAAGCACAGATCGCCCTGACATTCACCATCCTGAGATTGCCTCTTTGGCTGCAGTTCTTTTTAACATATAAACAAACATCACATCACGGACTTCAAAGTTGTAGGGCATAATAAACAGCACCACAGGAAAGTACTGCTTGGTAGCTTTCAGTTGAATGGCCACCCTTTAGTATTTATCCACGGACTCGTGTGAGGCGTAATTAACAGTACCACAGGAAGGTACTACGCAGCGGCTTTTGTTGTTGAATTGCTCAAAAAGTGGAACTAAGTTAACAGTCGGAAGATAGTCACGACTACCTTGTGCAACTTTGTAAATAGCACTATAGGGAATTACTGCTCAGCAATTTTAAACACTTTTGAATGGTCACAGTTTTGAAAAGTATAGCTAACAAATAAGAAGAGGACAGATGTTCAGCTGTACATGCTATCCATCACTTCGACGAACCCGCTGGTAAGCGTGGTTTATTTTTGTCTGTCTTTCAAACAGAATTATACCTGATAAAATGCTAAGTTGGACACAACACTTGCGTCGTTCCCACGGCGCAGTGTCGTCTTCAGAAAATATTCTGCTAGAGAATGATAAAGACGCCGGAATTAAAATCGCGACGGGGGAGTGACTAAACTTTCACTAAGTTCACTTATAACCGCCTGCTACAAAGACAATAAGAGAACTTTGTCATAGCAATGAAAAGTTTGTAATATTAAAACAACAGTGTTTTCCCTTATAATATATTCAAGTTCAAAATGAGACGGAATTACCATCGGTAGTTTTTGATTTATTTTAACTGCCAACAACAACAAACAGAGTTATTTTACGTCGTTTTTTTGTACATAAAATGATATATTTAATAAGCAACATAAGTTTATACTGTAGTTACTGCGAATTATGTCAATAAAATGCTGTACATTCTTAATCCAGAATAACCCGATAGAAGCGCTGTTACTTGGTAAGCCTCCCACAGACTCGAAATATTAAATTTCTTTGTTTCTAGAGAAAGAACTGAAAAAGCTTTTTACTATGAATTACATGCAAGATAAAGCTTAGGCTTTTGTAGTTTGCCGAACAAGTTGCCTTTGGAAAAACATGCAATTCAAAAGGGATTGCCTTTTGACTGAATTGTAACCGATTTAAACTAGCACTCAAAAAATGCCCGACGTGAATTCATCTTTAACTTTTGAAAATATTACCAAGCCAATGGAGAGTTTGTCTGAGCCTCTTGCGATGAGATGGACTTTACGTCTTCTCTACATCCTTGTCTTCTTGTTTGGAATAGTTGGAAATGTGGTCGTGTGTATTGCGGTCATTAGACGCAAGCGTTTACGATCCAGCAATAACCTTTTTACTTTCAACCTGGCGTGTGCCGATCTCATTGTCGTAATAATCTACGTTCCTACTCAGATGACAGCATTCGAGAACGGCCACAACTGGGCTTTAGGCGACACAATGTGTCGAATCGCGTATATCATAATACCACTGTGCCTGTCTGCATCTATCGGCTCACTACTAGCGATAACAGTAAATCGCTACCGAGCCATGGTCTATCCGATGAAACCTAAACTTACCATGGGGAAAATTAAGCTAATAATCGTTGTTATGTGGATAACGTCTCTTTTCATAGCTCTTCCTATCATTTTTGTCGCGGGAACAGAGACTTATGAAAATGGACAAACCTACTGCTCTGAACCAGGTTGGCCGGACGGTTCTAACATCGACAAAGTTTATTGGATCTCAATATTTCTCCTCCAGTACGTTGTTCCGCTTGTTGTTATTATTATTCTATCAACTATTGCTGCTTGGAGACTGAGAAAAAACACGCTGTTTAACAGGCGAAGAGGATCGCTCGTAATAACGAAAGCCGTTCGGCGGCGAATGCATCAAGGAGCCAAGATAACAAAACTGCTTTTTGCACTTGTCTGTATCTATGCTATATGCATGCTTCCTCAACACGTAGTGTTTTTTTGGATGGAGTATGGTAATCTCAAGCAGATGGGATTCAAAATGTATATATTCCGATTTTCAAATGTCTTCCCCATGGCTAATTGTGCGTTGAATCCGATTGCTTACGGGACTCTGAACAAGGAATTTGGGATGGTCTTCAAGAGACTCCTGAAAAGAAATTGGAAACTAAGTATAAGATTGAGGTGCTGGCGGAAACGCGATGTCGAGGAAGTAACGGACGTTGAAGGCCAAGAAAAAACTAATATCGTCTTGAAAGAGTTCTTGTAGAAAAATCTCGCAGCAACATTTTGCCAGTTCGCAAATTGTTGCGCAGAGAGAGTGCGCCTTTATATGCCAGTATCATCGAGAACGCATACATCGTACGTAGCTCATCTCACTTGGCCAGTTTAAGCATCTACTCTGCAGAGCTTGCGTCGGGGTTGTGGAGTGGGCAAAACTCGTCCCCAGAGTAGCGATCCTTCTTAGCTGGCCACACCGCGAATCAAGCGCATTGAGTGAATCGAATGTAGAGAATTGACTGTATTACAAAATACAGAGCAGTGTTTTACATTTACAGCAGATAAGGCGTGGACACGAGATACTTCAGTCTTAAAAGGACTGCAGTTAGATTAAGGATATAATACAAGACCATCCTTTCTGCGTCAAGAGGACGAAATTGTTCAGCATCCGCTGACCTAAAGCGCGCAAACTCAAGAGGACTATGTTGTGGCAATGAAACTATGAAATTAGAGTGAATTACTAGAAATTGGAACCGGAACAATGATTTTACAGTAAAATTTTACTAAACGAAAGCGCAAGCATTGAAGACATATATATATAATTGTATCCTTGATTGTTTGCTCATTGATGCGCTTTCTCGTGTGAGCTGGATAAATTAATGATAATTATATTCCGGATTTAAATTTAGTTATCGATCTTCGAACCTGGATTATAAGGCCCCAAAAGTCTTGTAGAGTCACTTTTCGGTCGCAGTTTATGTTTTTCAGTGTCGTTTCAAATATTAAAACACTGGCTTAATTTTTGTCTAGACTCTTGATTTCTAATAAGCCTATTTTTACGGAGAACTTGACATTTACTTTCTGAGTTAGGAACGACCGGTAATTTTCTTTGCTTACGCATATAAATGACTTATATTTGCGTCTAGCAAAAGGCAGACTCCCGGTAGAGGATTACATTCATATTGACAAAGAGACTCACAATCAGCTTTGTCAGGCTTTTATATTAGCGAGTAGACAAGCGACTAGCAAAAAAAATCTGTTCATGTCAGTTTCTCCTCAGTTTCAGGGTTATAATGACCGATCTACGCAAAGGATATAAAGTTAACCGTCTAATAATCTGTTTATTCTTTAATCGAAAGTCTACGTGACCCTCGCAAAATCGTCTTATTAATTTTTCGCACCCTTTGTAGCTTGGGTTGTGGTTGCCAACTAAAATTAAAGGGAAAAAACCGCAAGTGAAAATGTCGTATTAAGAGAATAGACATAACGTTTTGATAGGCAACGAGTTAATGGATTTCCTTGTTCTAAATTTTTTTTTTTTGTTCTTTCAATTTTTACGCATGGCAGGTAAATTTTTGACAACGCCATAAACACATATTCGACTGCTCTTTAAATGAGAACACAGCCAAAACTAAATTACAAAGTGTTAAATCAGTCATTTTTGACGAGCCAATAGAGCTTAAGGGATTTTAATTAAATGAGAGGTATAGTAGGTCCGTTGATTTAGGACATTGGAACTGTCGCATTTATTTGGGTAAGCGGCGCGTCGAGTCATACGAAGAAAGAATTCCGACAAAAAATCGCTTAATATTTTGACTACGGCGGCCAGTTTACTGACCATTCACAACGACGTAAGTTCGAAAACGGCTGTAAGCTTGGTCGTAAACTATAAAAATTGGCACTCGACGATAAAAATGAATGAGGGATAGGCATATAGGTGAGTACAATGACTGTATATTATATCTATCGACCGTTTAACAACAAAAAGTTTTAAGATTTATATTCAAGTGACAATTATCCGAATACCAAAAGAATGTTTAATTCCTTTGTACCAGTTTATGCATATGAATGATGAATGTAACGTTTAACATTGGCTGAAAAAGGCAAGAAAGTAAGAAAAAGAATTTGATCAATACCGCCAGATAGATAAATTTTCTTTTTAACCTCCCGTAAAAAGCAAAAATTCAATCAACTGTACGTATGACCCATTTAAATTCTTGCCATGCTATTCCTCCAACCCCACAAATTCTGTTTTTAAATTTTACTCTTTACCACCAAAGCACAATTCGACAAAACTCCGCGTTTCATTTATTAAATACTGAGAAAAATAGAACCACCTTGTAAAACGTAATAAGCAGTACTGCAAGGAAGTACTGCTCAGTTGCTTTCATCTAAATGGTCACACTTATGGATTTCATCCTTTTAAATACAATTTTAAATCCAAACCGACCCAAAAGTTGGAACCTGCACCTTAAACAGTACTACAGGAAAGTACTGTTCAGTAGCTTTTATTTGAATGGTCACACAATAGGAACTCATCCACAGACTAGAAAGTTAGAGTCACCTTGTACAGTATAATAAACAGTACCAAGGAAAGTACCGTTCAGTAGCCCTCAGCCGTCCGACACTCCAGGACTTCACAAACAGCCTCAAAGGCTCGAACAAAACGTAAAAGGATAGCACCAATGATGTGAAAGTTTTATAGGATTTATACCCACAATCAGAAGTGATGAAAAACAAACTAGAATCAACTCAAATTATTTCCACTGTATGAAATTAGATTCTCCTTGAAAGTGACATGAGTTGGGTCATTCAGCGACATTCTGGCGACTAAACGCACACAATATTCTGAATATTCCTTACTATTTACGACCGAGCAACAAGGTCACCTGCCAAGCTAGAACGGTAATTGGTTTTAGAAAAAAATCACTACCATTAACTTTTCCTTTAATTCTTTAATATAAATTTGAAAACAAAATGTCAAAACCGAAACAAAAGTACCATTTTGTACAAAATGTAAATAGCTTTCTATCTTAACACCCATCCTGTATAAAATTAATTGTTTTTACACTTAGGAGATCGAATCCCACTACGTGAAATTACATTTTGACACAATTTACTGTTGATAACGATTCCATTTCATGGCCTTACTTCGGTAACTAGACATTTCACAGTGAATAATCCCTTACTCCGAAGCATATTTTATTTTTAAAACATTTTATCGATCGGCAGCTGCCATACATAAAGTAATAACACAATAAATTAAAATTAGACGTATGGATTCCGAAGATGATAATGAAA
Organism: Porites rus; assembly: GCA_964035705.1. Taxonomy (NCBI): domain Eukaryota; kingdom Metazoa; phylum Cnidaria; class Anthozoa; order Scleractinia; family Poritidae; genus Porites; species Porites rus. The sequence continues at coordinate 2,314,954 of OZ038003.1, read as the reverse complement.
TTATCATGCACGTTCGGGTAATAATAAGCGATAATCGAACGCTAGATATCTGAAGTAACCAAGCCCAGCAGGTGAAAAAGGTAGAGTAAACACAGCTTAGCAAGTTAAAACATTACAAATGTATTCACATTTTGACTTGTGCGTGCACAAACAGGGAAAGTAGTAAATATTTGAAGGCTTGGCATATTAGCTTGATGCATATAGCATTTCAAACTGAATCACGGCATATCGCCCACACTCAATCCCTCAGCTCAATCATTAGGAACGTAAATTCATAACACAGCAATGAGTTTGAAAACTATAAGTTTTCACTTGTGAGCAAATGCAACCTGCCAATTGCCTTGGTCGACGAAACATATCGTGCTTCCGTAAAAAAAGTGTTGATCCAATTTCGCTAGGTTTGTGGATAGTTAAATGTTCATGATCGTTTATATATAACAGCAAATGTGAAATTTTTAATATTTTGACTGGCGTGATATGAAGCAGTACGAAGAATTAGGTATAAGAAAACCAGTGTAAAAAGCACATTTATATTCCCTCACTCATGCAAAGAAAAAACTAGGAAAAATTAATTTCACGTATTTGTTGAATACTAAAAGAGTAGTATTAGCAAAAACAATATTGTGTAACTGGTCATTTTTGAGGAATGTGTCCATACTCGAAGGTCGGTAAAACCACATTTACAGCATAATAAACAGCGTTGGAGGACAGTTCTGCATGGTAAGTGCCCTGTTTCATTTGCTAGGCGATACTTAACGATTTCATCAAAAGATTAGACCAGAATACCAAAAGATGGAACCACCTTGTACAATACAGCAAACAGTACCCAGGGGCGGATCCAGGATTTTTTTTAGGAGGGGGTGCACTCGTCTCTTGCTCTACTTCAACACCAATAAACGGCATAGTTTTTTTTTTTTTTGCAGAATACCAGTTGTATTAGAAAACCGCAGGTCATCTCAGGGGGGGGGGGGGGGGGTGCGCACCCCCTGCAACCTCCCCCTAGATCCCCCCCTGGTACCACAGCAAAATACTGCTCATTAGCCTTAATTTGAATGATCACACGTCAGGATTTCATGCACCGAAACAAAAGTTAGAACCAGCTTGTACTGCATAATAAACAGTACCACAAGAAAGAAATGCTCGGTGGTTTTTCTTGAGCGTCAGTGACAGGACATATTTGAATGTTCAAACCCCACTTGAAAAGTATAATATTTCAATAGGCATCCAGTAAAATAAATAAATAAGAAAGTTGTACTTTTCAAGTTCGCTGTGGCTATATGGCCGGTAACCGGTTAAGGTTTTCAAAACACTAACTGACTTGTAGTCGTGTCTTTCTGTAAATTTCACAAATCGAAAAAACCAGCTAATTTAAACTATCATATGTTCATTAAGAAAAGTCAAACCGCTGAAACGCTTTATACATGTAGGTCTCAAGTTTAGCGTTTGGTTTACGCTAAGGGCTCAGAAAACGAAACCATGTTTTGTGACACTTAGAACGTTTTTCAGGTCAACTGACGGTCAAGATTTTCAAAACACTAAATGAACGCCAGGAGGAACGAGGAAAGAGGAAAGGAGAAAGAGGAAAGAGGAAAGAGGAAAGAGGAAAGAGGAAAGAGGAAAGAGGAAAGGAGAAAGAGGAAAGAGGAAAGAGGAACGAGGAAAGAGGAAAGAGGAAAGAGGAAAGAGGAAGCTGAAAAAAGTTCTAAGTATCACAAAATATGGTTTCGTTTTCTGAGCCCAGCGTAAACCAAACGCTAAACTTGAGATCTATAAAGCGTTTCAGGATCGCAGTTGACTTTTCTTAATCGACATATGATAGTTTAGATTAGCTGGATTTTTTTGATTTGTAAAATTTACTGAGAATATAGGACTGCCGGTCATTTGGTGTTTTAAAAACCTTGACCGGCAGTCGACCTGAAAAAAGTTATAAGTGTCACAAAACATGGTTTCGTTTTTCTGAGCGTAAACCATGCAAACGCTATTCTTGAGATCTATGAGGCATTTCAGGATCGCTTGACTTTTCGTGACCGACATATGATAGTTTTGGTTGGCTGGGATTCTTAGATATTAAGTCAAATTTATTGAAAATACCGGACTGCCGCGGGTTATTTAGTGTTTTGAAAACCTTGACCGGTTACCGGCCATATAGCCACAGCGTTTCAAGTTATCACGCACTTTAGAAGCCCATACACAGGCACTTGAGGATGTCCTTCTCAAAATTAAGTGCTAGAACAGGTCTAGCAATTTGAGAACAATGTAGGAGTGGACTCAAATTGTCTCTGAACTACTTAACTGTTATCAAGTCGTTTTGTGGTTGTTTTTGACATTATTATCATAAGGATTTTTGGATGACAGTTCTGTTTCTTCTTTGTTCTTCTCGTGATTTGAGTTTCGTTATGTTTGGGTTTGAGGATCACGGTTAACCGTGCAAACGCTATTCTTGAGATCTATGAAGCATTCCAGGATCGCTTGACTTTTCGTGACCGACATATGATAGTTTTGGTTGGCTGGGATTTTTTGATATTAAGTCAAATTTATTGAAAATACCGGACTGCCGCGGGTTATTTAGTGTTTTGAAAATCTTGACCGGTTACCGGCCATATAGCCACAGCGTTCCAAGTTATCACGCACTTTAGAAGCCCATACACAGACACTTGAAGATTTCCTTCTCAACATTAAGTGCTAGAACAGGTCTAGCAATTTGAGAACAATGTAGGAGTGGACTCAAATTGTCTATGAACTACTTAACTGTTATGAAGTAGTTTTGTGGTTGTTTTTGACATTATTATCATAAGGATTTTTGGATGACAGTTCTGTTTCTTCTTTGTTCTTCTCGTGATTTGAGTTTCGTTATGTTTGGGTTTGAGGATCACGGTTAACCAATATATGCGTTAACAGGTTTTTTGAGTGTTATTACCTTTTTAATGGGCTTGTCGACAGAAGTGTCATCAAGCTTGGGGTTTAATTAAGTTTGATTGTCAGTTTTTAAGTGGGTACGTTTTGGGACTATTGCTGACATTGCTTATTACCTACATCAGAGTTCCTGTTTTGGTTTAAGGTTTAGCCTCGTGGATTTAGCCGTCGAGCTTTCATTGGTTTTCTTGTAGGATTGTTTAGTCCACTTTTGTTAACAACGGGAAATCCGTTAGAAGTTATTCGGAATAGCGTGCTTAACTCTCATGATCAGCTAGCCTAAACGTACCTGCGTTATGCTTATATAAGTTGTATAGTTGGATGGTTAGGAGAGTGTGATTAGCTGTTGTAAGAAGCTGAGCTAAAGACGTTTGTGTTGCCGCCAGTAATTAAAGGAAGAAAGTATCAAAGCTTTGTCAGAGTCCTGGAGTACTCCCGCTAGAAGAGTTGTCCCCGTCGAAGAAACCCCCAACTTATTTGGTGGAGAATCCGCTTAAAGAAAACGATTGTAAGTGGAACTTTGTTATTTTTAGCATGCCTTTCTGTTGCAAGCTAGTTTAGTTCTTTTTGACATTTGTAATGCGTCGTTTTTCTTTGCAAATTTAGTCTTCCGTTAAACTATGTTTTCGTTAGTGTTTCTTGTCGCTGCGATGGGTCAATTTCAAAGTCGGGTTTTCTGTTAGTGTTTTGGTGGCATTTTGCTTTTCCCATGTTTTTGAATAAGTATAAGTTTTGTTCTTCAACGTTGGTAGACTTGGCTTAATCCTGATAACTAGGCGCAGAGCGCGTGCCCTGGCTGAACGGGCTTCTAGCCAGGAAAATTTGGGTTTGTCTCCGAGTTCTAATGAGTGGCCTCATGGTGGCCTCATGGTTTCATGGTTCATGAAAAGATGGTCTGAAAAGGAGACAGTGTTTTCAACTGGGACAAGAACAGTAGTAACGGATTTCACACGTCACGTCGCGTTACTCGACTGAAGCTATGTTGCGTGACGACACGAAAATCTATCCAGTATAGTATGAAGACCCATTCGATATGCGACTCTCCACTTAAGAGATCGGCGCGGCGTAGCTTCGCTCCGTTACAAAAATCGCGCTGAAATCACCGATTTTATTTGTGAGCAGAAGCCTTCTCCGGTATGGTTTCCGTGCCGGCGCAAAATCTATCCGCTATAGTGTGAAAACACACGATATGTGACTCTCCACTTTAGAGATCCGCGCGGCGTAGCTTCGCTCCGTTACAGAAATCGCGCCGCAAACACCATTCTCATGCGTAAACAGAAGCCCTATCCAGTATGGCTTCCGTGCCAGCGCAAAAACAACCCGGTGTAGTATTAACAGAGGCTAAAACCGCCGAACGTTTTCTGGTATGGGACGCGTTTGTTCGTTTTCCGCATATTTTCCTTCTTATTCTTTTGCTAAGGAATAAGTTTTCTCTTAAGTTGGGATAATTTTGGGTCTAATGTTTCTTGGTGTTTTCAGTTAAAAATCCAAAACATAGCTTCACTAGCCACACGCTATTAAATCTTAATTTGCTTTTTGAGGAATTTTATGATTCCGATCAATTCACTTGATGATTCCCATCACATTTATTTCTAAAACTCAAATACAATTTCGAAAACCTGCCGTCTCGTATGTCAGCTCAGATTCGGCTCTACTTACGACTCATAATTTCCTGTATAACAAGACACGTCGCGGTCGTTGCGGTAGATAAAATCGCTCACGTCCGAAGAGTGGTAAATCGTTAGTGATTTGCAAAATTTTTAAAAATCAATTCGCATATAACTGAACTGTGTAAAATTACAAAAAGAAAGACAGTAAATATCTCTGGTAAAATATAATAATATCATTGATAAATAAAAAAATATGCCTGGCAAGTTTCCTGCAAGAATACAACTCATTCGACGCCCGCGCGTGCGAGATTGATGATCAGCGCCACGCAAAGACGGAAGAGGACAATTGAATTGTCCTCCTCTGTTCCTAAACCTCGTTTTCTGCGCTAAAAACACAACAGTACAAAGGTCGACGAGCCAAAATTTCGTTCAAGTGAAAAGTTTTTAGACGATGAAAATATAAATAAGTTGAAATATCCAGACACGACTGTGTACTTTGAAGACAAATATAATTAGGCAATAATCTACGAAACCGCACAAGATGGAACTTAAACGAAGATCAAAAATACTGTGTACATATGCCAGCCCTGCGCAGTAAACATTCTACAGAATAAAGCACGATTTCGATTTGACTGACTGAGAAATGTTCACAGGTATATAAAATATTCGATAAGATTTCAGAGTACCATGAAATTTTCCCTTTTTGCTATTCTTACGAGGTTCAGCTGGATTTTAAACAAGCTGATAAGAAAAGGCTAGGGTACTTGGAAAAGAATAAGGCTAAACAAATGACAAACACAAGGTTAAACATCTTGCGATAGTTACCACGGTCTTAAGAATAAAATTCAACAACACTCACGCAGTTATCGGAGTTTTGATTAAAAGGAAGAAATTAAAAAAACGGTCGAGATTAGTTTATGGGTTCAATTTCCAAGAAGATTAATTACAGCAAAGAAAAGCGATCATGGATCAATTCGAATGGTATCTCAGACCTTCCCATAACTCCGCGTGGGCATCGTGTCGTTTACGACTCCGAGCAAAACCCCCTGAAAGAGATGTCAGACAACGAACATCTGCTTAAACACCTTTGAATATCTTGCTCAATATTGTATCTACAAACTTCGGGGAAGTCAGACTATTTTGCAACCTGTGAGCACGTACGCACGTTCAAAACAAAGAAAAGAAACATTAGAGACGGACAAACGACAAATATGACAGGAATAACAACGTCTTCGAAAAAAAAAAAAACCTGTTTTACCAACCCAATTAGTAAAAAGGAATCATTCATTCATCCATTTAAAAAAATTCCGTTCTGTGCGTTGCCTGGAGATTTTAAGAAGGAAGGTAGTAAGAAGTACTCCAGTAACAAACTGGTAAGAAATCTGGTAATCGATCCTTAAGCTTTGAGTCAAAAGAAAACTCTTCACTGAACTTTCACAAGAAATGAAATTTTAATTGGAATTTTACTTTGGTTTTGCTCATTAATCATTCAAATGCTAAATGTCGGTTGCATTGGGTTACCTAGTAATTTGTCTTAAGGAGTCAAGGGCACAAATCAAGATTCAAGAATCAACAAATGTCTGATTTTCAAAGATAATCATGCACAAAGTAACCAAAACTAGGTTCTTCCAGTAGAACAATGAACAAACTCTAGGGTATGCCCCGGAATGTTAATTTTTTTCTCTTTACTTTAATTTTGTGTAGTTATGAAAGGCATCGATGTTACTAGAAAGACAGCGTCTTCAAACTAGAGTCCATTACGTGCTTTTAATTATAAAGGAATCTGCTTATGAGAAGTACGAGGCCACACTAGTAATGGGGATAAAACAAAGCACAAACTCGGAGACGTTTAAGAGTAGACGAGGAATTGAAGAACAACGTTGTATTGATTACATTACAATGATTGACTCGCAACTCTTTGATCCCTTTTGTTTTAGATCGTGCGAAATGTCAACAAAGGGCATCCGATTCTTTACTTCTGTGTCCGTGGGACATCTAGTTTTCTATTACACGACGGAGTAATCTACAAAGACATCGCGTGCGACGATACTCACAATGAACAATTCTAACATGTCTGTCCCAGAATGCGACCCGGGTCCAAAGTACTTACTGTGGAGTTTACGCCTGGCTTATTCAATTATATGGTTACTTGGAACGTTTGGAAACGCCGTTGTTTGTTTGGCAATTCTCAAACGTAAGCGACTACAGAACAGCTGTAACATGTTCACCTTCAACTTAGCTTTCCATGACCTTATACTCGTCGCAGTATACGTACCAACACAAATGATCGCGATGGAAAACTGTCATCACTGGACTCTAGGCAACGTTACGTGCCATCTTGTATACATAATCCTTCCCTTGTCTTTGTCAGTGTCCGTTGGTACTTTATTAGCAATAACGGCGGACAGGTATCGTGCTATTGTATTCCCAATAAAAGCAAAACTTTCGCGCAAGCCTGTGTTCATCGTCATAGGAGTAATATGGGTGGTTTCGGCGCTGACAGCACTGCCGCTTGTGTTCGTAATAAGCCTTGTTTCACCTCAGCCTGGAGTCTACTATTGTGTTGAGGAATGGCCATCCGATACTATTTCAGGAGTTTACTGGCTAGCTATGTTTTTTATCCAGTATCTTCTCCCATTATGCGCCATTTCAGTTCTCGCAGGAAAAACGGCGTGTACATTGAGGAAGACGTCACTAGAGGATAAAATGGAGACTTGTACGCGAAGCGAAATGTTTAGGAAGACTTTACGGAAACGCGCCAAACAAACAAAACGTATCACAAAGATGTTAATTGCTCTTGTTTTGCTTTATGCCATTTGTATGCTGCCCCAGCATGTGGTTCATACTTTCTGGGCAAGATACGGAGATTTGAATTTCAAGAGCTACAGAGAACAGGTCATGATCATTGCCAACATTTTCCCTATAGCCAACAGCGCACTGAACGCAATAGCATACGGGACATTGAACAAGGAATTTAAGGCTGTCTTCAAAGGTTTGTTTGCTTGCGTTTGCTTCAAGATGAATTACCAAGGAGAATTATTCGGAAGAAATACGGATAACTCAGCGTCCAGGAGCGAGATGTCAATTATGAAGAGTAAACGAGGGAACCCTTTTTTCCTCACGGGAAGAAATGGAAGAGAAACAATGACGTCACCTCTCCCGAATATGAAACTGCAGGAGACACGGGAACAGGAAATCCAGGAAGTATCGTACAACCAGGGGAGATACCGCCGGGGATCGAGAAGGAAAAACCCCGACTCCGACTCCGATAGAAAGCGACTTATTTACGAAGTCGAGACGGTGCTGTAATCCAGGAATTATCGTCAAACCAGGGGAGATACCGCCAGGGGCGGGAAGGAAAAACCCCGATTCCGAAAGAAAGCGACTTATTTGGGAAGCCGCAACTGTGCTGTAACTAATAATAACATAAGACACAAAAAAACTTTTGCACAGGATAGTTGCTTACAAAAGTCGGGTGAGAGAATAGGAATAAGGGTGGGAGTTTCCATGTTGAAAAGGAGCAGAAACTAATTGAAACGTGTTCAGCTTGTCTTTACTGAATGAAGCTTTTACTAGGGGGTGACTCTTTCCACATATCCTTACATTTAAGCAACGTGGCTATCTAATCTATCTGCCTTGATCGGGAGACTAGCCTAAGTACGTGAGTACGAAAGACATTCATTTGAACATCGAACCACTGTTTAGAGTTTTTTTGTCACATACCATTATTACCAAAAGACCAGGAGCAGATGCACCTGTCGCATAATCAAAAGCACTGGTAAAATAAATCCCCAAGGTCCGTCATGGCTGTAAGTTAGCAATAAGTGTCTCAGTTCTACAAAAGAGATCTTTACTTGCATTATCCTTCTCATCCACTTTCGCCGATTCGGCCGGCGAAGTCACTTTCCCGCCGGTGATAGGTAGATTGTTCCAGAAAAGTTCCTTTTTTACATCGTGAAGCAGTTCAACGATTTCTTTGCCCAAACTTTCCCGAGTTTTCTCAGTTTGTTCAGCTGGGCGCGCAGATCTTGAATTTTTTACTAAGGATGAGTTTTCAAAGCAGTCCAAAACGAATGATAATCGTTTAGTAGCAGAAAAACCTGGCGTGAGCTAAGGCAGAAAGGAAAGAAAACGTTGCTTTATTCCCCCAGAAATAAGTTCCCCACAACGGTCTCTGTTTATCGCTAATTCTTACAGTTAGGAGAATTCATAGTTTCAAAAAAAAAATCTAGGTGTTACCATAATAAGCTTTTGCCCTTAGTAAGTGAGTCATATTTTCATAAATAATAGAGTAAAGAATGTAGGTGAGGAGAATTTTTTTAATCCAGGTGTAATCACTTTTTCGGTTTATAATTCTAAGAATATTCGGAAGCTCTCCAACATCTCTAGGAAAGTCTTCCGAAAGTTGTATTTAAGGAAACGTCATTCATTACTATAGCCAGGAGAAGAACGCTACTTGTTAAATTGAGTGTTTATGTGTTACCATATTTATCTAACAAAAGCCGACGGTTAACAAAAACAATAACAGACGTCTACTCTCATTACTAACGCGAACAAGCAAATACAAACAAATTTTCTTTACTTGCCATTTGTACCACATGGCTGAAAACCAAATGCCCACCAATCGCATCGCACAGGAACACCATCAATAATCTGCCAAGCAATATGGTGGATTCCGGTGCATGAAGCACAGGGCTGGTAAATAAGACGTACTGAAGATCGGCAAATTGTAGCCGGGACTTCGACTTAAGAAGACGCAAAGGTGGAAGGATTTCTTTTAAGGCTGCCTGCAACAGAAAGAAAATATAATTTCAATTTCCATTTTTTTTTCAACAAGGAAAACTTCTTTAAAGACTTTAGTAGCAAAGGCCTTCAAAAATTAGAATTTAGTTCGTAAAAGTTTGAAACTTAATGGTAAATGAACGGTAAAATGGTAAAATGGTAAAAAGGTCTCACCTTAACAAATATGTGACTGTCTGTAAGTGGTGGAACGTGAAACCAACACAGTATATTTATGCAGCTTTCTAGAACCTGATTTAAAAATATGGACCATATTGCAGTTGTGGGCTACGTAGCCTAGCCTTTGATTGAATGTGAGGCTGAGGTTGACCTTGTTAGTGTTTTGAAACAAACCTCATCTGGTTTCTTTTTGCAAATTATAGACTTCTTTTATAATAGTGGCCCATGAATTTATTTATTATTTAATATATGTACAAATGAGCCTTTCTGGCCTAGTTTGAAAGTAAGATTTTTTTGTATTTTGCACAACGCTAACGAGATCAGTGAGGCTAATTATCATACAAACAAACGAATCTATCAATGGGCTGCCATTATGGAAGAGGTCCAGGCTTAACAGTTTGCATATGAACAACATGATTTACAAAAGAAATCAGGAGGGGTTGTATCAAAACAAGGTCAACTATAGCCTCGTTTTCATCCTAACTGTGAATTGGGCTACTGGTGTTAAAGACTGCGAGCAGCCTCTTGTTTTTGTTTTGATCACAGTAGATCGAGAGCACGCGTGAGGGGCGAGCGGCGAAGCCGCGAGGAATGTGGGCGGAAGTAATATAACCTTAACACCAATAGACCGCGAGCGGCCGTTTTGCTGCTGCGCCGTACCTACTGTTCGAGTTAAAGCAGATAACTCAAACTAATTCCCAGAGTGTGTGTTACCCTTGTCCAGCGGAACTGGGAACAGGGAAACGCGGACTCTGGGAACGAGATTAATAATAACTGCCCTATTTTTAAAATAAATAAATATTTAAAAAATACTCTTGTGATTTAAGCCTCTAGCATTCATTGTAGATGTACTTGTAACTTTTCATTAAATGAAGGATGATATCTCGTTAGATTACCTCTTCTCTACTGTTTACAAGCGACAAATGAAGTGCATAAATCTCCCACGAACTAAAACACCACAAAGTCTTCCACATCAAAAATGATTCACTGTCATAAAAAAGAAGGAGAGCAAACAAAATTGAACATAACGAAAGAAGACAAAATGAAAAGGCACATTAGACAATAAAAGCATTTGATTAATGAGTTCTTATCATGAATTCATCGACGTACGATTTTTGTGTCGATCACTAAGCACTCAGTGAGTGCCCTGATGAAAGGTTGCGGAAAAACGAAACTCAATGTTTACCGTGACGTGGAGCCAGTCATTAACTGTTACGACAAAAATAAAATAAATACGTTTCGGCACTGACTGCGAAAAATTACCGCGACTGGCACATAATTTGCCCGCGGTTTCAAGGTCCACGACTTGATCATCTACGAGTGAGTTTTATTCACCCTAGTGAGCATAACGCTTGACAATTTGGAAACGCGCTTGATTTGGGAGGTTTAACTATTTATAGACATATAATATTAATCTCCGAATTCAGATTTAATGAGAGGCGAGAGGGCATAAAGTAAAATAGAAAAGTTTTGTTTATCATCCTTCAATTTTAAAAGCCTGCGCATAATATTTTTTTTCGCTTGCACAGATTTCCATCAAACACCTGCGTTTAGTAGTTAATCAGATTTCCTTTTCTCTTGTTTTTGCTTTTTTAACCACAAAGATAGACGAAATATGACGGAAAGCTGAAAAGTTGTAATCTAACCATTTAATTTTTACAATAAACATGTCGTGTTTTTCCGTAATGACTCTTGAGTAAGTCAATGAAATCCCATGGAGAAGCAATTCAAATTAATCGCGTCAGAAACTTACAAGTGGTACTGTTAATGTTTCTAGGAGTCAAAGGTTTAAAAAAAAAAAAAAGGGACAATCCATCAAAACGCTAAATTCAGAGACAAACTTCTTTAATTGATTTCCCTTTCTACGTTCTACAAAGTACAGCAAAAAAACCCGAAAAGACAGAAAACGTAAGAACCGAGGTACTTGATTTCGCTGATCTTCAATTACGCGTTTTATCGCGATTGTAAAAAATCCGCGAAATTAAAGACCCGTAAATTTAAATCCTCGCGAAATTTAAGCACGCGAAATTTAATTCCCATGCAGAAAACTCAAAACAAAGTAACATTTATCGAGATGTAATAACAACAACATATGCAGGATACGCATCGACAAATGCACAAATTGTTAACTGGTTTTACTGTTGCGTTCCATTTTGTATCTTCAGTTGTGAAATAACGTTAATTTGCAAAGATTTCACACATTGCTTGTTCCAGTTTATCTAGAAATTTTTAGAAACTAAGATGAAGTCGAGAACGCGAAATCCCAACATTTAATGCCCTTTACTCATATTTGGCTGTTGAAATCGAGAAAATAAAACCCTGCGAAATGCTGTCTCACCAAAATCGCGAAATTAAGTGCCCGTGAAATTAAATACCAATATATCGAGGGAAAAACTTTACTGCTAACTATAGCCAGTACAGATACACTATTTAGTCAACAGTCCAATAGTTACATAATCATTTAAATGTAGGTAAAAGGTGAATGTTCTTGGTTTGCAGCCACACTGTAATTTTCAGGGAGTTATAATAACTCCTCTAGTTGGGCTAATTTAACTCCTTACAGTGGAGTTATTTTTCGTGGAGTTATTTTAACTCCAAAAAGGAGTTTAAAGAACTCTTTTTCAGGAGTAAAAGTGACCCCAGATATTGAGGAGTTAAAATAACCCCAAAAAAGGAGTTATCCTGTACCTAAAATTTTTACTCCACTTTCAGAGTTAAATTAACTCCAAAAAGAGTAAAAACAACCCATGTAAGGAGTACAAGTAACCCCATTTCGGAGTAATTTTAACTCCAGACTGGGAGTAAAAAGAACTCTTTTTCAGGAGTAAAAATGACCCCAAATTCGGAGTTAAATTAGGAGTTAAAATAACCCCAAAAATGGGGTTATCCTGTACCTAAAATTTTTACTCCATTTTTGGAGTTATAATAACTCCCTAAAAATTACGGTGCACGTGACAACGCGGCCATGTTGGTCGGTAAAACAATACATTTTTTCCCTCCAATCAGGACTAAAACCAAAACTAATATCTGACTAGCTCGCCACTATACAATACAATAGAATATTCTTTATTTAACGAAGGTGACGTAATAACCCAATAGTTATCTAACTTACGGCCTTCACAACAATACAAAATACACATATAAAAACAATGCCTAATCAGTAATATACGACTACAACAAGAGAAAAATATAGAACTAGACAAATATATGGTTTATCGAGGTTTAACATAGATATAAGATGATATAAACTAATTACGTTCTAATACAGTTACAATAAACTGAGAGAAAAACGACAATCATAGCACATTAATTCTTCAAGATGAGAAACGTTACTAGCAAACTTAAGGAATAAGATAAGGAGTTTATGCTTAAAATTATTTAATCTAGATTAAAAAATAATAGAAGGCGATACACATGCTATTTGCTTAAGATCAGTGTCAAGGCAATTAAAAAGAGTGGCAGCAGAGTAAGCAAATGTGCGCTTTCCAGAATTAGACCGAGAGCATGGAACTTGAAGATTAAAAGCACAAGCTCTGGTGCGCAGACCAGTTAAACGAACGGAAGACAAGACTCGCCAGCTGTATGCCTTTTCCCGCGCTTTGCACCGGGTACAAAAATTAGTTCGCGATTATGATTGGTTGATTTGATTGTAAGTGTCTTGTGATAGGCCAAAGTAAAAATTTGGTTGTGATCATACAACAGCCAAGTAAAGCAGATTAAGAGAGACACTGACCTTTGTTTAAAAGAATGTTGTGATAAAAATAACCCCTAAGTTAAGCCTACACATTATTGAGAGATTTTTCCTTATTTGAAACTGAACATTTATAGCTCTGTTGTTTGCTTTTGACCTCGAAATACAAACTCCCTTTTCTTGTCTCGTTTATCCATGAAACCTTTAGTGAAGAGAAGTAGTGAATTCATCTTGAATACTTATCTATAAAATCTTTGACGGTCTTGACAATGACAACATTATTTCCTTTGACTATTAAAACTTCTTAACATACAGTTTAAAAGTTAACGGGCCTATCGCTTTCAAGAACATTTTAGACAGTTTTTCAGGCCATTTTTCAGCTCCTTGTGTAAGCTTCCGTAGATAAGAGAATTCAAGGCACTGTTGGCGATGGGAAAGATATTGGCTGTGGTGAAAATGTATAAAGAGTATTTCTGCTTCAGCAAATCACCATACGTCCACCAGAAAAACACAAGGTGTTGTGGAAGCATGCATATGGCGTACAAAATCACCAGACAAGTTAAAACTCTCGACATATTGCTCTCCTGTCTTCGTCGCTGTCGTACACTTGCGTTCAAAGCACTTGGTACGGATGTGTCTAGATTATGAGCGGTGGAGGTAGTTGGTAAGATACGCGCACGACTGTTCTTTACTTTGATAACTGTCCCAATGGACAAAAACAGAATGATCAACAGTGGAATAGCGTACTGGATGAGAAAAATGGACACCCAGTAAATCTCTCTGTAAGGTTTGCCGACTGGCCATATCTCGTCGCAAAATGTCTTGTCTTTGTAAGGTACAGTTTTGGCGACCAGAAGTACAGGGAGTCCAGACAGTAAAGATAACAGCCATATAACGCTTATGGCGAGCGCAGTGGTCCTGTAAGTCAATCCAAAACGAACACGAAAGGGGTCGGCTACTGCTTTATAGCGAAGGAACGCAATGCACAACAGGGTACACACGGTAGAGGACAGACAGGCTGGCAGGACTGCGTAGCTGAGTTTGCAAATGGCATCGCCCATCTCCCAGCTGTAGTTGTGCTCGAAAAAGGAGAGCTGCGTTGGAGTGTAGAGTGATATAAAAACGAAATCAGAAGCCGAGAGGTTTAGCACTAACAGGTTGGCTGTTGTCCGTAAACGTTGCTTTAGGGTAATGACAAGGCAAACAGCACCATTCCCAAACAAACCGACGAACAAGATTGCGGAGAAAAAAAGGCGGAAGAACCATTTCATTGTCGGAGTGGTTAGATCACTCCATGCGTCAGGTGATGAAGAATCTGAAATGTTTGTATCCATGAATCAGCACAAAATACTTCTTTCCTGTAGTATAATTTTGCCAAAGACAGGAAAATATAACCTACCGAACTTTCAATTTCTAAGAAATACCGTGCTTTTCTTTCCACTTGGGTCAACAAAAGACCGCTGGATTCTTCGGTCGACTGCTCGGTTTGCACGGGACTTCACTGGTTCGTTTAGAAATAAACGCGAGCGCGCCTCTGTGAGTTCAGTTCAGTTCAGGGAACGACGACTTTTCTAGAGCCGAAGCGTCGCCAAAGTGTCGCCGTTGTAATGTTCTTGTTACTAATAGAGATTTTAGCTATGAAGGACTTCTGGATTTAATTTGATGAAGTGATCTTGAAACCAAGATATTCACGCTGAGTGTATTGAAGAAACCCCGCCAACAGGTAGTCGATCACAACAAAAGAGGCAATGACGAGCAGACAACTTGTAATCCTGAATCTATTTTGATCTGGACGTGCTTGTAGATAAAGTGACCTCGGAAATTCTCGCGGCGACCTTTTTTCCTGGACTTGTGTAGACAGGAACTATCCAGCTCGCCGATAGTGCGCGTATTTTTCCTTCTACCTTCGTTATTCTTGATCTCGTCACCTCATTTCTAGAAAAGGCTATTTTTCGCCCCTCCTTAAAATATCCCTCTCAGGAAAGAAAAGTCGCTGACAAACAGATGTAAAACTCTTCGACCCGAGTTAGCAAGACTCTTATGCTGATCTTGACCAAAATATTCAAGTGGTAATAGGTTCCTTTTAGAATTGTGAAAGATTGGACTTTTATCGTCGACTAGGAGCCACAAAGGCGTCTGTTTCTAGTTAAAAGACGGAAATTAACACAGGTTGTGTACTTTTATGGTAGAGCATTACAATTTGCATTTTTAAAACTGTAACTCACTCCGCCTTCAATAAAACTCTCAACAATAGCGAAATTGTGTTTTATGCACATAGCATAATATTTAACGCAAATATGATTGAAGACTGAGAAAATTGCCATGTCGATCTTGTCCAAGGATTTCTACAATTGTCTAATAAGGTGGAAAAAAGTGCCAACGAAATCCAAGGGCTAAATCAGCCATTAGTTTCGTTTAATATTAGGTGGCTTTGAAAGTATTTAAAAAATCAGGCAAACTTGGACATCACAAGCCATTTAATTATTTTAATCAAGAAAAAAAACCTTTTGTTTTAGCATTTATAATACTGGCTTGTCCTATTTAATTAACATCGAAAAGAAAATATTAAACACGTAGTTTTTAATGCGACTGGGCAGAAATATATCACGGATACAACGCTTATTGTTTGAAATTTGTTTGACAATTTTTTTTCTAGAAATGTGACATATCATTCCACTGCATTAAAGGGTGACGTTCGTATTATTAGGCTAAAGATAAAAGATTCGTCCTATGCATAAAAGAAAATATAACGTGTAAACATAGTAATCAAGAAAGGTCGGTAGCTGGCAAGTGTTTTGAAGAAAAGAGTTGAATTAAAAAGTATTTCACTTAAAATTAAGAGAAGAAAGCCGGGTGTCAATTTGGTCGAAAGAGAAAGGTCAAACAAGAGTCTAAGTTTGTAGTGAACCATGGATAAAACCATTACATTTCTTTAAATAAGTCAAAGTGATATAATTTAAAGAATGAGTGACAAGTATATTGGACTTTAAATGGTATCGGTTTTTAAATGGCATAAATTTACCACATAAAACCAGACGAAAGGAAAAAGAAAAAAAAACACAGCATACAATTTGTTTTGTATTGTACTCATGGTTTCAGTTTGGGTTTCAGAAAGCGGCCACGGGGTTAGATTAGGTGTTTATTCCGAAAATTTAGACACCCGCAAACATTTAAATTAGCACTTCCGTGAAGACCATTAAGCTTTAATACTCCTTAAATCGAATTAATTCAATATGGCTGCCGTATCGGTAAAAAGGTCTATTGGGCGTGAGTGTCTGAGTAGCATCTTGATGGAAGCGCATAAAGAATCATTCGTACGTTTTAATATGTTGAGTACGAATAATGAATCCACGTCGCCGGCGACATCGGTTGTAAATCAAGTGAATATTCAACATAAATGCCTTCAAGTAAAGCTCCACGTCGCCGGCGACATCAGTTGTAAATCAAGTGAATATTCTACATAAATGCCTTCAAGTAAAGCTCCACGTCGCCGGCGAGATCGGTTGTAAATCAAGTTTATATTCTACATAAATGCCTTCAAGTAAAGCTCCACTTCGCCGGCGACATCGGTTGTAAATCAAGTGAATATTCTATATAAATGCCTTCAAGTAAAGCTCGCAACTACTTTTTGGGGATATTCAAAGGAAAGAATCAGGGGTACCCAATGAGAGTATCGTTCAAAACCACTTAAACATAGAATTGTTAAACGTATTTTAGTATTTAAACGGTAGATATAGGCATATTTTTATCCCCTAGAAATTTTTCATCTGTTCGGATTTCCTAGCTGAAAGTCTAGTGATCCGAAAATTATAGAGATCAAAACTTAACTTTTCGAAAATTTCAGCCAGAAAAAAGGCTCCCGAAAATTCTAGGTGACCTTTTTAGCGTAAAAATCCGTTAAAAATAGGCAATTATACCATTTTTTAGATGTTCGAAAATCTTAGGAGAGGCAGGCAAGCAAGAAATTTTACAACAAATGTTCCGAAAATTCTAGATCTCACATCGTCTTCCGAACAGATATTTTCCCAAAATTGTCGTTGGGTGCCCCTGAAGAATAATCCAAACGCTCGCTCCAGAGGTTGAATATCGTCATTTAAAACGCTTCAGCTTTAAAACGCAACCCAAATGGATAACTAGTTAAGGAAGAACTTACTTAAAAGTTCCATTTTCATCCGCCCATTAAAGAACCAGGGGCGGATCTAGGGGGAGGGTGCAGGGGGTGCGCACCCCCCCTCCCCTGAGATGACCTGCGGTTTTCTAATACAACTGGTATTCTGCAAAAATAAACTATGTGATTTATTGGTGTTGAAGTAGAGCAAGAGACGAGTGCACCCCCTCCTAAAAAAATCCTGGATCCGCCCCTGAGAACTAATGAACCAACGTTAATTACAACATAAGAACGTTATTGAACTCATCATGACTTTTTATTTTTCTTAAGTAATTAGACCCTGTTGTTTGAGAAAGAAAATTCAAATTGTTTGGCTGACCGTCACAAAAACCATTGATTATTTCAATGATATTTTTATCTTAATGCCATTAGAGTAATTTTACTTGAACCGTGAAACAGATACTAACCAATAGTGCAAAGTGAAAGAGGTAAACAAAAGAAGACGATGGAATAACTGCATAATAGTGCGTAACATTCTACTATACCTATTTCAGGGTGTAGTGTCGTTACGATATATTTATAGTGTTGCTACCATATATGGGATTGTATTGTGTAGACTAGGATTCCCGGATGTGTGAGCACGAGGTTGTCAGATCGGTGTAGTAAGCATGTAGATTAAAAAACGTCGGTTATCTATTACTCTGGACTCCCTGTTATCAAGCATCTTTACACAGGGGTTAAGTAAAATCAGTCTTCCTTGCATAAAAAATATCCGTTTTATGTTATTCCATGTTAATCAAGCAACAAAGGTCAAAAAAAATATCGAGAAAAGTTAATTCACAAACCACGAAGCAGGGGCGTATTTAACTTTGTAGTTTGTTTTTAGGTGATTGAAAACTTCCGGTTTGAACTATAAAAGTTTTGCCTTAGCCACCACTTAAAGCTACCTTAAGGTAATGTGTAATATCCTTAACAAACCAGGTGATTCTTAGCCTGAGAAAACAGCAGACATTTGGCGACGCCACCACCGCCACTCAAAATCAAGAGAAGAAAGGTGTTAAATTTAATCGAAAGAAACGGGTAAAATTTGTATTAAGCCATGGATAAATTTATTACTTATTTTCACATAAGGCGAAGGGATATAAATGAGAGACATACAAATTGGACTTTAAGGTCAAAAAAATATCGAGAAAGGTTAATTCACAAACCACGAAGCGGGGGCATATTTAACTTTTTAACGTTTTTTAGTTTGTAGTTTGAACCATAAAAGTTTTGCCTTAGCCACCAGTTAAAGCTACCTGGAGGCAATGTGTAATATCCTTAACAAACCAGGTGATTCTTAGCCTGAAAAAACAGCAGACATTTCGCAACGTCACCGCCGGTTTCCTCGCGAAATGACTGCTTAAAACCGACTGTAGAAAACTTCAATACTGATGAAAATTCACTACCCAGATCTGGGTAGTGCTTCTGATGGTCATGCCGCGCGCCGCGCAGTATACGAAATGGTAACTTTACTGTTCCGGACCATAAAGCTGGCGTAATGCTACCGTAAAGACACATTTTATGCACATTTACGCATCTTATTTGTAAAGGTTAGCTTTACGGAAGTTTATGGCCAACAGTAAAAAGTCACTTATATGGACGCGATTTATACTTCAGTACAGTTAGAAATGTATACTGAATCCATGAAGGTTTGCCTATGGACTTTACGGAACTTTAAGGAATCAGGTAAAGTTTGGTGAATGGCTTCCCATGGGGAAGCCATTCAAATTAATCTCGTCAGAAACTTTCAAGTGGTACTGTTAATGTTTCTAGGAGTCAAAGGTTTAAAAATAAATAAAAGGGACAATCCATCAAAACGCTAAATTCAGTGACAAACGTCTTTAATTGATTTCCCTTTCTACGTTCTACAAAGTACAGAAAAAAAAGCAGAAAAGACAGAAAACGTAAGAACCGACGTACTTGATTTCGCTGATCTTCCTCGCGAAATTTAAGCACGCGAAACTTAATTCCCATGCAGAAAACTCAAAACACAGTAACATTTATCAAGGTGTAAAACTAACATAACCAGGATACGCATCGACAAATGCACAAATTGTTAACTTGTTTTACGGTTACGTTCCATTTTGTATCTTCGGTTGTCAAATGACGTTAATTTGCAAAAATTTCACACATTTCTTGTTCTAGTTTATCTACAAATTTTTCAAAAGTTCAGACTTTTTGAAAACTAAAATGAAGTCGAGAACGCGAAATCGCAAAATTTAATGCCCTTTATTCATATTTAGTTGTTGAAATCGCGAAAATAAAACCCTGCGAAATGGGGTCTCACCAAAATCGCGAAATTAAGTACACGCGAAATTAAATACCCAATACGGCATTACAAAATTATCGTCAATCACTACGCTACTCTTTTACCTTCCTAAAGATAGGTCTATCGAGGGAAAAACTTTACTGCTAACTATAGCCAATACAGATGCACTATCTAGTCAACAGTCCAATAGTTACATAATCATTTAAATGTAGGTAAGGTGAATGTTCTTGGTTTGCAACCACGTGACAAGGCGGTTGGTTGACAAAACAACACATTTTTTTCCCGCCTGATTTACATTAGTTCCCAGCGGACACCAAGCGCTTCTGTTCTACATGGCCGCCATGACGTCATCTGCAAACCGGCGATGCCTTGGTTTTGGCTAAGAAATCTCGCGCCAATCAAGAGTAAAACCAAAACTAATATTCTGACTGGCTCGCCAACATGCCTTTTCTCGCGTTTTGTACCAGGGCCCAGTTGTTCGAAGGCCGATTAGCGCTTAACCCGGGGTTAAATTTAACCCGGGTTTCTCTTTCTTGTGTTCAAAAACATTTTCTCGGATAATTTTCTCTGTTATATTTACAGCTTTCAATCGTCAACTTGTAGAGAAAAAGAATTAAAACTGAGATGCCTTTTTAAGCTTTTAAATTTGAATTCAAATCTCGCACAAACCCTAGGTTATCTTAACCCAGCTTTGAACAACTCGGCCCAGGGGTACAAAAAATTGGTTCACGATCTGATTGGCTGATTTGATTGTATGTGTCTTAGGGATTGGTCAAGGTAGAAATTTGGTTGTGACAGAAACTCATTTCTGGTTGTGATCATACAATAGCCAAGTAAAGCAGCTTAAAAGAAAGACACTGATCTTTGTTTAAAAGGATGTTATGATGAAAATACCCTGTAAATTAAGCCTGCACATTATTGAGAGGTTTGTCCTCTTTAAACTGAATATTTCTAGATTTGTTGTTTGGTTTTGATCTAGACTGCGAGCAGTCTCTCTTTTTCTTCAGATTTAGTGAGAACAATGCACGCGCGCGGGAGCGGCGAGGCCGCGAGACGCGAGAAACGAGGGCGGCAGCCCGAGAAGAAAAAAGAGACTGCAGTCTCGCGCCATCAATCACGCGCGTGGCCATTTGCGTGTCTCGCGTTTTGCTCGACGGACTACAGAAAAAAGAGAGACTGCTCGTAGGCTACTTTTGATCTCGAAATACAAACATTCTTTTTTTTTTTTGTCTCGTATATCTATGAAACCTTTAATGAAGAGAAGTAAAGAATTCATCTTGGGTACTTATCTATAATATCTTTGACGGTCTTGACAAGGACAACATTATTTCCTTTGAAAATTGAAACTTCTTAAAATACAGTTTAAAACGGAGCTATCGCTTTCACGAACATTTTAGACAGTTTTTCAGGCCATTTTTCAGCTCCTTGTGTAAGCTTCCGTAGATAAAAGAATTCAAGGCGCTGTTGGCGATGGGGAAAATATTGGCTGTGGTGAAAATGTATAAAGAGTATTTCTGCTTCAGCAAATCACCATACCTCCACCAGAAAAACACAACGTGCTGTGGAAGCATGCATATGGCGTACAAAATCACCAGACAAGTTAAAACTCTCGACATATTTCTCTCCTGTCTTCGTCGCTGTCGTGTACTTGCGTTCAAAGCACTTGGTACGGATGTGTCTAGATTATGAGCGGTGGATGTAGTTGGTAAGATACGCGCACGACTGTTCTTCACTTTGATAACTGTCCCAATGGACAAAAACAGAATGATCAACAGTGGAATAGCGTACTGGATGAGAAAAATGGACACCCAGTAAATCTCTCTGTAAGGTTTGCCGACTGGCCATATCTCGTCGCAAAATGTCTTGTCTTTGTAAGGTACAGTTTTGGCGACCAGAAGTACAGGGAGTCCAGACAGTAAAGATAACAGCCATATAACGCTTATGACGAGCGCAGTGGTCCTGTAAGTCAATCCAAAACGAACACGAAAGGGGTCGGCTACTGCTTTATAGCGAAGGAACGCAATGCACAACAGGGTACCCACGGTAGAGGACTGACAGGCTGGCAGGACTGCGTAGCTGAGTTTACAAATGGCATCGCCCATCACCCAGCTGTAGTTGTGCTCGAAAAAGGAGAGCTGCGTTGGAGTGTAGAGTGATATAAAAACGAAATCAGAAGCCGAAAGGTTTAGCACTAACAGGTTGGCTGTTGTCCGTAAACGTTGCTTTAGGGCAATGGCAAGGCTAACGACACCATTCCCAAACAAACCGACGAACAAGATTGCGGAGAAAAGAAGACGGAAGAACCATTTCATTGTCGGAGTGGTTAGATCACTCCAAGCGTCAGGTGATGAAGAATTCGAACAGTTTGTATCCATGAAAACAGATAACCACTCCTTTTTTGTAGTTAAATTATGCCAACGATAGAAAAATATATCCTACCAGACTTTCAAATACTAAGAGATATCGAGCTTTTCTTTCCGCTTGTGTCAATAAATATCGCTGGACAACGATCCTCGACTGTTAGGTTTGAACGGGTCTTTCTATACTCGTTCGTTTAGAAATAAACGTGAGCTCAGTTCAGTTCCGTGAACGACGACTTCTATAGCGCCAAAGTGTCGCCGTTGTAATGTGCATGTTACCAATGCAGATATTGGCAGGAGCCCATCAAATGTCCGATTGACGGGTTCCTGATATTGGCTATAGATTAAGGACTTTTTAGTTTTGATGAAGTGATCTTGACGCCAAAGATATTCACGCAAAGTTTATTGAAGAAAACAATTGTGTTAATTCCTGAAACCAGAAGGTGGTCGATCACAACAATTGAGCCGCAATGACGAGAAGACAACTAATAATCTATTTTCA
>OZ038003.1:2202500-2290000 GCA_964035705.1 Porites rus | reverse complement strand
TTCAAATTGTTTTGCTGACCGCCAGAAAGACCACTAATTATTTCAATAAAGTGTTTAAGATCAAAGTGCCATTAACTTGCTATATCCTCTCTACGTTACTCCACAAGGTCAAAAAAAATATCGAGAAAGGTTAATTCAAAAAACCACGAAGCGAAGGCATATTTAACTTTTTAGTTTGTAGGTGATTGAAAACGTCCGGTTTGAACTATAAAAGTTTTGCCTTAGCCACCAGTTAAAGCTACCTTAAGGCAATGTGTAATATCCTTAACAAACCAGGAGAGATTTCAGTCGCGACGTCACCACCGGTTTCCTCGCGAAATGACTGCTGAAAACCGACTGCAGAAAACTTTAATACTGATGAAAATTCACTACCCAGATCTGGGTAGTGCTTCTGATTGTCATGCCGCGCGCCGCGCAGTATACGAAATGGTGACTTTACTGTTCCGGACCATAAAGCTAGCGTAATGCTACCGTAAAGACAAACTTTATGCACATTTACGCATCTTATTTGTAAAGGTTAACTTTACGGAAGTTTACGTTGATGCGTACGTCATGAAAAGTGTCCAAATTTACGTAGCTTTACGGAGCTTTGTTCAGTAAAGAAGTGATTGATATTGGTTTACGCGGCGTAAAGATTCTCTTTATAAAGCTTTGAGGTAAGCTTTATGAGCTTTACTCCACGTAAAGCTGAATTTTATAACAGGAGTTTATGGCCAACAGTAAAAATTCACTTATATGGACGTGATTTATACTTCAGAACAAATGTATACTGAATCCATATAGGTTTGCCTGTGAACTTTAATTTACGGAACTTTAAGGAATCAGGGGCCCGTTTCTCGAAAGCCCCGGCAAGGTTTCGGGCCCGAAATCAAATTTTCAAATCGAAATATAAAGAATAAGAGCGCGGGTTCTGGCTAGCAAACTACTCCATTCTGTTTCATTAACTGATAGTTTTATCATGTTAGATGCAAAACTATTGAAACCCCTACCTTGCATGTAAACAACAACAGTTTTACGGGACCGTTAATTATTGGGACTTTTGAGAAACGGGCCCTAGGTAAAGTTAGGTGAATTTCACTTTTCGTGCTGTGGCGCAAGGGACGTTTATTTCAACCAATCAGAAGCACAACCCAGTTCTCTGTAGTGACACGTCATCAGTGTGAAATTTCTGCGCACGTTTCTCGGACGTCATTTCGCAGGGAAAAGCAGAGGTGTTGTCGCGAAACGTGGGCTGTTTTCTCAGGCTAAGTGATTCTGATTATTAAGCCGTTAAGGAAGATTTTGCAAGGGAAAGCACCTTACAAAACTCTACGTCGTTAAATTTACACTGGGAAATATATTGTACCAAAAAGTTGTCACAAAACTACATGGTTCCAATTCAAACTCTTATCTTTAACAGGCCTTACCTGTTCGACAATCGTTGCCTTATCTCCTCTAATTCCATACTAATACTCTGCAAACTGCTTAGTGCATACGCTTCATCAGTTACTCCTAAAAATAACCGGGATTTAAAATAGAATTGTAATAAAAACTAACTAGCAATTTGTTATCCGGCTCGGGGGCTGGGACAAATTGGCAAATATTTTTGTGAATTTAGGCCCTGCCCTGTCTTAAAAGGTATGCGCTTTCGTTGTCATCGAAAACGCATCGCTCGATTCGCGTCCACGCTACCGTTTTGACGCGTTTTCGACGGTTCTCACTAAAACGTTTGAAAAAGGCAGAATTGCACGTTGTGTAAGTTGAACTCTAATATGCGCATACAACAAAAACACGCGCCTGCGATATTCTCGGTACTTTCATTTTGATGCGTTTTCGACCGTTTTCGACCGTCAACACCGGTACGATATCAGTGCGTTTTCGATTTGATCCACTTTCAAGAACGCTCTCAAATCGATGCGTTCTCGATAAAAACAGCCTATTAGTGTAGTGTGGACGAAAGGCCTAAACGCGTCGAAATGTATGCATTTTCAAACGAAAACACATTAGTATGGACTGGCCTTAGGCACAGGCTCAGCAAGCTTATGCAAATGTATGTTAATTAAATATATATTGGGTGCACCACATGGGTAGAATTGGGGTGCCTCCTCCGTTTGTCGCGCAAGTTGCTTAAAAAAGAGAGAGGTACCAGAACTAGACATCAATATCACACGGTAATTTGCTAATGGAACATTTCCGAGTTCCATAAATGCCTCGCTTTCTAAAGGAAGCCAAGCGCAAAGGTGAAATGAGCTGTTTTGAATGAGAAGAGAAAATTATTTGCCCGTCAAAAAGATCGCATTTACCGGCCTCGTTTTGAAAAAAGAGGCCTGGAGTGAGTAGGAAATGGTTTTTGCTTCTATTCGCCAGCCTATGCCACAGACGAAACTAAACTCTGGTTAGGTCCGTCTGCGAAACACTGCCGAAATTCTTGTTCGGGGGCCCCGCCTATGTACCCGGATTTGAGTACGCGCCATGATTGGCCTGGTGAAAGAGCCATTGTCAATTTTTACCAATCAGGTTGAAGGGAAATTCGAAACGCATTTCCGGTAATTCGTTGAGACCTTTGAGGGCCCAGAACAAGGATATCAGCGCTGCTTTGCAGACGTTACTAACCGGGGTTAAGGTATTAGGTCTGGTATAAACCACTCTGTTTGAAAAATTTATTTCTCAAATATCAAGAAAGAATTTTGGAAAATAAAAATTAGGCAGGTCTATCAAGCGAGAGCTGAACTTTCAGAAAATTGATATCAAAGCAGGCTAATATTCACGGGTTCTGTTGGAACGCTAGATAAATATTTCGTAGATTTATCGCGGTTTATCATTGAAACTAACCTTGTGGGTTTAGCTCCAGTTTACGAACAATCGAGCAGCAAAAGCAAGGAAACAAGTCGGTCAGGTTTGACAGCGACTAAAAGAAAAGGAGAAGAGAAACACGTTATGAACTGTGTAGTAAACGAGTTGGAGTGTTTTACCAAGTTCACAAACACGGAAAAAGACTCTTTTAAATCGGGCCTCTTGCCTGTTGATTTCCATCTTTGCATTGTTCTACACACATTTCACCAAATACAGATATAAGCTTTGCAACTTGCGTACTTCCACCAGATCGGACAAGAAATGAGCTGTAATAAGTATCAGAGTAAGGGCCTGTTTACATGGAGGTGGGGGACCCCAGGAAGGTGAGGTAACCCGCTTAGGTGGGGTAACCCGCCTGTCCATGTAATCTCTCATTTTAATTTGATCACGTTTACATGTTAGGTGGGGTGACCCGCCACATGTTACCTCACCTATCTGGGGTCCCCCACCTTCATATAAACAGGCCCTAAATAAGTTAATAAGTTAATAAAAATTAATTTACTTACTTTTCATGCAAAAAAGAGAAATCACTGA
Source organism: Porites rus (assembly GCA_964035705.1). Classification (NCBI taxonomy): domain Eukaryota; kingdom Metazoa; phylum Cnidaria; class Anthozoa; order Scleractinia; family Poritidae; genus Porites; species Porites rus. Next base: position 2,286,634 of record OZ038003.1, on the reverse strand, counting down.
CATCAAAATCTGCCTCTTGACAATAAAAATGGCCAGCATTTAATTGTCCCAAAGGAGAAAAAATACTCCAGATAACCAGATCTACAAATTGGCTTGCCTGCTTCCTAGGCTTCGATTTTTTTGCCTTGAAATGAGTGCGTCTCGGATAGGTCACGTGATGCGAACGAAACTTGGTTACGTAACTGAAACAAAATTTTCCGCGTGGGCCTGGGGAAGCCTTACAGAAACCTGGCAACACAACAGCAACGCAGCCGTGTCAGAGATGCAGTTACTTCCTTTGTGGTCCACTGACATCATATAAGCACATAAACGCCTCAGAAATGCCGCCTCGGGGCATTTTGTAACGGCTGGGCCCTTTTCTCGAAGTTCTCCTAATCAAAGCCACTAAAGCCACTAACTAATTGTTACATTCAAGATGAGGGGTTTCGATGGTTTTGCAAATAACATGACAACAGTTTACAAAACGAAATGGACTGTTAGCTAGGACCATGGTTTTTTAATTCCTTAGATTTTGATTTGAATACAGTCAAACCCCGCTTAAATACGGACACCTCATTATTACGGACAGTTTGCTTTGTTCCAGGGGAAAGAAAGCCCTTTACATTTTCTCTAAATTCAACCTGCTTAATACGGACACCTCGTTATTACGGACAGTTTGTTTTGTCCCTGGGGAAAGAAAGCCCTTACATTTTCTCTAAATTCAACCCGCTTAATACGGACACCCCGTTAATACGGACGCTTTCTATACCCCTTCAGTATAAGCGTGGTTTGACGGTATTTGACTTCTGTCCCAAAAAGTTACCAGGACTTTCGAGAAACGGGGACCAGGACTGTAGATACACCTTTTTTACTTTTTTTCTTACCTCAGAAGACTCATAGCCACTTCAAATAACTCCGGATTTTCCACAGAAGCACGTGGCTGTTGTAAAGAAGATCAGGTGAATGGTCAGTGTGGGATTAGCCCTTAATCCTCTTACTTAGCAACTGCGCTCGACCTGCATATCCTGATGTGATTGTCCAATAGTTTAGTTGACCTTAGGCCTTGCTCATGTAATCTCCTTTAATCACTAAATTGTATAACCTTGAATATATACTTGGCCTCCACTCTTCGTTTCGCCTCCGATAATTGCGCAGTCAGTGGCCAGTTTTAGGTTTTGCGTGAGACTGAATCGGTGTTGTATCGAGGTTTCTGGGTAACTGACCCCCCAACCCCTCCCGTAAGTCAATATTAACACGTATTTCTCACTTAAGGCAAAATTGTGACTTAGGGGAGGGGTAGGTGGTCAGTTACCCAGAAACCCCTCCAGAAACAAAGAAAAGATCCATTGTCTCGCAATTCCTTGAGGAGACTGGAGCACAAAGAAAAGCGAACCAAATATAGAAAAATGACCAGAAACCCTCATTCTCGTCCCCAGAGCCCGTCGTTTCTTGGTCACGTGGTAGGGAAACGAAATTAAGCCGAGTGGCTCTGGGGACGAGAATGAGAAACCCTAGGAGTCATGTGCGACTTTTAACATATCGAACGTGGGCTATCATTTTAAAATGTTAGTCCTTTGGTCTGTGTTGCCACACTGTAGAGCTGGGGTATACAGTACCCACATTCAGTTGCGTCTTGTTTCGCACACTGTTGTATGAGAGGAACCAATGATTAGATAAAAGATTGTGGTGATTCTCGTATTCTCAGACGGGGACTATGGTTTTTGTCCTTACTCAAGTGAACGAAACGTTTATCCTCTTTCAGATATGAAACATAAGCAGTACCAACAACTTTCTGTGTTGGTGCCGCTGGGGTATTTTCAGAGAATCCGCTTAAAATTTTTGACGCCCGTGCACGCGTCGCTCGTAAACACCTTTGTTTAAGCTCCCAAACTCCTCCCTTTTCATTGTGAATATGTCTACTTCGTAAAACTCCACCATCTGAAAGCTCTCCCAAAAGACTGTCAGCAGAAAAAAACTCACCAGTTCTTTAGAAGAAATAGCGTCTTTAAGCTCAATTCTTGAGATGAAAGGTCGTTGAATGGTTGACATTTCGATTAAATCTAAAATCTAAAAAAATAATCAGGCGGAGCTAAATGGTGTGGTAGGTCAAGTCAATAATTCAAACTGATGATAAAGGTCAATCTTTATGAATATCCAGCCTATTACAAGGCAGCTACCTAAGGGGTTTTGCAAGCGAGCGTTCAGTGCTTTAATCACAAGTCATTTTAAAAGGCTGTGGAACAGCGAGCATTAGTCACCGGGGCACCGCCTACGCCACAGTAACGTCCCTGTGCACATCTTAGTTCTTTGGAAACCTCAGCGGAGTAAGGCATCTAGGTGTGGTCAAATATCAAACTACTTAGTCCAAATTTGGCGAGACTGATCTGCAGTCGGCAAATGAGAAAACAGTACTATCCTTGGAAGGTCTCAACGATGACAACGATGATGATGACGATGATGAATTATGTCTGTGGCAAAGACAGCAGTAGAATTGAGGGGGCTTTGCCACCAAACAGCACCATCAAGCTGAAGCCCTCTAATATTATAAAATTACACAGCTTTCTTAAAAGCTTAATATTGAGACCATTGGTCTGAATATTAATTGAGAATATTGACTTGCTAAGTGTCATTTTTTATTCACCTCTGATTCAAAACTCGGCTGGTATCTCTTCCATAAAGCTACACGAGCTTCGTATGACAACAAGAGCCCTAAAACAAACAATGACAAGTCTAGAACAGTTTCATTTTAAAAAGTGCTTCAAATAAGAGCGTTAGGAGTGAGAACTCTCCCCACCACACTCTCTGTTTTCACATTCACTACTGTCCACACATATCCCTGTTTTCCAGTGGCTTTGCTAAGGATGAGCTTGCATTCAGAAATTGACAATTAATGATTCTTGTTACAAGGGTAAGGTCCGCTAACACCGATCCCTGATCATATATCACTATATATCACTAAGATGACTCAGATGACTCCTGAAAAAGGAAATAGTGAAGAAGCCAACAAGATTCAGCTTGAGGAGGTTGGTCAATTGGGGGGGAGGGGGTGGGGGTGAAACTCACAACAGGGCAAAACCACTGGGTTGCATTCTTACATGCATTATGACAAATGCAAAATAAGACCGTTTTGCTGGAAGGGAATTGTGCTCTAAGTATGCACCATAAAATTTAATGCAACGACTTCAAAAGCAGTGGCCAACTTGACAATTATTGCTGCTTTGCTTTTAATAGAAAAAGAAGATATTCAGCCCACCTTTGGTATATGCAACAGCTTTGAAAAACATCAAGGGAACACTGTCAGTAATATTGAAGCTATTGTCTTGATAACTAAGAAACAACAGAAAAACAAGGTTAATTATTCTGGTATGAATCCTAACTAAAATGAAATAGCTGGGGCTTTCTGGATTTGGCCTGCATTGCAGATGTAATTTAACCCTGGTTAAAATAAAGTCGGGAAAGCAGCACTGATACCCTTGTTCTGTGATCACAACAGACTCAATGAATTACTAGAAGTACATTTCATATTTCCTTTTATCCTGATTGGCAAATCAACAATGGTATTTTCAACAGTCCAATCATGGTGTGTACTCAAATCCTAATACACAGGTCGAGCCCAAATGAACTCTGAGTCAATAGCCCATGAGGCCAAAGGCCTCATGGGCTATTGACTCAAAGGCCATGAGGGCGAGAAGAATAATATTATTGTTTTAGTAAAATCCAACTAGTTGGTCAAAAATATCGAGACAAAACAATTTAAGCTAGCAAAATGTGATACAGCCCCCATTGTTTTGGTTTCCAAAGTCGGCGCTTTTTCGCTACTGGTGGGCTATAACATATACCCTAGTAGTAGCTTAACCAATCAGAATACAGTATTGATAATAGACCACTAGCTGGATTTTACTAAAAGATGATATCACTGTCTCCCATGTTGGAATTCTCATATATTTGCATCTTGTATGTACACATGTAGTACCTTGATATTAAATCCAAACTTTTTTGACAGCAAAGAATCTTCTCTACCTAGTCATATGAAAGATAAGTTGAATTTAGAGACTTTGTAGAATAAAAGTGAAGAATGATCATGGCAGTAAATTATCCAATTTAAGCAACTGGAAAGAAGAAGCCTGAAAAAAATCAGGGCTTCAATGGGATTCGAACCCGTGACCTCCGCGTTACTGGTGCATTGCTCTACCAACTGAGCTATGAAGCCACACAGTGGGAGCGAGGTCAATTTATTGAGTAGAATAACTCAACAAATAGAATGAATGAATGAATTTATTGAGTAGAATAACTCAACAAATTACATGTACATAAACTCCAATGACAGAAGAAACATGAACATGTTTATGGTAGCTAAACAAAGCTCCCAACTTTCTTACCAAGGGCTTTGCTTGTGTTAGAGTTAGAAGAGGCAAACAGAATTCACAAAGTTTCCTTAGACATGATCCTGATACTTGTTTCAGAGGATAACATTCTCTGCAAGAAATGAAAAAGAAAAAAAATCCTTTCCCATATTTCCAACCGCCCTACCAGATTGTCACACATGTACAACTTACAATATTAAAAAAATAATAGACATAAACTTGAGCTGCAAAGTTTGTGTAACTGAAAATGAAAATGGTATACTGCAAAGACTGTCTTCTAAAGAGACTTGCAATTTGAATTTGCAGGGACATAAAAATATTGGTTCTGAATCATGCTGCCACCTTAGTTATTAGAAAACATTTCAGCCATCATCCACTCTTAATAATCAAATCAAATAATGTACCTTTCTTTGTCATTCCAAGTAAAACTTTCCATCACTTTCAGATCATGGCATAGTGATGACACCAGCTGAACGAAACAAAAGAAAATCACCTTTTTGTTTGAAATAACACTTAAAACCAAGACCTGTAGTAGAAGCCTGAACTTGCAGCTCTGTCTCCAGTACTATGGTATTGAACAACCCAGTTACCCACCCCTCCCTCCTGGGACAAATCTAGCCTGTGTATAGTTGCCCTCTCCCCTCAGGTAGATGCCGCAGTTAGGGGTTGGGGTTTGAAGAGGCCAGGATACCCTCTCCTTCTCAGGAAAGGATGGTGCTTCCAATCCTATCTCAAAGCACACCCCCACCACACCCACCCTATGGTACTACTAACACTACCTTCTGTCCCCCTCCCCCTACTTACACATTTGCTCCTGTGGTGCTGCAAAATACTGGATAGCTGTTAAAAAGGGGACAATTTTAAAAGGAAAAGGAAATCCTATCTAGGTGTAGTGTGGTTTAGTTTCATGTGTGTACTTCATAACAGACTTTTAAATAGAGAAATACATTTAACATTGCAGCAAAATACAAGGTTCTGCAAATGTTTTTGTACTCCTTAATACCTTGTCCACCATCATCTCTGAGGATTCCTCAGCACTATATCCCCAGTATTCTCCAACCTCAACCAAATTGCTGTGCTTGAGAGTGGGCGTGGATGCACGTCTCAGCTGTGTGAGAGCCCAAGACTTGGCTTTCCGGCTGAAAATTGTCTCTTGAGAATTGGAACAATTTGCGAGTGCTAAGCTGCATCTTATAACACTGTGGAACACATCATCTATGGAACAAAACATGACACAGCAAGTAACTCTATTAATAGATTAACCTGGAAGGTGGATTATAATATTAAATTCTTCTCAGTTAAAATTGGTGAAAAGTATTAAGATAAACCTTTTAAAAAAAATCACACATACAGAGGTCCAAAACACTTACTATTACTATTACTACTTTTCTCTCACGACAAATGGATGCCAAATTACAGGGCACAGCAGGCACCACCCTACCCCGCTACATCTACCTGAGATTATTCTCCGCATTCCCCTCCCCCCTCCTCCCATCCTGAACTCCTCTTCACTAGTAAATCATATCTCACCTGACAACAAAATGACACTGTTTTCAAATAACTGACCAAGGAATTTCCCAAGACTTGGAAACTTCTGCAAAATAAACTTTGGATTCCCTACCTGAAAAACAACAGTTAGATAATTACAGAACATTAAAAGTTAATATTAAACAGTTCAACAGTGGAACCCCGATATAACAATGGGCCAAGGGACTCGCGCAATGTATTTTCAACAATGACGTTTCTTTACATCGAGGTTTTTTTTCTATAAAACAAATGCCTCACGATAAATGGACCATGATCTAGGCCAGCTGTGTCTCAGCTGGGTTAATACATACATACCAATCCTTCAAGAGCATTTTCGAGCTGTTTCAGAAAAACTTGCAGCTCATCAAGGTATTCAAATGTATCTCTGCATTTTTCCGAGGTATCTGCACTTCCCCATTGAAGCACAACGTCAAACCATCTTTGCACATCTTCCTCGCCCACGGACATCATTTCAACGAGGCCGCCATTTTAGTGATACCTGACGAGAGAAACTGGGAACAAATGGTTTCCACGGTTTTTCTGGTCAGCAGCTAAACAGCGAAACAATAAAAATCAAAATGGCGGCCGTCAGATGAATGTTCAGGAAATTCGTCATGATTTTTCGCTGGAAAAGCTATTTACTATCGGTTTTCTTGACCATCCTTTGTACGTGGATAAATCCTCAGGAAGCTCTAGAAAAATTTAAATGTTCTGAGCTTCTTCTTGGGCAATATCCTTTTTATAGATACGGTATCTGTTTTGGGTTTTTGTGTATATGTGTTCATCTGGTACTGTTTAGTGTAATATTGTCTTGGTAAGCTTAACATATTTACCAAGTTGTTCCTTGACTAACATATGTATCGATGTAGAAGTCCAGAAATTGATTCGTCTACTCAAGCAGCTGTTGATTGTTCCAAGAATCACACCGTTGAAGGTGATTTGATCAGCACAATGCAATCTGAATTTTCTGCATGCAGGCAGATAGTGCTTTCTGATTGACATAACTTAAATTTGCATAATGCAGCGATGACAGCTTACTTGCACTCTCAAATGGAACGAAAATAATCTTTGCGTTCAACTAAAGTACCTTATTGAAACTCAGTTTGATGTTTTATACCCAGTTTTTTGTTATTAAGTGAGTTGTTTATTAAGTAATTGTTTTTGTTGAGTTTTCAGTATTTACGTTATCCCTCCACGGGTTTGCAACCACTCCGTTCCATGGTCAGATCATGTCATTTTATAGTCAGATTGTTCCACAGTTTCAGTGGCAAACCTGACATGAAAGATTCTTTTTTGGCTTTAAGCATGAGGGATGCTTTCTTGGCTTAAAGAACGAAGTATACTCAAGAGCAATGCCCTTGCTTCTGCTCATGGCTCAGATACTCCTGAATAGTTCTGACGATATTTTGGAACAGTCTGACTTGGAATGATTTGACCATGGAAGGCAGTGACCGAATACCAATCCATGATGTATCTAGATACTAAGAGCTCATAAAACTTACTGTGCCTTAAGTTGTGCAATGAAATTTATGGCTTATTTCCCAGACCTTTGCAAAATCTGGATGCCAAAGGTAGTGACCTGTAGAAGGGTTTTTGAAGATGTGAGAGTTTGAGCTTGATTTTTTAAATCTGCGCCTCTCAGACACACTCAGCTTAGGCAAAATGCCATTTGCAACATCCTGGTGTTCTTGTCATTTAGCATTTTATCATGGCCTATTAACAGATGGACTATATTTCGCACTTGTACAGTTGCATGGTTTCTTTGCTTTTCTTGAATCATCAATTATTATATTTTTCCTAGTGGAATGTGACACTACAGCCATAAACAAAGATGGACAAAATATAACCAAATGCTTTAAAAATGTAACATGCCGCCACACGTAAGTAAACTTCTTTTGTATGTATTAGCTACAACCTACAGTAATGTGTTTTCTGTATAGAAAAATCCTTAAAACATGTACATTATAAAACTCAGTTCTTAATTTATTTATTAATTAATCTTAAGTATTATTTTGCATTATATTGCCCAAGATAAGCTTTAAGATGGATATAAGATTCCTTGGAATTAACTGCTGAAGTATTCATGAAGGTTTATTTTTTGAAAGTCTTTGCAATTAGCAGGCCTGGAAAGCTGTTTTATGTTTGCTGTGTTTACATTCAAGATGAAAGTTTAATTCGATAGCATTGAACCTGTTAGTTCTGTGTTGAACAGAATTAACTGGTTTGTCAGCTGCAGTGTAGGACCCACTCTACGTTTTTGATGTTAAAATCTTGCCTTAGTGAGACCCAAACGCTAAAGAAAGGAGTCCCTTGTGCTAGCAATTGAAAGAAAAAAAGTACTAGCCCTAACCTTAAAGAAACCCAAAAGTAACTGTTCTTCTTGCTAACATGTTTTATCTTTAAATTCTCTGCACAGCAATGGTCATTCTTATGAAACTGCGCTTTTGCTGTCAGTCTTTCTTGGAATGTTTGGAATTGATAGATTTTATCTGGGATATCCAGCAATAGGTAAGATACATAGATGTGCACATACTTTGGCTGAAACTTGTACATCTTTTATGTGAACATAAAAAATAACTGTGATCATGAATGTTATTGTGTTGCCTGGGAAAAGCCAATCTAAAGCATGAAAACAAAAACTGAACTGCAGGCAGCAATGGTAATTAGTTTGAGGTTTTGCATAGTAGCTTGCATCATTTTTCTGATCTCCAACTGAATTTGTCATAACACAATAAAACACAATAAGTTTTCCTAAAATACAGTATTTCAAGCTTTCTTGGTTCTCTGTGTTGACATCAAAAGATGGAAATTTTTTTTCTCCTTTTTAATAAGTATTTATTAATATTTTAAATTAATAAGTAATTATTATTAATCTTCTGATGCGAAGTGCCTTTCTTCTTAATTTATAGGCCTGCTGAAGTTTTGTACTTTGGGCTTTTTCTTTGTATTTCATCTTGTAGACATTGTATTGATAGCGACTCAGGTGAGATACTACCTTTGATCATCATTAGAAATGACTTTCATAAATTAATAATGGGAACAGATGGCTTAAAAAAAAATTTGAAATGGAAATTTCACTTTCAGTCAAAGATGACCATTTTCCAATGGTAGCCTTAATCAAAGTACAGCATAGCAATATTGTTAATTAGGTTGTCACTGACAATATTATGCTAAACCTTAACATGCAAAATACGAAACCAGGCACTTTGTATATTATATAACATTTAAAAGAACTGTGAGTGTCTCTGGTACCTTTTCAAAAACTATTAAAGCACAGCATGTGTTTACTACTATTTATTCACAAAGACAATCTAAAGAAGCACCAAATTAATGCGATGTACTTGTTTGTTTAACAGGTTGTTGGGCCAGCAGATGGGTCAGCATATGTCATTGATTACTATGGTCCTCGATTGACCCACATCGCAAAGGATATGGACACATATTTGAAACCACGAGAATGACATTACGTGCATCACTTCTGGCAACATTCTTATTGTACAGAAAAATAAGTGATAGTGAGATTTTCAGGTGCCAGCAGCAACGAACTGACGAAATCTTACTGTAGATGGTTGAAAGGAGTTATATTGAGAAATTAACTCAAAGTCTTTGACGGGACTGGAGGATTATGAAAGTTGGTCAGGAAGGTTGAATACAGTGTGTGAAGCTGCAATCATCATTAGCAAATTACGTTAGTTTCTCTTATAAAAATTGGAAAATATTGGAAAAATAATTATGCTCATTTGGCAATGAAACTTCTTAACTGATCAAAATTCTGCAACTGAAGGTCTATTTAATGTATTGATTTTTTTGGGGGAGTCCATATTCTTGGAAAAAAAAAACATTTTTTGTTTCTGACAGAAACAGTAATAACCGATTATTTCTTGTGTGTGTCGGGCAACGAATGTCCTTGAAATTAAGATTGTTTGGCGTACAAATTTATTTGTAAGATATAATTTGTAAGCACTGCTGCAGGTGTACGTTGTAAATATTAACTGGAAGCTAGGTACATGTAGTGAAAATAATAAATTATAGTAGTTGTAAAAGAACGTGAAGTTCTTAGTTACGTAAGGTTGCGTTTATTTGGAGCACTAGAAACAGTGTGGAAAGTTAAACATCCTTATTATCAAATAGATTCCACTTTCCCGAGTGTTCAGCTACAAATTACAGTCTGCCTTGCTGTGATTACACCTTCCAATCTAGATACGCCTTGGTAGAAATTAGATTATTGTGCAATGTCAAATAGTTAAATTGAAACCGAAGAAGCTTTAAAAATTATAGTTGACTCTTTTGTGTATATCATGTCTGACTGTTTTTTTTACCTTTATTTTTTATTCTTTTTGTTTTCGGTATGAGAGTTTTGCGGGAGCGTTGTGAAAAAATTGAATCAGGACAGAATCAAACAACTGAATAAGCGACAAAGGGATCGCCTCCATATCTGGAACTCGAGTAATGGCTTACGAGTAATCTTAAAAGAAAATGTTTGGCTTGGTTTTTAATGTATTGTTCGTTTATAAACATTTCGCCAAGAATTACGCCCTGTGCTCTAAAGAATTCCATTCTTTTTTTACCAGCGACAACTGTAATTATTTGATAAAACTTTCCTTATTGTTTTCTTTCTGCTTTCAGCCACATTTTGGCGCATTTTCACGCTCTTTTAATTACATTCCGCGCTTTTCTGTGAGAACAGCTCCAGTTTATGAAACTCATTTCGAATTCATGCAACGGAAGATTTGTGATTGCTCGGTCAGTTCTAGAGCGCTAAACTTATCAAAGAATTTCGTTGTAAATTGGGAGGGCTTTATGTCTAACGAAACTGCCACAAAAGTTTCCAATTTTTTCTCGGCGGCTTATTCCCCTACGCGTGAATATTCTACAGCTAAGATAAAAAGCAAAGCTTCGTTTCCAACGCAACCAAGAACTTCCCAATTGCCGACGAAGCCCAGCGAAATGAAGTATTCGATGGTTACTGCTATATCAAGTGGTTATGTTGGCGTTTTACTGCCAATTTGTCTTCTTGCAATCTTTTTGTCGTGTGTTGTGTGCGTATATCATTGGCAGGGAATAACGGAAAGGAGGTTGGACTTGGAGGAGGATCGGAAAAGATGTCAAAGAAAGAGAACTATGTCAGAGTTCGACAGTGGTTGCGCTCTGAGGACCATTAAGCCAGTCAACAAGGTGAGACAATCAGTTTTCTTTCTGCTGATTGATCCATCCATTTTTGTACAATAAATCTTCTGCTATATCATGACAGAACATTTTGAATTATGACTTAATACCAGTAAGAACCTTTTTAGCCTGCTTCGCAGACAGTCTTAATCTCAAGTAGCTCGTAGCGAGGAGTTGTTCAAGGTGTGGGACGGAAATAAATAAAGCTACTTTTCTTTGCTCCGACTCCACCGATGTGACGGTACCCGCCCTTATGCAAACTTTACGTCTTCATGATCACATGATCTTGACAAAGTTGACAGTACCTCCATTCATTATGAATCATCATCATCATCATCACCATCATTATGGTCATCATTATGGTCATCATTATCAGCCTCACAGTCATCAGCATTGTCACGTCCTGGTCATTGTCATCATCTCAATCACCATCAAATTGTTTGTTTAAATCAAGAGCTGTGACTTCGACTAAAGTGCAGGACAAAAGACCTCTTCTTTTCAACTATAATTGTTTCATTTCAGAAACTAAACAAAGCACGATCGTACCCATGGAAGACAACCAAGATTCAGGATCTTCATGACATCAACAACAATGAGGGTTTTAACATTCCAATAAGTCCTGGAATGAAACAGGGGACAAGCCATTACGTTCGTAGAAGTTACCGGTCCTCCGCAGCGATGGCTCAAGCTACGGGGGGCTACGAGAGGCCAGTCCTGAAAAGGACCCCTATTCATGATAGCACTGGTCGCACCACCAAAGGGGACCTGTCAAGCGAAGGTAAGGGGTACATGTGGTGAAAGACAATCATTTGTTTGCACGAAACATCTGAGTTTCAGGGCAATTTGCTATCGGTGAAGAAAAAATGAAAAAGAAACAAAAAAGAAAATGACTTCGAAGCCAAGGAAAGATACATAGAGTAAAAATCCTAATAGCACAGCTATATTTTGAACTCGAAGAAAATCTTACTTATAATCGGATCGCTTATTCGTTGTTTTTATTCTATCCTCTGCGCATGCTAAACAGTGACGCTGTTCCGAAACGAGAAGTTAATGTTTTCGATTTGGTTTCATTGCCTTGTCAAAATTGATCAATCTTTTGAATTTAGAACCCTCCATCCCTTCTGTCCCGGATGTGAGCTTAAACCTGTCATCAGCAGATACGACAATCGAGAGCTGCTTGGTGATTTCCTCTCCAATCTTGAAAGAATACCCTGCTTTGAAGAATGAAGTTGTTGATGACGTCGTACAAGAAAATTTGGCCCACGTGACAAGTCATGGTGACGAGGGACAAGTGGTTACCGTGGAGACGATACACGGTCAATTGCTGGAGTATTGGGTGTAGATTTTGAGTGTAATATTTGTTCTTTCAAAGTGTATATAAATTAATCTAAGTGTGCTGCTAGATCATCGGTAAAACGTATCACACATATATTCATCAACTAATACACGTGTTTAAAATTACTAACATTAACTAAAATGAATTAAAGGAGCTGAAAAGTCTGTTGCCCTTTTATTTATTAGCCTTCTTCTCGTTAGCCTGTTCCTGGCTACAGGAATGTGAGGAAAGCGGTACCTTTTGATCGTTTTGACATTTTACATTTTGACACGCGAAATGTTTTTTTTCAGGAAGTCGGTGGAACAGTGGGCGGATTGATGCTTACAGGCTCTCCTCTTCACTCTCTTACCGCCGTTTTTCCTCTTTCGCTATTTCTTTCCTCGCTCACTTTTTTCTCTCGTCCGCACTGACTGAGAACCTGGCACGGGCCAGGCTACAGCCTCCTCCTCAGGCGCTTCGTTTTTCGCATGGCAGAGGCGAGCGCGAAACGCGAGTGACTGGTGATGAACCGCAAGGGACCATGGGAAGGGTCTCCCTCCCGCCTTCCTTTGCGCGCTCAACGAAAGAGAGACGTCTGGGTACGAGGCAGGGCCAGGCTACGTTCTTGTTGTCGGAATATCCGACACACCGGTGTATATGTTTATGCCGTGATTAGGTGCGGAAGGGCTGCTATCCAGAGTTTGTGCGTGATAAGGAAGGGGTTGAGGACCTCGGTATGGTCTAAAAATAACAGATAGTCACTCCTTACCCCCTCCCCGGAGACCCCTCCCCTAGATCCACCATTTAAATAGCGGCAGGTGTAGGACTCATTCTCGAGGTGGATTTAGTACCCGGCTTTGCCGATGGTTCGTCGTAAATTTAGCTTTAAAATTAACTCATTGAAAGAACACGCGAGTGAGAGCGAAGTTTGCCAGTGCTTAATTTGGAAGCCATTATATGAGTCTTATATTACTGAACCATTATATCATGCTTAATACTCTTTCTGGCCACAACTCCCGGGGGGGGGGGGGGGGTACTCCCTTATAAGGGCTTAATGGGGACGTGCGGTCAGCCAGGGTATGTTTTTCGGGATTTTTGTCTTAAACAGGGTATCGATTTTATCAATTTTTGTCTCAATCAGGGTATCGATTTTATCAATTTTTGTCTTAAACAGCTGTAAATAGTTTTGTGATTGCCAATGGATTAAATAAGAAAGAGTTTCGATATTATTAATTGTGTCACACAGGGTATGGTTTCGGGTTAAATGTCTTAATCAGGGTATCAAAAATCGGAATTCTGTCTTAAACAGGGTAGGAAAATCAGCGATTTTTGTCTTAAACAGGGTCAGGGTATGAGGGGAGGGGCCGGGCCGCACCTCCCCACCCGAGGATATATCGAGTATCCCTCCCGGGCCACAACTCGACGCTATAAAGAGCTATAAAGCCCTTTACTACCCAGAGAGTTGAACCAGGCCTAGTATTCTCTATGATGAAAGAAAATCATAGTACAGTCGAATCGTTATGAACGACCACCTCTCGTAAGCGACCATTTCCATAAGCGAGCACTTGCAAAACACCAAATATTTTCCGAGTCAAAGCCTTAAAGTTGGAATAAGCGACCGCGACTGACTAAGTTACGCTCATAAAAAAAACCTCTTTTTAGCAAACACCTGATATAATGGTCTAATCTCTGGGTTTGTGTACTACACAACATGGATTTACCTATATTTTAACCCCAAGAAACTGTGCGTATATTCTCTCTAAAAAGTAGATGTGTTCGCCTCTCCTCGAAAAAGATCTCCTGTAGTTCAACTCTCCCGTGTGCGACCACTAACCCCTAGCACATGTTGCACTAGTTGGGCAGGCTGTTGGGTGGTCATAAACAGGAGGTTCGACTCTGAATTGCCTGTGCCGATCGGGGGAGATCCTGATATTACGTGACAGTTTAACTCGTGACTTACAGTCACCATGTGCGGTTTGACTAACTTGGCGTGAAAAGAAGTCCATTGACATCATCATAATAATAATAATAAAATAATTTATATAGCGCTAACTCCACTAATTGACCAAAGCGCTTTACAATTCATAACATTAAAATAATTAAAAAGATCCCACTGGTAATAAAATATGAATAAATTAAAAACCTATTTGCAGTCTTATTTATAAAAATATCACAATAAATCCTACATCATCTTGGGAAATTGTTGATAAATACTAAACGCGAATTTCTTGAGTCGTATCTTCTTGGGGAAGCAAGCTGCCTTCAAGGAGGGGCTTAAAAAGTGCAGATATAATAAATTGTAAATAGCAATTAGATTATTGTATCGCAAAATGTAACAATTGAAATATTGTAAATAGAAAATTGTAGATAGAAACCTGTGAACAGTCATTTGTAAATATTTTCGTGCAAAGTCAGCCGAGTAAATGTTTTTAGTACCTTTTCGTTATTGCTTTTTGTTCAGTTTAGTTATGTTAAACGCGACCACATCAGCTAAGCTGTAAACTTATCGTGTTTTTAAAATAAAAGATGTAGTTGTTGTTGTTGTTGTTGAAGTTCCGGGTCCAGTCCTTTCCAGATAAAGAGGCCAGGTCGCTTGGACTCAAAACATGTTACTGTTGTCTGTTTGAAGAAAGTGACACAGTTTTACAGCAGTTCCTTTTACAAGAATGAGCCCAATAATAGCACATTGATTTTTAGAATCAGAAGATGCCTGGTAGAGGAAGGGGTAGGCGGGGCATAACATCGAAAGATTACCAGGAGCCGCTGCGAAGACCAGGTGAAACGCGAGAAACAACGTCTACAGCGCAAGATGGCGCGAAAGACTCTTCTTCCGCTCTGAGCGAAAGTGAAAAGGGTGAGAAAATGCTTTATTATTTTCCCAGTTAAATTTAGAGATATGATTAAACATATATAAGCAAATCCTTTATGGCACAAGGTTAAAGGCTTCTATTCACGGCCTCAATCTCGATCTTCTTATTATACAATTCGGATCTTTCATCTTCCCTGACTTATTAATAATTTTGCATGCCATTTGAAGTGTAGGGACCGTTTTCTCTTTAGGATCTTATATCATGTTCGAATTTGAATTTTACCCAGATCAAACAGTTGCCGAATATAAACTTAAGCTTATAATTATACAAATGAGATTAAGTCAATAGGTGATATTAAACTTTGCTTTTGTTTCTTAAATTAAAGAAATAGTTTTAACGAGAGTGTAACATGGTATGATGCAGTGCTGTGTGTGACTACTTGCGTTCAAACAGTTAGGAACTTCAGAATGCCTGGCCACTTGTCTAAACGCTGCATGAGGAACACACAATAGTTTCTTTTGTCATTCGAGGAGATGTAAATATGAAGTGGCTGGGTATTCTGAAGTTTAGCAAATGTATTATAAAAGAACCATACTCTGCAAGTTTCTTTGACATTCTGCCAGAACTTTTTGTACCGTTATTTGAAATAGTTAATGATCCACCTTTGGAGGAACCAGCCCATTATAAACAAGCTGAAGACACTGGGACAAGCCAAGATTCAGAGGAAAAACTATTGAAAGCCAGTGAGCAAAAGGAGTCAGAGGAGAGTGATGTCTCACCTCAAAAGACAGAAATTTTTAATACTACTTTGTCTGAAGGCAAGGAGGAAAGTATTGTAAACACTTCTACAAAAATTGAGAAGAATGATGAAAAGGCTGCAGAACCAGCTGAAGTGAAAAGTGGTGTTTTAAAAACAACAATTGGACAACAAGCAGATAAGATAACTAAGTTATCACCACTTGCAGCAGAGTTTATTCCAAAAACTGGTTACAATCTACAGTCTCTAGTAGAAGCACCAGAATTTGTTCCAAAGTCATTCTCTCAACAAGGCCAGAGACCTCCAATGCTCCGACAGCTGAGCGATAAACCTGAAAATGAGTTGATGAACTGTGTGAAAGATGTGTTGTTTGGTTTAACACAAACTCCTGGCGAATTGGATTCTTATGTGGAGACTTTGGTGAAGATGTTACAAAAGTGGCTGAGTTCTCTTGATTCCTTGCAGGAAATTGTGGATCTCATCTTTGATTATGTAGGTATAATTTTAACAGTGGTTCCACTGAGTATTTATTTTGCTGGCAGTGCTAACCCTTTGAACCAAAAATCTGCATTTATCAGTCTTTTTTGCACTGTACTCCATATTAATGCCCCCCCTCCCCCACTTCTCCTGGCCTACCCATCGCAATTCAAATATGGCAAGCATTGTTGAACTATTTCACTAGCTGTGGAAACCATTTCTCTCCAAGTTAATTGTGTCTGTTTCTTTTCTTAGTCAATAACAGAACCTAATTTCCAGTACATGGCAGCCAAACTGTGTAACTTATTATCAGAGAAGGACAAGAAAATTGTCACTAAAAAAAGTGAAACTTTTCGCAGTGTGTTTCTCACCAGGTACTAAAGTACATGTAGTTACAGTTCTGGATGCTTTATTCTGAGGGCTTCCACTTAGATGACCCTGGTAAAGACAGATTTAAGACAGCTAACCATGTTTAAGAATTCTATCTCAGCTCTGTTTTCAGTCATGAACATACTTTCAAATGGACCTTGTTCATTAATGTCAGCTAAAAATGTATATTTAGCTAAGCAGAAAATTAACACCAGCTCCAGGAAGATCTCCTTTTGGTGATCCATCCTGGAGGTAATCTGCCAGGCATTCGTCGTGCCCTTGGTCATAGCACTGTCTGTTGATTTTCCAGCCTAGTTTGTCCTTTCACTCACTTCAGGTAGCTTCTTTCAACTTTTCAAGATTTCTTGTCATTTTTTTTTCCAGATGCAAAGATGAACATATAAAGCGAGAGGCAACCCTGCAAAATACAGCAACTAAAGCACTTCTTCTTGGCTTTGCAATGTTTGAGGCTGAGCTCTTTTGCAACTACAGAGTAAGGTTTTTTTTCTATTTTTTACTTTTATGCATTTTAATACAAAAGTAAGTTAACAACTAAGAGTGGCTTTAGTGCTAGTCGTCTGCAGTCAGGCGGTATGTGTATCCCCAGTTGTTCACTACATCTTTCACGTGATTGAATGGCATGTGGAGTTTCCTTTGTACAGTGTTTTTTTACGCAGGATTTTTTCACAGTCTTCTTTCCCTGTTCTCTCCCCATTTATAATTTTTTTTTCAGTGTGATGGGTAAATTTTGAATGTTTACATGTATAGCCCTTAGGTGAGAGTCACCCATTAAAAGTGTTTCACAGAGGGCTGATAGAAATGCTGAACACCCTTCTACAAAACCATTCAGAGGATTGCCTGAAATGTATTGGAAAGATATTAAAGGTAAAGAAGTTGTTTGATTAAAACTAGTTTGTTCTTTGATGATATTGGTAAGTCCGCAATGGACTTGTTGGGATCAAATCAAAGTGTTCACTGGTTTTTTACTCACCTAAATGTCTCAAAGTTTCTTGGGCTTTGAAAATTACTTAGTCACTCTGGTAGCCTGAGAAAACAGCCAACATTCTGTGACACCACCACTGTTTTCCCAACAAAATGACACCTAAGAAACAAGCGCAGAAATTCCATACTGATGACCCGTCACTACCCAGATCTGGGTAGTGCTTCTGATTGGTTGAAGCAAATTTAACTTGCAGCAGTTGACCTATTAGAAGCACTTCCAAGATCTGAGTAGTGACACATCATCAGTATGGAATTTCTAAGATCGTTTCTCAGACGTCGTTTTGCGGGAAAACCAGTTGTAGCATCACGAAATGTCGGCAGTTTTATCAGGCTATCACTCTGGAGAATTTTTATCGTGAACACTTTTCTTTTAGCTACAAAGGTGCGTTTTTAATTTGTCCTTACCTTTGGATGTAAGTTGTAATGTGGAAAATGTTGTGATGTATTCTCTTAATAGTAACATTTGCTGAACATTTTTTAGATGACAGGCTTTCTTCTGGATGATCCTCAATTTTTTGATGAGAAAGACCGCAAAGAAAAAGTTGATAAAGTTTTCAACGATGTCAGCAACCTGTCAAAAGACTCTGGTCTGTCAGAAAGGTAATCATACTCCTTGTTCAGTTTGACATCAGTCTTCCAGTCTTTCAGTATGAATTTTTTTAGTGTGTTGGGGCAGGGAAGATTTGGGGGAAGGGGAGGTGGGAAGAAAGTTGCAAAGCCATAGCATTGTTTGATTATCTAAGGAAAACTGCTGATTTTATGGTGTGTATGAAACTATTGGATATCAAGAGGGTCTTAAAGTCATCACTCAGTGCCTTTAGCCATTATTAAACAAAATGCTCTTCTTAAGTTATGAAGAAGATACATGTATCAAACAAATTTCATTGGGAGCACTAACCATAATACGGTAAAATTCTGAAAATAAGCCCCGGGGCTTATATATTTCAAAGGCCCTTTCTGAGGGGCTTATTTTTGGAGGGGCTTATGTACGGAGGGAAATTTGCGTTTCAAAATCGATTGGGCTAGCTTGTAGTTTGAAGGAAATTTACCATTTTTGCTTTGTGTTACTTTGTATTCGAGGGCAAATTCCAAGTAAAAGCCCCCCGGGGGGCTTATATTCGGAGGGGGGATTTAACGGAGGGTTTTTTGCGTTACGATTTTGGGGGGCTTATATTTGGAGGGGCTTATACATGGAGGGGCTTTTTTGTATTGGTAATTTTTGCTGGCATAGCATTAAAACAAGAAAACCTTGGCCCAACTGTTTCAAGTTTCAATCCATGTCTATCCTTGCCATCTGTTGCAACAGTCAATAGAAAACAGTTTCAACGCCTACAAAACTGGACCAGTATTTTTGGAATTCAATTGAGCTTTTAAAAAGATAGCAAATAGCTTGGCAGAGCCTCTTTAAGTTGTATTGCTGGTAAGTATTTTTTTTTCTGTTGTCTTGGCAGTGTCAGAGAATTATTGTCAAAAGTGATGGAACTAAGAGCTTCCAACTGGGGGAGCGGGACAAGCGAGGGAGCTGTTGGAAATTACCCTGTTTATCCTTCAGATGATGGATATTACTATTCTGATTATCCCCTGGGCATGGTAAGTTCTTTATAACGGATTTGTCACAAGTTGTGTCAAAAAAGTGGGTTTTTATTTGTGTTTCAATTTTGAATCTTATTCTTGCCTGACCTTTGTCAATGGTAATTTCTGATTATAAGGATAGGAAGAAAAAACACTAATTAGACCAGAGAAAAAAAAGTTAGATATGAAAATTATCTCTGGTTGTCGTGCAAATGACACTAATATTCAAATGAAAGATTTTCCAGTGGATCTCATTTTGAAAGGGTGGGTTTTGGAAACTCGGAAGTAGCCTGTTTTATAGTTATAAGGATAAGAAGAAAAAACACTAATGACTAATTAGACCAGAGGGAAAAAAAGTTAGATATGAAAATTCTCTCTGGTTGTCGTGCAAATGACACTAATATTCAAATGAAAGATTTTCCAGTGGATCTTATTTTGAAAGGGTGGGTTTTGGAAACTCGGAAATAGCCTGTTTTATAGTTATAGCCTGTCCACAGTTGTTTTTAACGAATCTCACGCGTTTGTGCAAGCGGTCAATAGCCCCCCTCCCCTCCCCCCCACCTCTGCGGTTTTTATTTTCATACGCAGGCTTGACGAACTCTGAAGAGAGCTAGAGGGCCTGTGAAAGGACTAGTTAAGTTACTGCCTTTTGATGTTTTAGGATGAATTAAGCTTACAAGATGACTTGACTCCTGTGACAAACCCAGGTGAGAAAGAATTGAAAAGAACATGTGATAATTTCAATTGAAAGTGTGTCAGCTTGATACCAACGGAATAACCTTATTACAGAGAATTCATGGCATTAATCGGTCTACTGACCTGCAAACCCCAGTCTTTCATGGACAGTTTTCTCATTGAAAATGCATTTATAATATGTGTCCTTGATTGAGCCCGATTACATTTTCTGTTTTCTTCGTCAAAAGTGGTGACTCCGAGCCGGAAATATACCCTTCCAAAAAAGAGAGAAAAACTGCTACTGCTCCGCCGGGCATTGAATAATTTTTAGATGTATGGTGTGTCGTTCTGCATTCATGAAGACCCCTCAAGTAAACAGGATGATGTGACTTTCCAGTTATGTGTGAAAGTCATATCAGCGCGATATCATGTCTGTATTAACTAGACATGCCCTAAAGGGGACCTTGTTCAGAGGCATCCTGTTAATATAGGTTTGTTCTCATATACAGATCAATGGAGCGACTATTATGATGATGTAGATGAACCATCTCTGATGCAGGAGACTTATAAGTACTACTTTCCAGACCAGTATAATGATGATGATGAATACTACGTGTAAGTGGTACAAATTCTTGTCCCGTGTTAAATGTTGGCTTATTTTTTTAGTACCAGCTTCATTGGTGTACCATGTTTTATGGCCCTCATTTGTGTTCAAAAACTCCGGCCAGTGCTCAGAAATTCGTGAATCTGAATCTCTGTTTTGCACATAGACCTCTTTGCACCTCTGGGAGGCTTGTGCAAGAAATCGAAAACCGTGGGGGGCGTATGATGGTAGAAACTCTGTGTTAAAATCTTACTTCATTACTACCCTCTGCACAGTGCGCAAAGCGCGAATGAAAACACAACGACATGTATGGAGTGTGACTCTTGCTGGGAGCCTAATGGACACAATGGACCCGCGCGTGCTTTATTGACAAGATATCTTCGCAATACGGTTCAACAATACAAATGATCTTAAAAGTACTATCAAAAAATTACAGAAATAATATAATTTGTACATAAACGAACATTTAAATAATATGGAACGTGACAGAAAGTAGAATCACTACCCGGTACGAAAACCCGGAATAAAAAACCCATTGGGACAAAAAAAACCGGGAACGTACTCCTCGATCGAATGCAGTGTATCGAGCTCCGAGGATTAGAGCTTTGGACTAACTTAGGAACTAATAATAAGTTTGGTCACCGACAACGGCTGTCCAAAAGGCGAGATAGCCAAAAACGCTTCTACGTCGATAGTTATACAAATACTCATAATGTATAATCAAATGTACACAGGCTAAAAATTTCCGGATTCCGGAATCTGGAATACCTTGCAGAGAGATCCGTAAAATTTTGATTGATTGAGTTGTTTGCTTATTTCCTTTCTGTTTTCAGTCCAAATGAGGATGATAGCGGATATTATGTTGAAGAGGATCCTGAATTTGATGATGAAATACATGAAGAATTCGAAAAGTTTTTACAAGAACAAGAAGGCTTATTCAACTGAAATTGTGAGAGCATCATTGTCAACATTTCAAGCATTAACTGACAGTAACGTTGCGGTAATAAAGGAACGAAGCACGTGCTTTTCAACCTGAAGAATGATGGACTTAAGTCTCAGACTAGGCTTGCTGTGTTTCGTTGCGAACCCTGTTGCACCCAGAGTAGATCAGTTATATATGAGATGTGTAATATAATTTAAACTTTTGATTCGACGGACGAAATCCTTAGGTGTGATCACAAATTGCTCTTTCATTGCTTTCAGGCGTGTTGTTTTTAGTTCTAAGTATTGAGACTGTGGTTGAAATCCTAAGTATTTTAAGGTATGAACATTTAAATGATGTCTCTTGAGAAGCACTTTCACTCGGTACTATTTGTTTTGCTTCTTTTTTTCCATATTTTACAATATAAAACTCTAATTTTTCTTGAATTGTGAATGATAGTCTTAAAAGATTGCCGTATTTGGCGCTAAACTAGATGTATTAAGACAACGACGATTTCAAATCTAGGCTTATTACTGGTGTGTGAGTAAAGACGGAGATTAAAGTGTGCCAGCTTAGTTTTCAACTTAATGAAAATAAACTTTTTCTTTGACACTTGTTAAAATTAGTGTCCATGAATTAGCAAAAACTAGATCTTACAGACGCATATGTTGTCCCATAATTTGTTGTACACAAAACCTAATACTACGTGCATAGTCAATTAAAAATTTTCGAAGCTTCGCTAAATGTGTTCATTACTTGAGTTTGCTATGCTTCATAATGTGCGAGAGTTGAACAAAGCGGTCGGAACCATGAACTGGCTGCTGCCACCAGTTTGCCGGCTTTGATCAATAATTTATTGACTTTTAATAATTTAACCCGCTGTGCGTCTCTTGTAAATATCGAAACCTGCAGGTGTGGTTTTTACAGCTCGAAGCAGACGTGTTGTGCATGTTTATTTAGTGAATATTTTCAAAACAGAACCAAAAACGTTGCTTGATTTTGAGGTAAATATACATCATTTGTCATGGTAGAGATGGTCATCTTGTTAGTTGGCAAATCCTCGTCGGTTTCTGTCTTTTTTATTTCCGATTCGCTGTTTCCCAATTACCCAGTAATTTGCCGAGTTATGCATAAGATTGGGATTGTTTATAATTTCCCGTCGTCGCCTAGAATTTTTTCAACGTGTGGCGATCCTATTGCTGACAGAGTTGCTCCGAGAACGAGCTAGAACGCATGCAGTCAGAAATGAGTGCTGAATGCTGAAAGTGCGCTTAATGTTTTTAGTAAGATCGGCAGTTTTGGAAGTACCAGCGGAGGATCATTAGGAAACCCTTTATCAGAATATAAGGAGAAAAGAAATGCTGTAGGAAAGGATGTAAAGGCATGGGCTGGGGAGGGTAAAAACAAAAATTGTCCTCTTTGCGTGTTCACAGATTACAAACTGATTACTTATTACTAGACGTGTTTACTTTAGTTGGAGAGAGTGTATACATTTGTCAATATCACAGAATTCTTTCCTAACCACGGAAGACTCGGCGTTTAGCGAAAGAATCTGTTCCCGTTCAGTAAACGTGAATTCACCACTTACGTCCACGAAGCCAGTGGAGAAATGTTCATAACAGTGAAGTACGGAGGTAAGGTTTGCATTTTGTCTTGAGTCTTGTGTTATGAACTGTTATTGACTACGCCAGTTCGAAACGCAAGTAAAGTTATTTCTCGTCGACAACTGCGTTTTTGAGTATAGTCGTAGTTTGATGCCTGGTAACGATAAATAGGTTGGTTTCCTTGTCGGTTGTACAGAGAGAGGTCTTGAGATCGCTGGACGTTCCCGCGTTATTTCTGTGAACTATTTGAGCATGCATTCAATATATTGTCGTAAAGACAGTCAAAATTCCTTTACTAATTAAGCAGAATGGCGGATTCGAAGCTTAATAATCGGATAAGTTCATCAACGTACTACGATTGATTAACCGGAATAAACTTCAATTTAGGAAGCATTTTGAAACCGGATCTCTTACGGTGGCCCTGAGATACCCACAACTTGAAGGTTTCCTAACTTCAAGTGATAACTTCAAGTGATACAACTGGAGCAGATGACCTATACAGCATTGTCTATATAGTGTCGGTGGCTGTACATGTATTTATGGATTAACAACAGTTTCATGCGACTTTCCCACAAAAATAAACTATACCCTTTAGACAATTCGATGGCAGTAAGAGTTGGTCTTACTCCTCGGCGACTAGATGGCAAGGTACTCGTAGGATCTGTATGTGGATGAGTATTCTATTCTTAGGTTGATCGATACATTTTCTTACTGTTTATTGTTTACTTAATCTAGATCACGAAGAGGCCCTGTTCAATCCTAATTGCCGCATTCTTCATTTGTTAGAAGACATTAGAAGGCGATGCAACTGTCCAGAAAACGGTTTGTTTTCTCATTATTGGTTAGCGTACGCGAAGAGAGTTAGAGTCTGAACAGTTTTTTTTCAACTTAGCGTGCGTCAACAGAGGCGGATCCAGGATTTTTCGTAGGAGGGGGTGCACTACTAAGGAATGGCGTAATTGACTGGTGACGTAAACAAATTTTCATAGCGAATACGAAGAAGAAGGCTTTCGACTAGGCAATAACATAATGTGAACTGCTGAGAATACATATCAAATGATAAAGCAGATTTTGTATAACTGTAAAGCAGACTGCACAGTGTTAATTAGAAAGCCGCAGGTCATTTCAGGGGGGGGGGTGCGCACCCCCTGCACCCTCCCCCTAGATCCGCCCCTGGTCAACTTCTTTATAATAGTGTTTTTATAATAGTTTTCCTTCCATTTTTTTTTCTTCGTAGTTGTTATCGACTTGTCGGATCTGCGAGGCGCGGTCAAAAATCTCACTGATCACCAGTCTTCCAACGCCAGTGAATTCCTCAACGAAAGGGAAACATTTATACTGGTGCGAGTTGAAAGTAAGACATGTATTTTCGAATTTGATCAAGAAAATGTTTACATTTCTTAAGTGATTATTCAGCAAGATTACTATAATCTTGAGGAAACTGTATTCATTAGCTTTATCATTTTGAATAGTGCATCTTTTTTACTAGTTCCTGATATTTTTTTTTTAGCCAAATGTTAGTACTGACCAGTCAACAAAGTTTATGTCAGCAGTAGTATTATATTCATATAAAAAGCAAAGGCAAAGAATGATAGATAATAATGATAGACTTTAGCGAAATAGTATGGAACCGTTTGTTCGAGAGGTTTTAGGTAGTTGTTATAATAGTTAATATCTATCCCAGATTTTACTTAAAATGCAGGGGCGGATCTAGGTTTTTTTTAGGAGGGGGTGCATTCGTCTCTTGCTCTTCTTCAACACCAATAAACCACATAGTTTTTTTTTTTTTGCAGAAAACCAGTTGTATTAGAAAACCGCAGATCATCTCGGGGGGGGGGGGGGCGCACCCCCTGCACCCTCCCCCTAGATCCGCCCCTGAAATGATCATTACTGCCCCCCTTCTTTTTCCAGAAAACCCAACAGAAGGGCGCGACTTTCCATTGTACACACCTCTCCTAGATGATGAGGATGTACTGACAACCGATTTCTTAGGTGAGCAAAGGCAAATCGTTGATGACGTCAATGCTTTTTGGTTGTTATTGTAATTTAGCAGCTTTTATTAATTCTTCACACTTAAACTGAGAATGAATACAAAAACTAAAAATTACTTAAAACCGCTACAGAGCCGCAAAACACAAAATATCCAAACATAGTGACGTCATTGTTGACATTTGGTTTCTTGAGCGTGCAGATTTCTTGGAAAAGCGAAATAGCTAACTAAAATTGACACTAAACGAGTTGAAAGCAAGGGCTTGTTAAACATCGTAGCCTGTGCAATCTTTAGCCCTTTGTATGTAATAGTTAAAGAAATCACCTGGCAAATGAGCCCATACCCTCTTAAAATTAAATAATTTAAAATTTTAAATAAGGTTTCGAGAGAGCATTATATTACCTCAGTATAAGTGGCTGCAAAAGCGAGAGCATTAAACAGTTCAAATTTACCGTTTATTGTTTATCTTTTATAGTAGTGACAGGCAATATCCACTTGTTTTGGAACAACTGTTTTGTATTTATTACAGAAAGTTTACGACGGACGCCCACAGACACATTGGAAATAAGCGGCAGAACCTCTCGTAGCATGCGTCGAAGTAGCATGAAACCAGGTGTCAAGCATAAAATGTCTGCGAATTCAGAAAAACTCAGTCCAACGGGAAATAATAACAATGGAAATAAACTTCCGGCGAGTAGACGAAAATCAAGCTCTAATCGGAGGAGTTAGATTGATTTCCTATTTATGCATCTTTCTGGATTTCTTTTGTCCACAGTGCGTGCTCTCACCGACTACTTCGGGCTCACACGACATCTAACAACAAAACTGTTTCCCGCCAAAAAACCCCAAGGGGCATTATTGCAAAAGCTATGACGTCAGAGATAAACTTCCAGTCGTAAAAAGTTTGCCACCATTAATCAGTCTTTTTAGGTTTTTGCGACGACAACTATATGGCCTTGTAAGATATGAATGCTTTTGTATAGCAACCTCCTTGTGCATAAACGTTGGAATTTGTTGTCTCGCATTGTTAGTTGCTTTACAATGTAAACGGAAATAACATACATTTATTTGGTTTTACTTATTTATTAATTAAGAGTTCTTGTATATTAACTTGACTTCGTTGTTAAATTAAACCTTTTGTATTCACACAAAGACAAAGGTGTTTAGGAAATTAAAGATAGACTACAAGAACAACGAATACTTAACCTCAAAGACGGTCACTGTAAAAATAAATTGATTATAATCATTCCACCCAGATCTCTTGAGATAGGCGATGCCACCTCCTTCAGCTAACTTAGCAGTATATAGTGAACTTTAAATCATTTGGTTCAATTTGACGTGGAAAAACATAGGATAAAAATGTGCCTTTCTCGTACAAAAGCACAGTGTACCCGTGAATCAGTGATAACTCATTTACATTTGACGCTTTTACGCTATTAACAGATGAAGGTTAAAGGTATTTCTCAGTAGTTTCTCATGGAACACATAAACGCTCAGATAACGGCCGGCCTTATTGACAGTGGTTAAACCCAGTAATATACGACTGTGATTCTCTCTCCCACTGACTTACATACCTTTTATAACACAAATTTATCAGGTGACACAAATGACAAAAATCAATCTTTATTAAAAGGATTGACATCGGTTTTATTTCCATCATAAAAACCATGGCCACTCTAAAGAAGTCATTTTACAAACACTAAAAACCCACTTTGACCAGCCGTAGGTAATTGACGTAAAACAAAAGAAGAAAATAATTAATTGTCAGTAAAAAAAATAGCTTCGGATATTAAATTTGAAGGCTTTGTCTCCAAAGAAGTATCGGGATTTGAACGCAGGGAGTTTTAAAACAAATTATAACAGACAAAATAATGCTCTTAACACCTCATTAGAGAAGAGTAAGCATGTTTTGGGATTGGTAGCTTTTGTATGTTAGGACAAGTCCGCTAAAAATGATATTTTTATATTACTGGGTAATAACGGTGTTGATAAGCCTTCTATTATTGTTGTCAACAAACAAATTATATACATGTTTAGGTCTTGCTGGACCATGAAATTTACTGCAAGTCAATAAGCTCTTTGGGATAAATGTTTTGTTTTGACTTTCAGAAACCGTTTACGCTTGGTCACTTGTGTGAAATAATAATTTAATTATTGGAGTACATGCACACGAGGAGGTATTCGACCCGGGCGCTTAATCGGAAGAAAATGTTTGTTAAAATCTGTGTATAATTTTTAAACTTAACGAAATATAATATCTGCTAGATAACGTATAACTCTGTACTGTAGACATTTCATGGTTTTGGATGTTTTCTTAGGCATATTTAATCCATTCTTTGAAAACAGATTATTTCTCTCCTTCGCGTGTTGTATGCTTCTTCGGCTGGCTTTGTTTAGTGAGATTGATTGTATAAGTTTATTTTATTTGCAATTTAAAAATAACCCCTCAGTTGCTTCAGTCAATAAAAACGTAGATTTCGTGCATCTTGTTTACATAAGGCTAAAACTTGTTATTGCTTTCGACCACATGCACAAAACTGCATTTTAATAACCTAGAATCCAATCTGGCGTACATTTGAACAGGTTCGTTCGATATATAAACTCTAAATGTCGGTCTCTTTTAACGCGGAAATATAGGCTAGAAGCTTTTTATCTATATTGGTTACTTCAACCCAACTGTTTATGACTGCATCGTTTTCGAAATCATGAGCTAACAGTTGTGTTGTTAGATTATCTTTCAAATCTAAGGCGTTCAAGTCAAGTTTTCTACCATAATCGTCCGCGCCACGCTGTGGTGTGGTTTCATCATAAGCAGGCTTCTTCGGATCTTCTAGTGAGTTTCGGTCTTTAAAACCTCGCGCAGTTATAGGTTTCCCTTCCTTTCTTCTTTCATTCATTAATAACTCTTGTTCTTCTTCCCGCTGTTCAAGTACAGGTGATCTTGCGCGCAACTTAAGAAAGTCTTTTGTCGTTGCAGGGGACACGTTAACGTCAAGGTCTTCGATTTCGAAAAAATCGTTCTTGGAACTTCCTTGTTCGTTGCAGTTATGATCTTGTGAATTGAGAGATGTACTGAGTGTCGCATTTCCGTTAGGTACAAAATCTTGAATTATGTCCGACCCTTTTTTAAGATCCTTTTTTCCTTTCCTTCTCGGATCTTTCCTTTTTCCAAATGAAGCAAGGGAGGGTGTACTGGATTTTCGACCTTTTTCCGCCGCATCGCTGGATGAGTCTTCCTCGTTTGCGTGCTTGTACACTGCTAACCTAAACTTGCCACTTCTGTTTAAAGGATTAGGCGTTCTTTTCGCTGAGTAAACATCAGAATCACTTCTACGGCAGTCACACTCAAAGAAGCCTTTAAACACTTTTTTAAATTCCTTGTTCAGTGTCCCGTATGCAATGGGATTCAACGCACTATTCGCCATAGGAAACACGTTGGAGAATCGAAGGACATAAATACTATATTTGGAACTTTTCAAGTTGCCATAAGTGAACCACAAGAAGTTAATATGCTGTGGTAGCATACAGATTGCGTATAGAACTACAAGGGCGATGAGCATGTTAGTTATTTTAGAGGTCTGCTTCATTCTTTGCCTCACTGCATTTGCAATCGCTTGAGAACTTTTAGGAAGCAAGTGTATCGCGTTGTTCTGGCGAATTTTAATGGCGATCAAAACAGCTAAAACGGCTATGATTGTCAGAGGTAGAAAGTACTGAATCACAAATATAAAGTTCCAATAGATTTCCATGTAAATTGGTGCTGGCCAAGTTTCGTCGCAGTAGACCTTGCCCGGCGAAGGACGTATCTCTCCCGCGACGAAAATCAGCGGAAAGCAGATCACAAGCGAGCTGCTCCAAATAGTGGCTAAAATAATCTTGACCATCTTGCCGCTTAATCGTGGTTTCATTGGATAAGCGATTGCTCTATACCTGTCGCAGGTTATGGCCAGCAGTGTCCCAATCGATGCACACAAACAGAGAGGAACAAGAATGTACACAAAGAGACACATGAAATTTCCCACTGCCCAGTTGTGATCGTTCTCGAACGCAGCCATCTGCGTCGGCAGATAAATCACCACGTTGAGCAAGTCACAGAGCGCAAGATTGAAAGTAAAAATGTTGTTGCTGGTCCGCATTCGCTTACGTCGGATCACTGCGGCGCATACTACAGAATTACCAATGACTCCAACGATGAAAACCACGACGAAAATCAACCTGAGAGTCCATCTCATTGGCGGAGGCTCGATAAAGTTGCCATTTTCGGTCGGTACGATCGTATCATTTCTGTTGTTCATGCTGAGGTTAAGAACGCTATCTACCAAGTACACGTTATCACTCTATCCGCGCTTTAAATGATGCCTTTTTGCTCATAGCCTGGGGTACCACTCAGAAGTTATGACCCGTAAAATTGTTGCTGAAATTGAATTTGGCTTTTCCTTGAAGAAATCGTGTGATTTAATGAAGAAGTTGGTTACTTCTTGGCTCGTTCCATTGGCAACACATCATCTTTAGCTGGTCACTTAAGCATCACTTTACCTGAAATTAAAAACATTTTTTAAACGATTCAACCACATAATAAAGGAATGATAGCAGTGTTTATCTTAGCTCCCAGTTCGGAAAGCTCTGATATGTAAATGCGTAAACTACTAGCAAATTTAATAGATAACGAAACCTTGATAACTCTAATTATCAATGCCATGTTATACCAATCACCTTTGGCTGATTCTGTTCTGGAAATATGAGGTATTTGTGCAAGACACCCAGTTCTATTTACAAGTATGGAGAGCTTCAATTGAAAATCGATTGTCTTTCGAAGATTAAACAGCCTTTGAGCAAACACTAATCTCGTTTTGCATGTGGGACCTTTTCCCACTGTTTCATTGTGTTTCTCACCAAGCATTTGCTCTGTTTCGACAATTCGTTTTTAAACATCACAGCGGATTAAAGCGCATTTGTGTACTCTTTTTGTTTGTTTCTCGGTTCACGTAAAACATCACCATGTCATGCAACGAAAGAATTTGTAAGGCTGATTGAGGTGCAGGCGATTTTAATTAAACAAGGCTCATAAATAAAGATTAATTCCAAGTGAAGTCAGAGCCCGAAGAATAAACCCCGACATACACCCTGATTTAACCGTGACAGGAACCATTATTTGTACTGTAATTGTGTTGACCACCGTGAGAGTCGAAACGCAACTTCCAAAGGAATTGATTGCACTTGAGTATCATCCGCACACATGCATTATTATCTCATTGATTTTATTATTTAATTTTACCTTATTTATACGCATAAAATACTGCGTAAAGTTCCACTGGGAAATTAGCCTCAGTTTGATAACTTTCGACCACTTTTTTTATTGTGTGTCCTGCTTCAATACTTGATAATTTGTCACGAGACAGTCTACCCCGCTGGCGTAATTTAAACCATAAGCCTTGGCCAGTTCAGTTTTTAAACTTTTCGAAACAAACCTATCCCTATATTTTCTCCCTTTTCACACTTTATAGTAATAATTTTTGAGTCCAAACTAAGCCACTGAAGATTCCATATGCTTCTATTCAAAGTATTCAATATTACCATTAATCACAGACAACACAGGAACTGTCTGGAAAACGTACGATGAAACCTTAACTTGGCTTTTATATTTCTTCTTTTATGGATTTGAAAAAAAAAATCATCGAATCTTAAAATGATTTTTAGAATATGATGAGGAGGAAAAAGCACTAAGTTTCGATGATATATCATGAGTTTCTTTTTACGAAATTTCATTTTCAAAGGAAAATTGGGAAAATCTAGCTCTTGCTAGAATTCATGACCAAGACAGTCCTTTTTATGGACTGAGGACTGTTACGGAAGTGTGCGTCTTATATCAGTAATGAGAAGTAAAAAACTGCCAAACCTCTCGAGTTTCAGACAGTTTACTAGGTAAAAGAACCTCTCTGACAAGAGCGACAAAAATCATGAAAAAATATACCCTAAATTTCATTTTACAGATTCTGAAAAACAAACAACATTTTGCAAAACAGCACTTATGAACACTAGCTCCAAGGGATTTCACCCATCATAATCAAAAATAGGAACTGTAATACACATCTTCAAAGTTATTCTTCTGTCAGCTGCCTGCAGATTCAGTATTGACACATTAAATTGAT
Source organism: Porites rus (assembly GCA_964035705.1). Taxonomy (NCBI): domain Eukaryota; kingdom Metazoa; phylum Cnidaria; class Anthozoa; order Scleractinia; family Poritidae; genus Porites; species Porites rus. The sequence goes on along the minus strand of OZ038003.1, from coordinate 2,255,352 downwards.
TTTGCGCATGATTTGAACTTGACTAAAAATTGAAGTAAGGAATAATTTTTGGTGAATTCTGGGCCTTTTTAAAGAAATCTAAAGCGTTGTAGATAGGTAAAAAGGTGATTAAATTCATTTAGAAAACTCTCTAGATAGCAGAAGTTTGCTGGGAAACTGCGTTGTCAGACTTTGGAACTTTATAAGATCAGTCTTAAAAATCAAAACCATCAGCTCAAGCACATCAGTATTTTTATCTCTTATGTAAGTAGCCGTCGCCAATTTGTACGATAAATATGAATCTTTTTCGTTATTCCCATAAATTTCCTCTTAATTAAAACATAGACCAGTCGCGCAGTTATGTGTGGGTGTCCTGTGGCTCATTGCTTGAGCGCGCTTAAGTTATCAAAATAAAAACAAAATCTCGGAGATCATTCTCTCTTGCTGAAACTCTTTGTATAACCCCACTACATGACATTTAAGTGTTTATTAGTTGACCAGTACGTATGTTGTTTTGTAAGTGACCACTTATAAAATAATCATCTTTACGTACTTAAATTTGGAGGTTTTAATCTTTGAAACACAAGTGCTTAAAGAATGAATTGCAATGGATAAAACTGACTTAATCTGTAGTCCTATCAAGTTTTGATCTTGGCCGGTGTCTACTCCTAGTTTACTCCTTGTCTTTTAAGATACATGTTCACAAAATCGTGTCTTCTCTATACAAAGAAACGTTTAAGCAGTGCTTTTTTGTTTGTTGTTTGTTTCTACAATAAAGCTTGTGTTGGTGGTTTTACCTTCATAAAGTGATTAAAAGTATGAAGTCTCCAACAGTTTACAATTTTAATAGCTCCAGGCAACTGACGAAATGTAAAATTATTACTTTAGTGTTCTTTTGTCTGGGAGTACGGGGGGTTCAAGGGTAGACCTCATACTAAGAAACTGCTATTATACTGATCGCAAATATTTCAATCGCATTTATATAGGTACGTCAGCCTTAATACGCTTTTACTGAATACTGGGACAGCGATTTTAATCCATTTCAAGGCGATAATTTGAAAAGGAAAAAAGCACAAGCTCTCTTTACAAATAGAGGCTACCAACCATTTTTTTCGTCAGTTGAGAATCAGATGCATATATAAGTGCTTTGGCTAATTGCATTCTTCTTAGAATCGCTGTTGGAGTTGAACAAATTTTTGAATTTAAAAGTCATTATGTTGCAAGTGTAATGATTGAGCATCTCGTGTCCTTAAGACAAATTATTACTAGGTCATACAAAGCAAACTGACATGGCATTTGAATGGTGAATGAAAAAATCTGCCAAGGTAAAATTCCAACTAGAAATTTCATTTCTTGTGAAAGTTGAGTGAAGAGTTTTCTTTTGACTTAAGGATCGATTAGAACCACTTTGACAAGAACAATTAACAGAACTATGCGTGAAAGTACCGCTAAAGAAGTTTCATTTGAGTTATTTTTTATCCATGGTTGTTCGTATGCAATCTCGTGAATTAATCGCCAATAATGAAGTGAGACCAAATATTAAAGAATTTACCGAAACTTCTACAATATTAGATAAGAAGTGAAAGTCATAGGAATAGATTAGAGTAGATGTTCATTAATTAAAACTGAGATTTTAATGTCTTCATTGCTTAATAAATTCTCCTCGTTGGTTCCATGCAGACATGCCGATTGAAAGAAGCATAGAGAAGCCGAGATGTGTCTCGATAACAAGGAACACGCTATCTACCGAATCTGTAAGAACGATACGATTGGGCCAGGTTCGAATTTACCATTTGGATTTACCGAACAGATAGAAATAGTAATTCTCCTTGGTGTCGCCAAGTGGCATGTGGTTTAACACATGTTATGGTCAAACTTCGAAGAATTTAAGCTCTGAACACAGTTTTTATCACAATGGGTTAGAAAAAACATCTAGTACACTGTTCTATCTTCCTTAGAAATCGGCGTTTCTTCGCAAAGTTCCGACGGAGATACTGTACATAATAGGGCCGTTTATACGAGAAAAAATAGGTCCCGTCTTACATAAGACGAGTCCTAAATATGAGGCAAACTATCCCGTATAAACGAGGCATTTCGTTTGAAATTTAGCTAAGACGCGTCTTATCTAAGAACAGCCCCTTACACCTGTTCTTGGCCAAGTCGCGTCTTAATGTGCAGTTTATACGAGATAGTTTGCGTCTTATTTAGAACGCGTCTAATTTTTCCCCGTATAAATAGCCCTAATGAGAAATTTGAAGTTCATTCTCGCCTTTCAACTACACTTAAGCTAAGGGCAAAGTCTAGCAGAGACCCAAGCTGTCTTGATCTGGAATATCTAGAAGTAGACTTCATCGTAATTGTAACACCTGGTTCTGTACTTCCAAACAGCTTTTGAGGACAACTCAGCTCTCTACAATTCTTTACCCAGTTGCACTGGTTAATAGTCTTATGCAGCTATTGGCAGAGAGCGGTGGAAATAGTTCGAAGTTATGTTTTGGTAGAAGAACTGAAGAAGTAATCACAATACTCTAAAACCAACTCACCGATCGTGCAATAAGATGTCATATTTCCTTGTCAGTAAGCCATGATAATAACGGCTTCCAGCAAAGAGCAAAAATTGTGTTGTTTGTTAATAATGATCGCTAAGTGAATAGAACACCAACAGTTCTTTTGTTTAAAACTATCCTTCGTTAAAAGGGCTTCAATTGCTCGCCCAAGACACTGAATTCTTCATCTGTTTCAACACAGTATTATTAAAATTTCAAGACAACATCTGCTTCTCTGAAGACATAACTTTAGCTGATTATCTATCCACTCCAATTAGATCAATTTATTGTAAGAGTATTTTTGAATGTATTTTCTTTTCATCCTGATCAATGCTTCTGTTTACTCTGATGTATTTTGCTTTTGGCAACATGATGAATGCTTCCGTTTACTTAATAATTTCAAAAGTAAACGGTGCCCTCGATTCAATTACGGACCCGGCCGGATAGACAGCAGATCACAAAGCCATTGTGTCATCTCTGTGTTGTGCTTGTTGAGACTTGAAAATGGAACTCGGGACTATTGACTTTCATCTCTAAGTTTTCCAAGTCAAGTCAGTCATCAAGGATAGACAAAAAAGATCTACCATATTTATCTCGATAGATGATATTTTTTCATGTTAATAATAGGTGAGTTTTTTCTATGTATTGAACTGATGGATTCGAAAAAGATGAGTTTCCACCTCCGTAAACTTTAAAGTTTGCCGACAAGTAGACAACGAGCATAATAACTCGGAGACGACCCATAATATCATCTTTCAGTTCAATCTGTGGTTTTTCGGTGATAACATCTATAATAACAATTTTAAAACAGGTTAGGTGCGAAGCCTCTGGATTATGTATATTTAGTCGGACAAACGACTGAATTACATTTTTTGTGACGTTGCTTTGTGAAAAAGTGTTAACACTTTGGCAAGTTTCTCCGAAAACTTTGCACGTGAATAGTCTACCATCTGTTTTTTTTCAGTTGGGAAGTTTTGATCTTTTTAGTTTCTTAGGAATTGGAATACTAATATGGTAAAACCAGTAATTGGTTCTTAAAATATTTAAGTCGAAAAATGAGGAATATTTGCATGAAGAAACATTTTTTCAGAGCTTTATTACAATCACTTCCCCTTCAAAATGTTTGAATGACTCACCCCCTTCCCACCCAACATGGAGGGAAGCATCGACCCATAATGCCCCACCCAGCCCATCTGGACAATTTCACGACGCACCCTCTCACTGTCCAAGATTAGTTTTGTCCTCTGCCCAGGTTTCGCTCGTTCAATCCAGCAGCTGACTTTTTGCGAAAAGTCTAGGAGATTTTTGTCAGCGAACCGACTTTATTTCTGAGCTCTTATCAGCATGCAGACAAAATGTGAGGTCACCAAATTCCCTTGCAGCCTGTCAACGAAAATCTGCTACCACAAATGTCGCAAAAGTGAACGTACACGATTTCTTATCAGCAATAATTTACAGCCATCTGGATGCGCAAATTGCTCTTTGGCGACGTTTTGCTGGAGGAGTTCAATAAGTAAAAAAAAAAACAGATTGATATCATTTTCCTCTGTGGGGTGACGTAAAGAGGAAAAAAACTGCTGTTGGCATCTTTATAATAAAGGACTGAAACAACACAAGACAACCTAAAGAAAATAAATCTTGTTAAATAATGTCAGGCTTACAGCCAGTAATATAACGAAATGAGATATAAAAGGGTACAAATTAATCATTTCTAAAAACAGACACTGTAAAGATTTAGTATCACGCGCACAGTTGTAGCATTTTTGTCTTTTTTATTAGTTAAAGAAATATTCAGCACTGCGGCTCTCCTTCGGTGCAGAATCAGTCACTGATTTAAAACCTGTCGTTTTTCTTTAATCAAGTAAGTTCAATTATTTAAAATCGCTCTTCTTTTATTATGGTTATCAATAGTTAAGTTTTTAAAACCCTATTTCCTAGCGCCATCAATTTGCTAATGGAGCAAGTATGTTCGGTTGATTTACGATGGATTCAATAACGATTTCAAGGTCCTCTAAGAGTATACTTTCGAAATGTGGTCTCCTCATTCTGAACGAGCACGTCGTAAGACGATCTCCACAGACGGACTGACAACTCAGATGAAGGTTTTAATCAAACTCACCTTTTTGGTCATGAGCATCTCTTAGCTGTTTCTTTTTCGTCTAAACTCTTCACGACAGTCTGCATTTCTTCCTCAGGTATTTGAGAAGAGCTCTATTGGCCAAAATCGTTGGTCTTTTTTGTACAACAGGAGTTAAATGTCCAGAAAACACTCCCGTGAAGTTTGTAACAAACGTTTTGAGTAGAGACCTGTGTTCTGGAGTTTAAATGGACTTGATTTAACCGCACAATGCAAAATTCCTCAAACTTGAGCCGTCTTTCTTTGTCCCAACACTCAGCCTACTTGCCAGATGTTTCGGATAGTAAGCGTGCTTCTTTTCTCCTTCTAATGATTATCAGATAAGAGTGGAAATCCACTCATCTGCGCTTGCCGCCTTACGACTAAAGCGATCACCACAGCGCGCTCTTTGCGCTATACGGTTTTTACAGTTTTGAGCCTTTTTACTAGTGATATTCAATTTAACGTTTGTCCTAATTAGTATTTGTGTTCATTTCGAATAAAACAGATCGGAAGTATTCAAATTTAGTGCCGTTATCAAACCAGAGAAAGCCGACTACTATATAAGTCAAAGTAAACGATTTCACATATGTCGAACATACTTCCATGTTACAGAACCTTTGTTAACATTACTAACATGGCAGGATAAACAAGACCTAATCTCTTTTGTAATCGTTTTATGTGTGAAGAGGCGGGAAAATAAACTATATTTTGACTACCTAACACTTAAACAAACCCTTAATGTTTATTTCAACAAGGAAAGCGTGTGACCGTTGTGATGTCATATATACCTCTTTGCATGTATTCCCCTCGATAAGAATACTTATCAAAGGGCTATAAACTGATTATTTCTCGGTCTGCTATCCTGTTAAATCCACCAAAAACCGCGCAGTGTTGACTATGTTGTAAATTGGAGAAAACAGCACGAACTCAATTGGGAAGCACTTTTTCCTCTTTCAAAGCTTATATTTGGTAGAGAAATTTCTTCAATATGGATATTAAGTTAGCAATGTTAATATTCTGAATGTATACGGTGAAAAGGGAGATAAGTGCTTGTTAACTCTTCAAAGCACAACTTGTATGGTGTTAATTATCCTAATGACCCTAAATTATTTATTTCCTGTGTAAGAAATTCAGTCACGGAGAGGATAAAAACGAAACAATAATGTTAAAAGTAAGGCAGGGCGGCAATTTAAGAAATGACATGAAAAGAGACTTTTAGTTAATATTTCGTAAAAGACGATTTCCAGTTGTTGAAATATTAATCTATATTAACCTTCTCGAGGCACTTCAAATTGTACTTAAAACAAAAAGTATCAAAATGTTGAACTCATGAGCAAAAACATAGACTTATCTCCTTACCTTATTAACTGGATTCTTAGGGTGGTTTTTATACCAAGACTTGATTTTTCCTTTGACTTCGTTTCCAGCACAGTTTTGCTTAAAGCTTAGTTTAACGTGATGATCGATGTAATATGGCTTTTATTCAATGAACGTCAGCCAAAAGCACGCCACGTCTAGTCAAAACCCCTTTGTTCAGTTCTGGGAGTCGATCGCTGTAAAATTCACCACACACATTGCACATGCTCAGCATGAATGCTAATTTGCCTTAATTAATGGGAATGCATTTTAATTGAATGCTGTTAACCCCTTCACGTCTTTATCCGAGAATATTTTTCAAAAGTCAAGAAAGGGATAGCATTGCCATAACAGAAAAGATATGGGGGATTACGTAATATTTATTTTGTCAGTGAGCACAGCAAAGACCTTAAATAGTCCCACCTTTTGACAGTTTATTCAGAGACTCAAAAGGTAAAAATATGTTGCACTTCTCTGTAATTAACCCTGTAAAGCAAAGGGCTAATTGTATGGCCTTAGTGGTGACGGAACAGATATCTCTTGCAAAAAGACAGGCTTCCCATTTGGCTTTCTCTCTCACTCTCTGTAGTCATGTAATGCGTTTCTTTAGTTTGAGTCTGTGTTACAGCTACATCTCCGAGGCTCTATTATGGTGTTTCTGTGAATTTCTCTTTCTTAACTGATTTGTTAACAATGCAAGCTGGGAGGAATTTTATCTACCAGGTTTAACTGGTTTCCATCACTCACGTTTTTTAAAGGGTCTTTGAAGAAAAGAAAATTAATTGGATAACTCCGTTCTTTTTTAAGAACAATTTATCACCAGTATTAAAGCGTCATCTTGAAGTGTGGCCATGAATGTTTTCTGTGGCTGACTGATAATAACGCCTTTTCAAATTTCTTTTAACTTTTTTCAAAACAGCAGCTTTATTAGCCTCTTTTGAAAATTTTTACCTCTAACATGATCCAGGATTTTTCTGTTTTGAACGCAACTTTGGGTCGTATGTCTGGGCACGGCCATAAAAAACGCTCAAAAGCAGTTCAATGTACAAAACGGGGGCATAGATAGCCTTTTCAACAACATTTCAAAGGCTAATGGAGCTGCATGGCATTTGAATTTTCGCCTTGCAGCATTAAACCATCAGTTGCAAAAGCGCTTCAAAATAAATCCATCCATTTTAATAAATGTAGACAAAGTTAATATGTCTTAATCATGGGCAGAATTATGTTTGCGTATACTAAGGTTAATTATAGTTCTGGTTTGGGAGACAAGCTGATGAGTATTGATTAACGCGAGAACAGCTACAATAGCAGCTTGCGTCGATAAAATCTATGGCACATTTTTACAGCTAATGCCAGTGAAGCTCTCAGTTAACATAGTCATAGGATAAGTATGCTTTTAAAGACTGATTATTATGATACAGTATGTTGCCTATGTTTGGAGCATAGATATACAATCAAAACATCAATATTATTGTTTACCTCTCTTAATCAAGTCGAGTTAAATGAGCCCAACGTAAGTACCTCGTAATGGTTTCGTGAAGTAGTGGCCCGAGTACATCTTCTTCCCAACTATCTTAGCGTCTGCAGCCAAACCAGAATATAGTTGACAATATAGCAGTCTATCAACGTTTATCGGCGGAAAGTACCCTTATTGGCCAAAGTCAAAGGATTAGAAATTCACTAATTCAATTTTGATCTTTTTCAAATGTTAGAAAGAAAGATGAAACTCTTAGATAAAGTGAAGTGACAAATGCCATAATGACACGACTACGATAAATAGAAAATGCTATTGTTGGAAAAATTTGATTGGAATGAACCAATTATTTTTGCTTTGCTATGATCATGATGCTCCGCCCTACTACCACGATGCCCTATCTAAACTAACGTCTCTTAAAATACTCAAAACCTCCGGGACACAATATTAGTTTACCAAGATGTGGCCTCTCCTACTTAGTATTATTTCATGTTCTGTAAATAGTAGTAAGTGTTTGTAATTACCAAATAGAGAAAAAATAAAATACAAAAAAAATACAAAACCTCCGCTTTCGTAAAAACGTTTTGAAGGCTCTCCGTCCACATCAAAGTTTTTGCGTACTTCTTGAATGTTTATATCCATCATCATCATCATGTGGTCGTCGTTTTCGTCATTAGGGAACTTAAGAACCACGACGACGACCGGAAGTGAGATACCGTGCACTGCGCACGCGCGATTAACAAATTTCGTCGTCGTGGTGTCGTCGACGACGCCAAACACAGTAGAATCACGTCGTCCTGCAATCCACAAACAATTCTTCATCATCAATGAAAGTAGACGTACGGCTTATAAAATAAGATCTTGCATCGTCTTAAAGCACGCCTTTGCGAAAAAAACTTTGTTGCGAACGAACATCACAGTCTACATGTTTGTTTACATTCAGTGTCGTCGTCGTCGACCTACCGATCGACTGCATCTTAAGTTTCCTTTTTCCCGCCGAAACTGACGTTCTCGTTCCAGTCCTTTCCCAGTCAACAGACGTCGTCGTCGTGAACTTCGTCGTGGTTCTTAAGTTCTCTATTATCAACATCGTCATCGTCATTATTATTGTCTTACCATTATCATCATCGTCATTATGATCATCGTCATTATAATTGTCATCATCATCATCATCATCATCATCATTATTGACTATCCTATGAAGTCGAGCAGAAAACTTAAAGCAAGGGGCACACATACACCAACCCACGGTCTGGCTTGTACCTCACGTATGCGCACAGCCATATCACCCGGTCAGTGGCAGCCATGGACAGCTGTTTCACCCTTATTAGGGCTCATCAGCATGGCATAGCCGTCGGGTCAATGAACGGGGAAAATCCCCGTGTATCAAATACCCCTTGTGCCCCTAGCTTTAAGTTTGCCTCTTCCTATTGACTGATTAAGAGCTAGCTGTCTTCTGTTATGCGTCATGCTGTTTCTTTGGTCTTTTTTGGGCTCAGTCAGACAAACATGATAAATTATAATAGGTTGAGCGTATAGGCGAAGTATAGAAGCTAAACCGGCCACAGGTTATGGGCTCATGACATTAGCGGTTGTCCGGTGTCTCGGGAGCTGAACGGCTAGTTTTGTTTACTTCTTCATCGCCTTGCCGTAAGGATCTGTGTGCCGATTTATATCCTCTAAAAGTTATTATTGGACTTATCCAATTCTACGACCGGGAGTTCCGGCACCTCTCAACGGTTTGTGGGCTCTGGACATGGTGGACTTGCTGATATTTTATATGACAGCCGGGGACACACCATAGGTTTTTGCAGGAGCCGACTGCTGGTTTTTAACATAAAATAGATCATTGGTTTTGTTATTTAAATGTATCAATATCATTACCGTCATTCCACCGCTTTTCAATATTGGGCACATTTGAGATAATTAATTGTACTCCTCCATGATCCAAATTGCAGACAGACATTGCAGACAGTATTTATGATGGCATATGATGAACATTTTGAGAATCAGAGCTACATTTTAATCGAATAGGATATCGAGTGCTGCAGTGTTTGACAGATATCTTATTATTTGCTGCGTAGAACAATTTGAAAAACTGTTAAACAGATTAAATTTCCATTTACTACGTTGTGTATTAGGTTAATTAGTACCATCATTGATTCTCAGGTGACTCAATCGTAGCCCTTAAACAAGAAGCCTGTACCCAGTCTAACTCAATCAAAATCAAATTCGTAGAGAATTTAAGTGCAAGAAATAGGACGATTGAGCCGTGACAGAAGTATACCTCAATAATGATATAGAGATTTCTTTGTTTTCATTGTAGGCTACGACAAATACTTGGATTAACAACGCGTGCTTTCAATTATAGGCTACAAGAAAAATGCGCTTAAGTAATAATTAAAAACAAACCACATATCTACTCTATACAAGGTTAATGCAACTAACAATTTTGTTCATGGATTTTTTCTGTAAGAGTAGGGTAAAACAGGCTGAGACAGTTCGGCCGTCAAAAAAAAAGTAGGATGTTTTTTTTATAAAGCTTTATGGGTATTGAATCAGATGTACTCTTATATCAAAATACAGGGTTTAGACATAGCATCAAAGGGTTTTCAAAATCGTCTGTCTACCTGTCTTCCTGTGTGTTTTAGACCAATGATTTAGCCTCGCGCTGCAACAGTAACTTCAGCCGAAAAAACCCGAAGATGGAAAGAAATTCCTCTCCAAAAATTAAGTTAAGCATCCTTTTGGGGAACAGTTGATCACATATCGTGATCAAACATAAACTACTGTTTTAGAATAGCCTTTTTTAGAACTTTTTAGGATTATCTGAGAAAAGTATTCATCTAACAGAAATATTCATCAATCGTGATATCACTCACATTTTCCCTGGTGTCATATTGAAGAATTCCCTTGTCGAGTTATTGCTCTGTCAACGCAGAAGCTTATATTGTACAAGAAATTGCCAAAGAACAGGGTTTAGCTTTTCAAGAAAATTAAATGCGTTTTCAAAGTGAAACGCAACTGGGATTTGACCTTCAATGTGCTTGTTTCTTAGCCACGTTTGACCCATAAAGGAATTTTATATTTCCTAATCTGTGCTAAAATTGAATTAAGATTTCCTGAATGAACTGTGAAACTGAAGACCTATTTGGGAGCTATCCACCCTATATTGAAAGTACCGCATGCTCTTTTTCATTAATAGGTGACGACAGTAGAATGATTATAATTAAATTTTGAAGCAATTATTATACCACTTTCAATACAATAATCGTCTTGTTAACTCTCATCATGATGAAAGCTTTGTATTTAATTTTCTCTTAACGTTCTAGGGCATACGGACCATAAGCTTAGGGCGGGCAAAGTACAACAAAAATATTCGCGCAAGGAAAATCTAAATAAAATAAAATAAAAATAAAAAAATTCATGATCTGAGGAATTGCCACAACAACTTTACAAACTTGGGCAACAAAATCATCCCCATTAATTTGGTTGTACTTTAATTTAAAGAAGGTCACGACAGTCTCGGAAATGGAGAAAGTTTAAAAAGTGCTGCTGGTGCATGGGTTACAAAGACCTTAGGTCAGAAATTTCTGAAGCCTTCAGACATTGAGGTGTTCCAACTGTGAGACACCGGCGGTCTTTCTAGTTGCAGCTACCGACGCGAAAAACTTGGACAAGTTAACATAAATTATTTATTAAGACAGAGAAAAATATAACGTATTTGGAAATGAACCTTTCCAAGGGTTGCTAAGTACATTTTGCTTTCTTTTTATTTTAAAGCAAACAAGAAATTTGATGCTTAGAACCTCCAGAAACCCGCTTTCAAACAGCGAGGATTTGCTTCTGAATCGTCCCAATCTCTAGTTTTTCAACCTCGGGCAAGTGACTGCCCCTCAACCCATTCAAAGATACCTGCGCATCTCCAAACCTCGCCTTTTGAAGCCATTGTCCTGCTATCACCTTCCCCACTCCCTTCCATCAAGGACAATCAGTAGACCAACAATTACACTGTTTTATATTATTAATGAGCCGTTACATGAAAAAAACCCACCTATAAGACGCTTGACTTATTAGCAAAAAGCAAGGTTAATAATTTCTCTTACTTAAAAGAGAACGTTTACGCACCGGTAGGCGAAATTGAGAACTGCTGGTGTTGAAATTATCGACCTACGGAACTTCCCCGCTTGGAGGGGCGTGTCAATAAGGCCTATTGTCTCTTTTTCTTTCTAAATATTTCTTGTTTGAAATATTTTTTTAAAGTTTACCTAGACCTCGTTGCATTGAAGTGCTTCAACAGACGGAGTGTTCAAGGGTAAGATTTAACTAAGTTTTATTTAGTAAATTCGCTAATCTGTTTGTATTTGTATGAGAAAACAAAACAATTTGTAATACAATACGTGACAAAATATAACGAACATCAAGAGGGCAAGATTAAAATACTAGCAAAAATTTCACTGAGTTGAAAATGAGTTTAAAATACACTCTTTGTATCTTTAATTTTTAACAAAAGGATTCGAACTTCTTTGCCGGCAGAAGACAACAATAATGGCTCAAAAAGGCGTGCTTTTTTTTCAACAAGCCTGCTTAAATTGTTGGATGCATCCTCTTAATCAATCTATTAGTTGTACATGTTTAACTGACGTTTTTACTTTAGTTGTGAGATCATCAAGACCAATTTCTACAATATCCTCTCCAATTTTGAAAGTTCATGAACTGGATTGTCACCTTTAGGTTATGCTCACACTACATACCAGCTGGCTTTTGCGCAGGCACGAAAAATAGAGCTTCTCTTCACACATACGCCACTTATCAGATAGCTGTGTTCATATACTATACCATGCAGATCTAGATCGCTAGCTTTTTGTGTCAGCACGAAATTCTATCTGGTACAGTGTGAATATAGCCTACTAAGATCTGTCTTTATCATTAAATCATTGAATTTTCTTGATTTAAAACAAAGAACTACGGATCATAATAAGGACGAAAATCCTTAGCAACACCACGACACCAGAATGGACGCTTAATTTAGACAAAACTTTTTTTGGTTTCTCACATTTTAATCCAGGGCAGACAAGGCTGGATAGACAATTAAAATGTGGTATTCAACCCCTTCTTATTTCTTTATGGTCTGAAACGTCTTTTTCATTCAGCCCAGAAAAAAAAAGCAAAACAAACCAACTTGAAAACAAACAACGTTGTATTTGTTGATTTTTATTGGCAGCCGTTTTAGCTGGCTAACAAATTTTGATCGCTAAGTGACGAGTTGAAATTTTGAATCAGTTTTTGTCACAATAAATTTTTAATCGTATAAAACGCGTTTCATATTGTTGACAACATTCACAAATCAAGCATCTAATTTTGCCTCGAATTGTTCTGCCAGTTTTTATCAGGGGCACCCAACGAGTGTAAAATATCTGTTGAAGAAGCAAATATAGTCCAGAATTTTCTTTTGCTTGAGAACGGCTTAAAATTACAAGTTTTCGAACTCTACCTTATAAATTCCCTACGATTTTCTGACGTTTAATTTTTCATGTTTTACTACCCAGGTTACACTATTTGTCGTAGAAAAAGGAGACCTAAGACTTCGGATTCTAAAATGTGATGGAGAGAGCAATCAGGAAAATTCTAACTTTCGTAAATCGATAAATTGCAGCTAAAAGTTTCGGAAAACTGATACTGAAGCCCTTGTAATTTTGAAAAGACTCAAGTTCCCCTAGGATGGCCGAACAGATAAAAATTTTGTACCACCGCTTAGAATACTTTTCTAGAGATCTAACTAAAGGTACTCTGGATAGCCCAAAAAGTGATTTCCACGTATTTTGTAGGAAACCGTCGTTGGATGCCCCTACTACCCGAGGTAAAATTTATATTCCAAGTATAATCAGTTTACTATTTTTCCATATATGTTCACCAGTCCGCAGGGCCTAATGGAATTATCTCAGCCTATGCCAACACGACAGCGGACAAATTTTCGATCGGCTGAAAATTCGTCCGTTTAGGTGTTCCGTTCACAAGGAACTACCTTTAACCGTACAAAAATTTAGACGCCCAGCCATTCAAAGTCCCATGTGAACAGAGGGAAAATATTGAACGGTGTGAACAAAGTGTCCGGTCCAATTTCAGCCGGTCGAAAATTCTTCCGGTGCCGTGTGAACGAAACTTTAGGTTGCCCTACAAAATCGCGAGATTTCGTAAATCACACCTTCCTTTTCTTAGTTCTTTGCAGCGGTTAACATGATACTCAAAGCATGGTTTGCCTGGCTATTATCAGTAATGATTCTGTGGACTCAAGCATTTTCAACTGAAGTCAAGAAAGAGATCAGAATGCAAGATCCACCGGTGGCTTCTTCTGAAACACCACCAACTACACTAGGTATATAGTATATATGCTCAAGATTGGACAAGAGTTTAGTCGTAACATTTATTTCGGACCAACCAGCAAAGTTTCCAGGGAATTTTGGTCATAATTTGTTAAACATTTGAATGAGTATGGCTCTTGACCGATATCAGGGGCACCCTACGTCAATTTTCGGAAAATATCTGTTCGAAAGACAATTTGAGATCTAGAATTTTCTGAACATTTGTTGTAAAATTTCTCGCTGCCTGCCTCTCCTAGGATTTTCGAACTTCTAAAAAGTGGTATAATTGCTCATTTTTAACGGATTTTTACCCTAGAAAGGTCACCTAGAATTTTTGGGAGCCTTTTTTCTGGCTGAAATTTTCGAAAAAATAAGTTTTGATCCCTATTATTTTCGGATCATTCACTAGACTTTCAGATAGGAAATCCGAACATATGTAAAAGTTTTAGGAGATCATAATGTGCCTATATCTACGGTTTAAATACTAAAATACGTTTAACAATGCTATGTTTAAGTGGTTTGAACTATATTCTCACTGGGTGCCCCTAAGATATGGAAAGCCCAGAGCAGCATCAAGGAGCCGGGAAAGTTTGAATAATGAAAAATCCGTTTCTCTGGTTTAAACTACAGTAGTGGTACTTCGTCTTGTCTAGGATGATAGGGAGCTTAAGCAAAAGCGTTTTTGAGCGACGAAATTCAGTGGTTTGGTTCAAACTCTCGGGTTAATCGTCTTTACAAGACAAAATAAACTTGGCAATACACATTTGTCAGCGTCAAGGCATATAAAAATGGAGAAGGCTTCACTTCCGATTGACATGCGTCGCTCAAAAACGTCTTTGCTTAAGCTTCCTAATAGTGAAAGGAACTGCAAATATTGTTTCATCACACTTATGATATTGAGTGTAATTTTCATGGCCCATGGAATCTATAACACACCAACTTTTCATGGCTCATGAACCCTAGTGCCAGATATTTCATGGCAATTTCATGAGCCATGAAACCCATCATCAACTTTTCATAGAAAATTCATGGCCTGAAAAATAGGCCATGAAAATGAATATCTGTATTCAGGGCCCTGGAAAATGCTTTCCTGGGTTTTTAATGACATTTTCATGAGATTTTCATAACATTTCAGTTCATAGTGTTTTTAGCTTATATATTTTGTGTTCAATTCCCATTCCCGTCCACGTGATCAGGTACCCCAAAGAATTATTTCTTTGAAATGTCGCCCTTGCGCGTGCATCGATTTGCATCATGAATGTATACATGATTTATGAAACGACAAAAGGCAAATTCCCTGGAAAGAATGAAATGGTCTGAATTAGTAAAACAAAAAATACAAGCTCTTTTACTTCTTCACAGTACAGGAAAGATTTCAATTATTGCAGATGCAAGTTTGATCACCTTTGGGTTTCAATTGACTACTCGCGACCGAGCCCCTTAGCTAAGTTACCTGTTTGATTATTACTCGGATGAATAGAAACGCAATTTTAATGTTGTCGTACATACAGGCCAAGTGAACAGTGATGGAGAATGTTCATCGTTCGTATTGGATAATCCAAGCGCTTCACAAAACATTCCACCAGTCACAATTCCTGAGCCAACTTGGACGCAAACTCCATCCATTGTAAAGATCGCAAACGGTACGTAGGACTGATATGGGCAGTATCCAACTTCGTTTACGGACATGCTTGTAGAAGATACTAATGCATGAGTAATAATAATGATGATGGTGGTGGTGGTGGTGGTGGTGGTGATGATGACGATGACGATGACGATGACGATGACGACATACATCTTCATAATAAAGAGCTTTTTTTTCTTTCGGCGCTGTTTATTTTAGGTCATTATCAAGCACTTGGGCGCGTCATTCACATGAAATATTTACATGACCAGTTGATTGAACATGAAGATTTTAGCTTAGCTGATTCAAGGAGGAGCATGGATGATCTAGTACAACAGCTAGATATACTGGCAGATACTCTTTACATAAAGGTTAAACGCCAAGTTACTCTGCTTTCAGACTAGAGCCTTTTATCACTGGATCCTAAAACGTTTCTGGGAAACTGCCCACCTATCCCTCCCCTAAGATTTTGCTCTAAGTGAGAAGTAAGTGTTAATGTTGGCTTAGGGGAGGGGCTGGTCGGCAGTTTCCCAGGACGTTTTTGTCTCCCTATGTATGGTAATCAGGGTTCCGGAATCCAGGGAAATTTTTACTTGCGGAACATGGAATCCAGAATCCTGGGCTTAGGAATCTGGAATTCAGCTTAAGGAATCCAGAATCCCACTAACGATTGAAATCCGGAATCCAAGGTTCCAATGACAGAAAATCCGGAATCCAGTACCTGGAATCCGGAATCCACAGTGTGGAATCCAGAATCCAAGACTGTCTTACATTCCCCTTACATATGGGATTTGGATCATCATACGTTTCTAGGAAACTGCCCACCTACCCCTCCCTTAAGCCAACATTAACACTTACTTCTCACTAAGGGCAAAATGTTGGCGTAGGGGTGGGGTAGGTGGGCACCGAACCGGGGATTTTTAATACCTCTGCAAAGCACAAACTGAATCAAAATACGATTTACCCTCTTATGAATATTACTTATTAAGTTCCTTGTTTCTATTTTTTTTTTTGCCATCTATCGGTCGCTCTTGTTATAAATTGTAGTCAATAACATATATTCTTTTTGCTTTTCTAAAAGTTTCAACTAATGAACTTCCTGTTCGTTACTGTTTCAAAGCCTATACATTAAATGAATTATGGTTTGTTTATTTGCTTGGTATATTTTTCTTACAGGATACCGCCGAGCTTCGAGGCATTAAACATGTTAGGATATACGCACGAGATATCGTTGCTGCTGCAGATAGTAAAATAACTTTCTCTTCGCCAAACTGGGATCAACAGTTTTCCACACCAACCCCGCAAACTGGACGAAACGGAGACAATGGGGAGAATGGTGTACACGGACCTCAGGGTGAAAAGTTTTTACCTTTGATGTTTTTATTTATTTTTAATAACAACAACATTTTTATTACCTGAAAAGGCAAGGGCCGCTTCGAGGAAAACACGCACGAAGACTTCAACAAATGTTTTACCACATGTGAACACGAACAGCGAAGTAATTAAATTCCTACAAAGTGGACAAAATAAAGATTATAATACAGACATAAACTACCTAAACACGACTGTAAAACGAAATGCAAGGAAACGATAAAAAACGAGGCTGCTTACCAAATGCTGAGAATGTTGACAAGGTTTGGAGTCCAGGGAACCGAGAAAAAATTAACACAGATAAACGAACTATCAAGACACGTTAAAACGCTGCCTTGAAAAGGGCGAGATAACAAGCTATTTTCGACTAAATTTACATACGGCGTGAAAAGAAGTAAAGAAGCCTAATTAGCAAAATACCAGAGTGAGAAAAAAACCAAAAAACCAAAAGAATACACGATAACGAGTAAGTACAAGTAAAAACGAAAACAAAAAGAGATAATTGCCACAACATTACCATTATCTTTATCTTTATCATTATCACAATTGTTATTGTGAGAGATGTGTATGAAGTAAATAATTCTTGTTTTGATTATTGTTATTATTATCAATATCGTTATCAATTATTGTTATTATTATCAATATCACTATTATCATCATTTTTTTGTCATTATCATTATAATTATCGTCATCGTTATCAATATCGTCATCAATATCATTATTTACTTTGAACAATTTTAGTTGATATTTATACGGATGTCATGACCGGTGTTCTTGATGTCACCTCTAACGCGGGAGATGGACACAAAGGTCAAGACGGCGGCGCGGGTGCACCGGCAGCAGCCAGCGGACATACGGTTTGAAGCATGCTAACTGTCTGTAACTGTCTGCTAACCACTGTAACTCCATTCATAAGACGAATGGAGTTACAGGGGTAACGCAATAGAGCCAAAAAGTCACTGAATTGAGGAATTCACCCCGAAACACACAGACACACACCTTCTTTACTTAGTATAACGATATTTATCGTTCGCAGACCTCAATATTTCATTTCTCATACAAACTCTAACGATCGCTCGTAACGCGATACAGACGCGATCGGGTCCACCCTAGTAGCTTGAGCTTGCTACGCCTATGCTTCAACCCTGAAGATTCACTAATACCCAACAGTGACCGATCTGGCACCACTCATTTGAGGTTGGTCAATTTGAAACAATCTAACATGCTACATATTTCAAAAATGTTCGTGGACTTCAATGAAACTGAACCAAAATCCAACACTGTCTACTTGCTATATTTGAAAATTGTTGAAATTCCCGGAGAGGGTTGGGGGAAAGAATACTTCCGGGAAAAAACGTTTTCGAAAATTTGGGTATACATCGCGAGGTTGTCCTCTTTTATGGAAATTTGGGAAAATGCTCTACTGTTCCATTCGCCGCTCAGGAAGTTGCCGAAAATTCATACAAGACGTTTTGGTTGAATAGAAAGTGCCCGGTATCTCGGCCGCTTTTTCCTACCCAATTTTCCTTTACGAGCAATTTTACATGGCGAAGGGAGCCGTCTGGGAACGAAGCACGGGGAGTGTACTCCGCATATGAAAGGGGTGGAGTTGCTCGTCGTCTTGCTTAGGGGTGTAAATTTCGGAGGTTGGTCTCACTTAGGGTGTTCTGGGCAAAACGCCATCATAATTAGCCGTGAAGGTCTTGTTTAGGGTTGCACGCGAAAAAATATAAAAATATATATATTGTCTGTGTTTTAACATGGTCTCTTTTAGGGGTCAAAAAAAGCTTGGGCCACGCCCAGATCGGTCTCCTTTAGGGGTTTAATTCAAAATTTCCGACGAGCATCCCCACCCCTTTCATATGCGGAGTCTCCCTTCCCGGGGAACGAAATAGTGTAGGTACTGTCTTATTTTCACAGCAACCTGCCAAAAGTGGGCGGGCTTGTTCAGGTCAAACTGATTACTGTACCTGCGATGACATCAGAGGACTTAATGGGATCAAGGGGACTCGTGGAGGCAACGGGGGAAATGCAGGAACCCCTGGTGAGATTTATCATTAGTTTTCAGGGGGAACAATTAACCATCGTCAATGGGGTGGTGCCGCTGAGCTCATCAAAGGCTACCCCGTGATGAAAGGCTGTGTACATGGCTACGATGACTGAGAAATGCCCAAACCTTGATTTGATAAAAGTAGGGAGATGTCTTTTGTCTCTTTAGCATCTGTCAAACAGACAATAACAATGAAATGCAGTTTCAGTTATTGCGAGAGCAAAATTAATAATAGTCACGAATAATTTTATATTTGCAATGATTGTGAAAGGTTTGAACCCAGGAGTCATTTCAAAAGGAGGTTGAGTTTGATCGTCCGGGTGAACGTAGTCCTGAATAGGACTGTTGTTGTTGACAGTGACTGACATTTCGACAACCTGTGCGGTAGTCATCTTCAGAGTCAAAGTGAGCTGTATCACGTCAGTTGATGGTATTATACTCTGGTTATTGATCTGATTGGTCAAATACGTGGCGATGTTATTGGTCGTCTGTCAGTTAAGCCGTGATGTTACTGGCTATGAAGACTCTTAATCAGTATTAAATAGACCTATTCGGCTAACTCAATGTTGTGCCCAATTCAAATCTCCCGGGGATAAGATTCTTTGTGTATTGTATTTGCATTATAATGTGGCATTCACATTTAAATGATATGGAAATTCCTGAAACAAAACGTTTTACTCCCGAAGGGTTTGAATTAGGTCTATTGGTGCGTTTCGATCCGTCCATTGTCATAGTTAAACAGTCGTCTATTGTTAGTCAAATTGTCAGTTCTATGTGCAACAATACTGTATAATGGAAACTGTATGCATATCTATTGATAAGGTTTTTTAAGCTACTTAAACAGAATACCTTGCACCAATCAATTTTCCGTAGGAAATGGTGGAAACGCAGGCAATGTACACATTCGCTACAGGCTTTTAAATGGGCAAATAAAGTTAAAATCTTGCAGAGGAGGCGGAGCGCCTGCGGCTAATAACGGAGTTGGTGGAAAGGGTAAGCACAGAGAAAATTATTTCAATACATTGTAAGTAGTAATGCGCCTTTAACACTAAATTATAGATATTATTTCAAGCTTCGCCATTTTATTACTTTTAATAAGCACGGAGCGCATTTCATCTATTAGGATCGCAAGTAAATAAACAAATAAATTAATTAATCAATCAATTAACAAGGTTGTAGTCTTGCCGCATTCCAACGTTGATACTATACTTGACTTGCAAAACACTTGAATATCTGGCAAAGAAAACGGATCAGTCTGTCTCAGTTCGTCCCATGTAAGGCTGTCCCAAAAAGTCTTGGATTCTGGATTCCACACTGTGGATTCCGGATCACAGGTACTGGATTCCACTTTTCTTGTGGATGGAACGTGGATTCCGGATCCCTGGGATCCCAATCGTTAGCAGGATTCCGGATTCATTTAGCTAAATTCCGTATTCCAAGGGCTAGGATTCCGGATTCCATTATAGAATTCCCGGATTCTGGATAACCTCACACTTGCGAGCGCGCGGTGACTCAGTCCAACTCAAAGTTTCCTTAACTTGCAGGTGGCGCAGGAGGAAGAGGAGGAGCTGGAAGAAACTGTGATCCAGACTATATAGACTGGATTGACCGTGATAAACCATCAAAACTCCCAAGGGGACCGCCTGGCTATAAGGGTAAAAGCAAACTCGTTCCCAGGGTTCTCTTCTACTCGTCCTCCGCAGCCGTCTGAGGGACAATAGGGACCTTAAGATCCGACGACGGCGACGGCAAAACAACAACTTTGCACGTGCATCACGCTTTTTTGTACATTTCTTTGCCGTCACTGCACGACTACGACGAGAAAATGCCTAATTTCACGTTTTATGGAGGACGTAAACAAGCTACTATGAAATTTTCTTTGTCTTTCTGAACTCGGATATGGTTTTTCACGCATGCAACTCCAGGAGAGTTCGCCTACATTTGACAAAGTAAGTGAGTTAGAACTGTCGCGATGAAGATTGGATGAACGCGAATTCACTTTTTAAGCGATGTTTATTTTCGCTGCCGTCGCCGTCCTCGGATCTTAAGGTCCCTAATAAGGAAAAAACCCTGGGTACAAAGTTTAGGTAAAAGTGGATTTTCACTGTCGCGTATAATTTTCAAGTGCGTAAGAATGTAATCGTGAATTGATTGCCTTTCCTTGAAGGTACTGCATTGCATCTCAGGGAAAAAAGAAGGACCAGAATAAGAAACTCTTACGGTGAATGTCCTGGGCACAGGGACTCCACCTTCTTTTGCAAAGACGATGGAGTTGGTCCTAGTGGCAGTCGGGGTCCTTCCGGTGATTATGGATCTCCAGGATCAAGTAAGAATTATTTACAAGAAACGACAAGGCTAACAGACTGATCTATTAAATCAATCTATTTTACGAGCCATATAAAGGCGATCTTCAACGATTTTGCTAATTTTGCTAAGTGTCGTCAACCCTATTCAGAGCTGGGGACGTCAATGCGTAAATCAAGTTATACCTAGATGTTGGAAATGATGAATATGTTATTCCGTTTCATTTCGATGGCTGGTCATTAGGGAGTTAAAGTAGTGACATTTTTAAGCGACGCACGCCAACCGAACAAATTTGTTCAAAATCACGGCTCAAGAGTGCCAAAAGTCCACTTTCGCTTGACGCCCGTGGCTCAAAAACGTCGCTGCTTAAGCTCTCTATTAGCTGAGGGAAGATGGGGTGGGGGTGGGGGGGTGGGGGGGTTGGAAGGGTCCGCTCCTCCTGCTAGTAGAAAGCGAATAAAATACCGGCCTGATATTATTAAAATATTTGACGATGTCGGGTCTGTAATGTGGTAGCGTTGTGACAGGGGGTAGTCTCCAACGTAATCGTCTATGCTTCGTCGCTCAACGCCCTTCCCCAGACGAGACAAAAACGGCTGCACGGGAGACTAGACCGAGGGGAGTTTGAATATTTATAGAATAATGCAGATAGTTAATCATTTACTTATGGTTACCTACCCCTCCCCTAAGCTAACGTTTTACCCTAAGTGAGAAGTAAGAGTTTGAATGTTGGCTTGGAGGAGGGAAGGTGGGCAGTTTTCTTAATTGATCCTTTTTCTCAGCTCCTCAAACCCGAGGGAGTGATGGTTCTGTCAGTGGACCTGCTGTTAAATCCGGGGCCTTGGAGGCAGAGGATAAACAAAGCTATCCTGTGGATTTACTAGAAATCATGAGAAGACAAGCCGAAGATTTGTTGCTTAGCAACAGTGGTGATCAGAAAGGCCGGGAAGCATTAGAGTTTATAAAAAGAGTGACGGACGAAATAACTACAGATGAAAACGCGCAGCGGATCAACAAATGTAAGCCTTTGGGAACTTAGTTTTTCGGCAAAGAATTTTTTAAAAAATTGGTTATATAAAGCGAGAGACTAAATTCTCAGAATTTCCATCCGGGCTGGCACAAAATGTTTACTTCCGTAAACTGTCGCCCCATGTTTTATGAAGGACGTGCTCGGTCAGATTTGAGATATGTTGAATTCGAAGGCTCAAATAACTGTTTCTTTAAACCATATATCACGCCCTATGTAAGGGGATCCAAACAGTCTTGGATTCTGTAATTCTGGATCCCAGGTCACTATGTCAGTGGAATTGGGACTCCGATTTTCAACCGTTGTTGGGTTTCCCGATTCCTTGAGCTTTATTCCTGATTTCAAGCCCCAGAATTCCGGATTACAGAAAAAAATTTCCCGTATCTTTATAGATATTTGAAGCCACTTAAAGTGTTATTTATACAAACAGAGAAAAGGAGAGGAAGAAAGGGAGGGGAGATTGAGGGTCCGGATCTTTTTGTATATCCCTGAATGATGGAACTTTCGAATGTTGCCGTTGTTAATTAACATTAAGATCTTGACATCAAAGCACGTTTTAACTTGCATCGTCTTTCCTTTAGACGCAACACGGAAACTTGCTTTCTTGGGTAAAGATGGCTTCGATATATTTGGAAACAACAAGCTATTTGCCCCGCGCATCAAATGGGAGGCCCTTGAAGGAACTGTGGAAGTCATTAAAGATGCAGCTGAAAAATATGAAAATGCTTTCAACGATATCATCTCCACAGTGAAGGACACCGAAAACTTTAAAGCGGTTAGTTATCGTCAAAACCATGATGTTACAGATGAGGATCTTTTGTCGGCCAAACAGTTAAACCACAGTTATAAGTGATTTATATTTCCTTCTTTGTCTCGCTGTAGTAACATGACAATTATCATAACTTTTTCTCATTCTCATTAACATTCTCATGTTTTGTTGCGGAGTGGTTAACATCTCCAACATCGGATCTTTCGGGTTCCTAGGTTAATCTCCAGATGTAGGCGGAGGGGGACGTGTGGGTCCGTGCTTGCCTCTACTTTTGCCAGCTTATTCTCATTCTTAATCATATTATTGTTATTGATAACAAGTCATCATCACCATCACCATCATGCTATCATCATCATCATCATCATCATCATCATCATCATCATCATCACTATCATTATCATCACCATCATCATCATCATCATCATCATCATCATCATCATCATGATCACCACCATCACCATCATCATCATCATCATCATCATCATCATCATCATCATCATCATCATCATTATCATCACCATCATCATCATCATCGTCATCATCATCACCATCACCATCATCGTCATCATCATCATCATCATCACCATCACCATCACCATCATCATCATCACCATCACCATCATCATCATCACTATCATTACCATCACCATCATCATCATCATCACCATTATCATCATCATCATCACTATCATTACCATCATCATCATCATCATCATCATCATCATCACCATTATCATAATCATCATCATCACCATCATCATCATCGTCGTCACGTCACCATCATCGTCATGATCATCACCATTATCATCATCATCATCATCATCGTTATTTATTTATTCGATTATTTATTTACACAGTTGTTCCCAGCATTAATTCTAAAAGTACCATTGTCTTTCTGTTTCATTGTTTGTTTTGTTTTGTTTCAAAGATGGGTTCTAAAATATCTGAAGTAGCTTCACTACAAGTAAATGCAGAAAGAAGACGTCTGGAGCAGAATCAATATATAGCTGAGAGTGAAAAAAGATTGTATGTCAAGGTATTCGACCTTTCACATAAGATAATTTTGAGTGGCATTTGAATTATATATATATAGATAAGCTGCGTTTCCAATCGACTAAACAAAAATAACTAGCTTCTTTTCAATTTGCTCAGAAATTGCAAATTGAAATCTCTGTTTCACGATCACGCCCATTGACTGGTGGAAAATATGCATATTTGTTTTAGTATTAATGTGTTGGGGGGAATTACAAAAGTAGTCAATGACTGGCCCCAAGGGAAACAGTCTGCATAGCTCTTTCCTATGCATGTGATCAGAGAGGGGGAGTGGTTTTTACCCGAATGGTGGAGAGGCCAGCGCTAAGCAGAAAACTTTGATAGTGAGTCCCGGGAAATAAAACGCAATATTCCCTCTTTAGACTGTATGGCCTTGGGGATACCGGAATTAGTAAATTAGGCTTTATCTACTTCTTGAGTCCTTTTCCTGATTTCGTTACTGAAGGGAATTAAATTTGAAGAGCAAAGGATGACCAGTATACTTGAAAGTATTGGCGTAACGCTTGGCGATGCATACGTAAAAGGCCAATTTAATGGAGCTGACCTAATAGCTATGCTTCAGGGAGTTGTAGGCTTTTACAAAGCAATTCGTGACAAAAGCCCGTCGGACTTTATTGATAACGCCCTTAGCGTAGCGGATTCATTTCGTGGGAAACAATGCCTGAAAAAGCTCAGCGACTACCGTGACAGTATCACGAAATGGCTGACGTTTGGAGAGAACTACCAACCATACGAAGATCCAAGCCAACTGGATTTTGATCAACTTGATGTTACTGCGATCCCGGAAATAATGCAGGTAGCTACTAAATACGTGTTTAGGGGCAAGTGGTAGGTGTGGGGAAATTCACTTCCAATTAGAAGACGGCTAAAGGAATAAAAATATCCTCAAGGTGGCTATTACAAAATTGAAATACGGTTGTCAGGCTCTTGTAAGGTCTGGAACTATTAATTTTTTTTCTGGGGTCGTTAAAACGACCGCCTGAAATCTCAGTAGTGCAGATAAGTATAAGTTTATCTTTATTCCTTGTGGAGGAAGCCCATAAAATTAATAATCGTATTTGAGCGAACTAGCTAGGTACGATTCTCTGTCGAGCATCATGTGTGGTATACCAAGGAGAGGATACTTGAAGCAGCCACGCCTGGCCTGGGTAAAAGGGAGTAGTCCCTACGAGTGATCAGCATCAAATTTCTCCTTGTAATATGGATGCTTTGTAAACGGAGTGGTCATGAGAATTTGCTTAATATTTTATCATTTTCTCCCCACTACTTCTGAAGGAAATGTAGGAGAGCGACAAATAAGAATTCAACTTTTGATCTTACAACAACAACAACAATACCTTTATTCGCCTTGTACTTAATTAATTACATACACACATGAAAGAGAAAAAATATATATATATATATATTTATTTGTACTTAATAAGGCCTGGAGCTGAAATAATCCTAAGATTTTCTAGCCAGTTCTCCAGAATTTAAAGTTTTAGAGAATTGAGATAGAATTTATTTCCAAAGAAGCAGTTTTAAAATATAATGTATTAAGAAAGAAAGAGTATATGCTTAAGCTATGTTAACTATGTTGTTCTGACAGCAAATACGGTTTCAATTGTTTTTGGAATTGTTATGTGTTTAGTTCTTTAAGAATTATGTAATTTTGTCCCAGATGGTACGTGCAGCATATCCGATTGTTTGTTTCCCCGTATTAGTTCCCACTTCTTTTACGTAAAGATTCTGTTTAGGGTTAAAGCGTTAAGGCAAAAGCCCTTGGGAGGCTATCTGGGATTTGCTTATTCACACACCTTCTAACTTGTCTCGCTTACAATTCTCTATTTCTGTTTTTGTTTCCTATTTAAAAAGGCAAATCTTGAGATGAACAAAGTTGAGCTTAGGAAGGAACTTCTGTGTCTAATGGAGGTGGCTTCACTACCCACCGATTCGGCCGCTCTTGACGCTGAAATAGAGTCATTTTTTGTCTCCGGAGCGGCTCGTATTGACCTTATAGGAAAATGCATGGATCTCGATAACGAAATGGGGGGATATTTGTTTGATGTTCCTCTTCTAAGTGATACAGAAAATGCAATCAAAGAAGTTGGAAAATCAGACGGTGAGAAAAGACGTACAGTCAAATCTCTCCAAGACGGACACCTTTGGGACTGGCACTAAGTGTCCGCCTTAGAGAGATGTCCGTGTTATAAAGAGTCAAATAAAGGGAATAAGCAAAGGCCTAGGGACCTAGTCTATGTGTCCGTTTTACAGAGGTGTCCGTCTTATAGAGGTGTCCGTTAGGAGAGAGTCGACTGTATAAAACGTAACTTAGCAAAAAAAAGGAACGAGTTGATGTGGGGGTAGGGCTAGTGGATGCTATCCCCCTCCCCGAAGTTTTCTTTCAGTTCTTTCTTCCAACGAAGAAGTGCCTGAACTTTTCAAATCATCAAAAGTTCGATCCAGGCACACAAAAGTAATAGTTTGTCGGACATTAGGCATCTTAGTACTGTACGTTTTCTACTGGTGTGCGATCTAATCAGGCATGCGTTCTATCTGATGGTATTGTAATCTTCATTTAAGAAACTCCTTTAACCACGAAACTTCAGCAGAACTTCCTGGATTATTTACTCAGCACATACAGAGCACTGGAGCGGTCGTTCATGAGAAACCTGTATGAACTTCACAAAGCTTTTGTATTCCGCACACTTTGGGAAGGAAACAACCCGCTGACGTCTTTTCAACGACTGGCCAGTGAAAGTGCGTTAGGGACTGGGAGACTTAACGGAGCTGTTGAGCTAACAAATGTATTACAGAATATGAAACAACTTCAAGATAAAGCTGTAAAATGCTTCACGAATAACATTTTTGCTACTGGTATCAAGCGATGGAGCTGGAGCAAAAGGCGAAATCCTGCAGTAAGCCAGAGAATCACAGGCCATTGCGTCCTTTAAGCGATCTCTTAAAGCTTACACGGCTAAAAGTGTAGGGCTTGTAAATTCTGTAAATAGCTTTAGTTTTAGATTCTGCTTTTAGCCATTTTGTAGACCTATTTATAGTTAGTATTTTAATAGTAGTAATGTTTAGATTACTAGTATACTTTTATTTTTTTTGTTTGTACACTTGTACACGTTTTAACGAGTACTTTACTGCTCCTGGGTGTTACGTGTCTAAATGAAGGATTTGATTTGATTTGATTTGCCTACTAGGGTTGACGGTCGCTGTGTGGAATCGAATAGCATGGTATAGTTCTTTGCGACAAAAACATTGCGATATGAATTAACTGCGCAGTAAAAAAAAAAGTTTCTTCGGATAGCTCCTGCGTACGCACGATTGACTTAAAATAAAGTAAAATGTTATCGCTAAACTGCGTTCCCAAAAACGACGTTATTCATTCGAAGGGATACATTCACGAAATGTGTAATATACATGATCACTGTCACCCTCTATAAATTAAGTAATTTTCTGCTTTTATTTAATATTATGTTTTCAGCTTTTCGAAGACCTTACGAATGGCTATGCGAAATTCACCCTCAGGATTGATAAAAGCTGTAAAAAGTGTTACAATCTACGGTTACTTAAGGTATTCACCAGATTTATTTAGTGGCTGCCCTTTCTGTTCGGTTATATATATTTTAAAGAATCCCTGATTGTTCGGTCTCCCCGGGAATAGAACAGTACCCTACGATGTTATATTACTTCACTCTCTTACACAGAAAGATTCACTGATCATGTTGCTTTGAATTCACAGGTGTATGTGGAACTTACTGGCGATGAAGACCAGCCCTCTTCTGTTCCTGATAAAGTTCATCTTCAAGTACGTCATCTTAGTGCGTCTTATTTTCGAGCTGGGGACGGCACCACCAAGAAATACTATCAATCTATCGGCTCGTACAGGAACGTTGAATTTGACCGGTTTAGTGTCACAAACAAACGGAAGTGCCAGGAAGCAAAGGCTCAAGGAAGTAAGTAGGTTGCTCAGGGAGGTACTCAATTTGATGGCCTACACGAGAAGGCGCCACCAGAAAGGGGTACCTTTCAGTGCCGGGTTCAGACCTTAAGATAAGGGGTCGGGGGGGGGGGGGGGGGGTCATCAAGACCCTTTGATAAGGGGGAGGCGGTCTCCAAAAAAAGTTTTTTCGTTCCTTCGGGCAGAAAAGAATACTTGTAGATTGACTTTTCAGACCATGGGCCAGGAAGCATTTGTATCGGACATCCCTACGTAGAACGAATGCCATTTATCAGATCCTCTCCCATCGAGTTAAGTGCTGACATATGACATAATTATCAGTTATACTCACTCTTTTTTAAAGTCACTCCTGGCTTTTGGTAAAACTACTGATACTACTGATATAATAAGCTATTTCTGGACAAAAACCTGTATTAGGTCATCATGCTTTATTGTTGCTGTTGTTTTTTTCTCTTTAGAAATCTCCTTGTTCTGCCTTACAAAGGACGATTCTCGTTGGCATTCAATGTGTGATAACCAGTTAACTACGCGAGGCCGTTCTAATAAAGATAAGCTTCTGGGAGCTGAGGAGTGCAAGAGTCCTTTTGGTGTTTATGATCTTAGGATCCCTGTTGATGAAAACCTGAGTTGTGATGACAACAAGATCACAAACACAAACTGCAAAGATCTTGACGTGAGTATCATGAAAGCCTGTTATTCTGCGGATTAAACGACTGCTCATGCGCCACTTTAATAAAGAAAAGGGGACTGGAAACTAAACGCATCCCGCGATTGTTTCTGGGATGGTTACTGGGCACGCGCCGGTCAGCTATTGGCTCAATTTTTTCCTGGTCCCTAGTAAGAATCCCAGAAGTCTTTACGAAAGTCAACTCGACCCAGTTTCCTTCTCGTGTCTAAATGGCGAATACTGAATCACGTGACGCACGGTGAAGTTAATAAGAAAATGATATACATACATAAATAATAAATGAATAAAAAACTTTACAGTGGCAATCCAACCACTGGTGACTTAGGACATTTGTATTAAACTAAGCATAAGCAACCTGTGTGCAATCAAACACCATAAATACTGTCATCTCTTTGACAAGAGACTTTGATGCGAACCTCATCTCTGACCTACAAGTAATAATCTTTCTTTTTCGCCCTCTGATAGAAATCCTCACTTTGTCTTTTATATCTAACAATGTGTTCTCTTGATAAACAATTGTTTTATTTTATTTTATTCCTTAAGCGTACCAAGTTCACGAGGCTCCGCGTATGGACGCAATATTTCTACTGGCCTGACCAGTACCCTGAGGGGCCTGATGATAAGACATGTAAAATCCCCTTAAGCAAAAGAAATGTAACAGTGACATTTGACGATGATCAAAGTTTCTCAGCGTATCCAGATGAACAACAATAAAGATCAAAAGGCATATGACAGCAAAAGGTGTTCAACTATTTAATTAAAGCCGGCATTTCACAGGATTTGTTGTATTGAAAGCATGAGGGAGACTAATTTTTAATCCATGTTATGGTCAAATTAGTGTTGAAGTAATGTTATAGTCTATACACGTACACCGGTTTATCTTACTTTGACGTCTGCTTTGCAACCACTAACCTTCGCAAGTCTATTCTCATTGGCGGGATCTAGGTAGAGGCACTGGGGATCTTTCCTTACCCCTCCCCTTAAATGGAATTTAATTTGCCGACTTGCTTCCAGTCTTCTCGCATCTCCGCCGCCAAAATCCGCCCAGCAAGCTCACCAGCTAAGCAGGCTATGAATGACTCGTTCCCAATCTTCTCGTGGCTTCGCCGCCAAAATGCAATAGCACCCACGCAGTAGACCCGCTAGCTACGCAGGAACCACCCCTTTGGTCACCCGTTACCGCTTCGCAAGGGCTTGTTGGATCACTTGTAATTAAAGGAAATAAAGTCTTGTACGTCTCGAACAAAATTAAGAAATTCAGGGAGTTTTGCCACGATCGTTTCGGGTTCCCAGTCTTCACCACTTAGTGCTTCATCCCATTCGTCACAGTGTAAATGAATATCAGTCTGAAAAACAAATTTTGTAACCTTAGTGAGCAAAAATGTAAGCCGATTCGCTTATGGTTTCGAGGCTTTGTGAACGGATGCAAAAAAATCCTATCCAGCTATTCACTTTTTTGTTTTTAATGTCGACTTAACTTGAAATGACTTAATCAACAAGCCTAATTCAACGGGGAACAAACCATCCTTCAAAAATAACTAAAGGTTATCCTTACAGTATTTCTTGTTTCCTCCTCGTTGCCGTCACTGATCCAAGTAACTTCTCTGGAGACAATCATAGAGAATCCTGGACGTGGAGTGTATCGGGTTCGTTTCGAGCACCGCCTATGGTTAAAAAGATACCCCTGGGGTAACTTTTCACGCGGAAGTATCAGTCCTTGTTCATCAGTGAATTTTAATTTGGAAAGATATTGTGACAAAAGAGTAGTTGCTTCTCTTTCGTGTACACCGTTTGCCTCGAGAAAAGCATCCTCTGTGAACAATCAAAGATTGGAAAACATGAATGAGTAGGTAGTCATGTACTTTAAGCTCCATAGTTTGTTACCAGATAGGAAGAGAGAACGGGTTCGCTCATTCTCTCTTTTAAAAATATTACACCTCTGATCGCTCCTCAAGATTACGTCACACATTACTATGCCTCCAGCTGAACAACTGGGCACGGTAAGGACGTTTCGCAAAAGACAATAAAGAGCTTTAGCAACGACGACCACGGCGACGGCAACGGCAACGAAAACGTCACTTAAAATGAATTCGCGTTTTCTCAAACTTAGTCTCATTCATTCAATTTCGCTGAAAAGGTCGAAAGTAACCAAATTTCCCTTGATCTGAATTTTTGGGGACCGCACTCAAGTTTAGATAGAGAGAAAGAAAAATTTTCACGTCGTAGTCGTACACAAATTCCGTGTCCATCCCTGCATATTAATCAAGCTTTGTTGCTTATTATCACTTTCGTTATTTTTTTTTTCAAATATCAATCTGTATCTCTTACTGCCCTTGAAGTGAAGTGTGCATGATACTTGTCCCATTCATCTTGCTTATTTCCTTATTTCCGGTCATTTTCTTCGAACTCCCGATAATTCGAACGATTTTCAATATTCCAAGAAGGTTCGAATTATCGGGAGTCGACTGTAAAGGAAATTTTCATCATAGTGGAACCTTTTTAAGGACTATTTAACAATTATTCCTCTCGCCCGAATGGGCTCTGAGTCATTAGCCCATGAGGCCGAAGGCCAAATGGGCTAATGACTCAGAGGCCATGAGGGCGAGAGGAATAATTGTTTTTAGAAAAATCCAACTAGTTGGTCAGAAATTTCGAGACAAAACAACTTCAGCTAGTTAAAGATTGACTTTAAGCCTTTTTTGTCTCCAAAAAGCTGGCGCTTTGCGCTACTAGTGGGCTAGTAGCTCAACCAATCAGAAGGCAGCATTGATAATAGACCACTAGTTGGATTTTACTAAAAGGGATTAAGGAACCGACAAAAACTTGATCACCTGTTAATGCTCGTATGCTGACTCTGCAATCGATGTTGCATCCAGGAAATATGATGTCAGCTTGAAGAAACTTTTTGGATTGCAAAACAAGCCATCCTCGACATCTTGATCTAGTTAATTCGTCTTCAAAACGCAACTCTTCTACAATGTTCTTTACGTCGCTAAAAGGTATTGGTATTTCGTCTAGCTTCTTCCCAATTCCCATTCTCGCCACCCAAACCTAACGCAGCAGGAGGTCAGAAATTACACATAGTCAAGGTGACGTAAAGAAAAACGTTTCTACGTCGAACAAGATCAGAAATCTCACAAATGAGAATCATACGGCACAGATCAAGACGTTGTTAAGATCCACCGACTAAAAGTCAAGAGTTGACCCAACTCATGATTACGAAGATTTCCGCACAGTGAAGTTAGTTCTCGATCTTATGAAACCGAACTGTTACAAAAAAATCATTCCTCTTCGATAGATTTATCTCTGTCAAAGAGAATACAAGAGCGTCGGACAAGTGGCGAATATACCAAAAGAAAAAAAACATTTTGTTTCCTTACTTTGCATCTTATTGGCTGACTCCGCGGCGTTAAATATGATAAATCATATCTTGCGATATAATCCTGTTCATCCTGTTGACCGAATGTGTCTTGTATCACTCTCTCACTGATGTCTACGCCTTCTTTAAATGCTACTCGCCACTCGTTGCGTCTTGTGGAAGTTGACTGAACCTTCTTCAGAATTTCATCAATGCTCCAAGTATTCTCTACATCCGCTGTAAAGAGAAGAAACCCTTCGGACAGTTAATATAGGCAATCAAACAGAGGACATATTATTTGATGGTTTCCATATGCTCAGAATGCAAGATAGCCGCCATGATAAAATCAAAAAAAAAGAAAAAATAGATTAACGTGCATGGACGGCAACGGCACGTTTATCACACAGTTTCTGTGAATTTCTTTCTCGACCCATGTCAGGGAATCCAGGAATGTCCTGGATCCTGGATTCCACGCCGGGGATTCCAAATACTGGATTCCGAATTCTTTGTCAGTGGAATTTGGATTCCGGTTTCATGAGCTATATTCCGGATACAAAACGGCCAGGATTCCGGAATCTGAATTCTCTTACATTCAATAAACAGTGAATTGAATTTCAATACCTACAAGAAGGACCTTCTTAAAAGAAGTTTATTACAGTGCACTAACGCACCTTCATCAGGGTCACAAATGATGACCGTTCCGAAATGGCACCACATATCCGCCTTGTGAAAGCTTCTTGCATCGATTTCCTTTTTAATCTCTTGAAGAGATAACAGAGCCCTTTCCTTTAAGCTATCATCATAGCTCGATTCTTGGTTTAGCTTACTCGCTCCCTGCAGTTGGAAAAGAAGACTTGATACATACCACCTATCTCTTGCCAAAGAAACTGAGGGTTAGCGATCTTTACTGAAAACCGTGTTACGGTCAAAGTCAAACGTTGGACCCGGGAGGGAGGAGGTGTTGGTGGGCTTGACTCCGGGGAAAAAAGTCCGGAGATTCTCATTGGACGAAGTCAAAGGAAACAAATTTAGGCATGTCTAAAGTTTTATTTGGCCCCTAAGTGATACCAATAAAAAACCAGAGAACAAGATAAAGGCTAAGATCTTATTTCTTCTTCCTTTCTTGCTGGCCCTAAGCAATACCTGTGTGCCTTTTCGGTATTATTTCAGGATCCCATTAGGTTATCCGATCATTTCCTTTACAAATAAAAGCTTTTCGACGTCTTCAATAGACTGTGAATAGGTATCAAATTCTGCAATTTACATTTCGAAAGAAGAACCCCCCCCCCCCGCCCCTTTCGTAAGACTGGACTGGACTGGAGCTGGGTAATCGGCACCTGTCCTAGGCTTTTACTTCCGAAAGCAAAAACGTAAGAGCAAACCTGTAAATGGTGTGTTATTTTCTTTGTAAGGACCATAGTTTTCAAACCTGACAAGGCAGTTCGTATCCATAGGCAGGCTTTAGTCGATACTGCAATTGCGCCCTGGGCAATACCGCACGTGCGTTTCCTTCCACTAAAGACAGTTTCAGTTCACCATCTTCAGGAAGATTGCGTTCATCAATGTAGACGCATATTCTTTGGGCTTTGAATCGGTAAGCGGCCTGAAAATTCGAAAAGTGAAAAATTTTAGCATGGACCGTTAAATTGATGGTGATCTGTATTGTACTCGGCGCTGCTAGACGATATATTAAACTCTCTGGCTGATAAATTATTAACTAACTAGATTTACAAGAAAATAATACACGGTGTACTAGCGAAAATGGCTGGAAATGTCTGGCTGTAAAATAGTTTCACCAGTGAACACAAGCTTGTACCCCTCCTAAATCCGCCTTTGGAGCCGGAACAATCAGTTGTTACGGCACCTGCCTTCCGAGATTAATTAATCATTTAACTCATTTTTAATATGAATAATTTATCTCTGTCATCAATTAATAAATCAATCTCTTTCATTAGAATGTGCATAAGAGCTGATAATTGTCCTACTAATTGTCACTAGCAGCCGAGAACGTATAGGGACTAGGCTGGTAGGGACCTTACGATCCGACAACCGCTACACCATGAAACGTCGCTGAAAGAAAAAATACCCGTGAACAACAGGAACTTAGGCGATTTTGAAAGGAAAACATGGCAAGCTAAGCACAAGTGTTTGACAGAAACACACTTACTGATGTCAAATTGATAAACTCAAATCATTTGAAATTCAGTAAACGTTAAGGAGTAAACTTAACCAAATAATCAGATAAAAAAAAAATATATGTTAGCTCACCACTTTGCTTCGTAATAGATACTCAGCATGTTGTACTTTCTTGTTATCACCTGTGACATAAAGCTGACGACCAGCATCCACTGCCGTTACCTCTGCCCCACTTACAGTGCTAACGTTTCGAAGATTGTCTCCTCCCGGACCATTTACTACCCTCTGAAACTGACTTGGAATATTCACTAGTTGACCGGCGGAGGCATGGCGTCTGCCAGTAGTCGTCTTCTTCTCCACTGGCTGAATCAATCAATAAATCAATCAATCAATTTATTTTCATACGCCCGCTCGACGATGCCTTAAAATATAGGCAGTGTGAACGGCCTATCTTTCAAAGTCCGTGCGGGTAGCCTTTTCTGAAAGGCGGCTTTTCCCTGTGAGAAAGAGAATCTTAAGCATTCAAATGAAAATGTGCTCGTTGACGAGTCTCCCGACCCAGTATGAGAAGCTTACGTAAAAACACATGCAGTATGTACAAGAATCTAAAGACATTGAGGCAGTCCGGCAAACGAGATTAATCTAAGTATATTATCGTAATTTTTGCCGTGGCATTTTATGGGACTTGGAATTAGGTAAAGTACAGCATCAAGTCAAGTACTCGAAATGGAGGTGACAAGCCTTTGGAATCGCCCCATGTAAGGGAATCCAAGCCAATCTTGGATTCTGGATTCCAGGTACGGGATTCCAGATCTTTGTGAGTGGAACTTCGATTCAGGATTCCAATCGTCAATGGGATTCCAGATCCCTTGAGCTGTATTCCGGATTCCAAAAGCCCAGGATTCCGGATTCCACAAGCCAAAAATTTCCCGCGTTCCGGAATCCGGCTTGGATTCAGGATTCCAATTGTTAGTGGGATTCCGGATCCCTAGAGCCCTATTCCGTATTCCGAATTCCAAAGCCCAGGATTACAGGTTCCACAAGCAAAAATTTTTCGGGTTCCGGAATTCCGGATTTCCTTACAAGGGCGACTGGGAATGAAGCCAAGAAGAGGAGAAAGACCTGTGCCAGGTACTACAGATGTACCTAAACTCTTACCAGTTTTTCATGTATAAGCTTTACTGCGCAATTTATTTGTTCTTGCGTGCCGCAGACCATAAATCCAACATGCTGCCCTGCGTCAGCTCGATCTTGAGTTGTTATCCTTGCCCCTGACTGCATTTTGATTTGTTTAATCGTGCTGCCTTTCTTGCCGATTACTCTTCCAATCAGATGCTTGGGAATAGGGACAAATTGTTCGCGAACTTCTTCATCAACGTTGCTTTTCAGGTCATCGTATGTAGTCCTGCATTTGTTCGGGAATTTGTGGAGTGGAAAAAAATACAGACAATTCTGTCAGTACCTAAAATTTCAGCCAAGTTCAGGCAAAGATTGTTCAAAGTTCAAAAACTAATCCCAGATAAAAACGTAAGTTACAGCATGTAACCCAAATCACGACGCAAGTCACGACACTTTAAAACGTTATAAAAAATAGAATTCATTACAAGCTATAGAGGGACTTATATCCGGGAGAGGCCTATAACCTCCCCCCTCCCCCCCTTATAGGGATGTGCCGCTGGATGGGGTCGCATTTTCACGACTGGATCGACTATAATGGGGTCGCATTTTCAATAGAGTTGCGGGAATGGGGTCGCACATTTTCGGATTTTTGGGGTAAGAAAGTTGTTCCTATTTACAGTTAGGAAACGTACCAGAATATTTGTACTGTAGGTGAAAAGTAATTTGTTCTTCATTCAATTTGTTAAAAAATGGGTCAATTCAATTTTAGGATGACCTATTTAAAGGATTGATAAGGTAGATACATAAATAGAAAGTGACTCGGGTTGGGATCGCGAAAATTACATATTTGCCCAAAGGTGACTAAGATGGGGTCTATAATTGGTCACAGAATAGACGATAATGGGGTAGGGGCTCTGTCAGACCAGCGGCACATACCCAGCAATTAACCCAAGTACCCAGCCCCCCACCCTCCCCCCCCGCCCCCGCCGGACGGGCTTGTAAGCCTAAGTTAACGGTATATGCGTCACTGAACATAAAAAAATCGCGAGTGGGACGGCAAGATGGGTCCATCATGCAAGCTCAGGTAGCCAAACAGAGGCGGATCCGCTTTATCTTGCGATCTTCATTAACTTCAAGCTTGCGTGACGTGAAATGCATATTGATCCCGAGGGACACCGACAGTTCAGGTGTCTCTTTAACTCTATAAGTTAGGGTGCAAGATTTCTCCGAATGAAGCTAGCATTAAAAGCCACAAACACACAAATCTTGGGAGAATTCGTTCATGTTTATATCTTCTAGTCACATCCTCATTTTTTTTAAATTTGAAAAGAGTTTTATTCTTATTGACAGTATTTAATGGCGTGACACTCATCAGTTTTCAACAATGATTCAATGAATTGTATTTCTTATATTAAAAAACGACTACAGAGGCACAGTTCCCTGCAAACTAATGAACAATTTTTTTTCTGATTTCCTAAGAAAGCTAAGAAACTGTATGTCAATCAGAGCAGATAAGTTTTCTCTTTAAAATTTTAACCTAAACTCGTCGGCTGCATTTAATTATTATAACTAAATACGGTAGTTTACGGTACGGTAGTTATCAGATTTAAGAAACTACAACTACTTATATAATGTTATATATTTATGTAATTATTATTATAAGTATGTTATTTCCATGGATATCAATCTTTACATGTCTTTATACTTCACATATATAATTATACAGGGAAATTTCACTGGGTGCAGTTCACTTCCCTGGTTACTTCTCGTCGCTGAGGAAATTTTTCGATATTATTTACCTTCTTCTGCGACCGCTTGTCGATTTCATTTGATTGTGTTGTCCTTTCTCCATTTCTATAATCTGTCTTTTGCTCTTGGAATCCTCATGTTTTGTACCAAACAAGTCACCTGTGATCGGCGAGAGATACTGTCAATGCGAGAGACATATTAAAACCGGAAGTGCTTCCGGGATTTTCAGACTCTAGGTACCATACCTCTCTCATTTTCTTGCAACGTATAGCTTCCGTATGCTAGGGCTACGAGCTAAAGGTACAAACATATCCCTGTGTTTGTAAGTCACACCATGCATTTCTTTCCTTTGATTTAATTTATTTGTTAGTTGTCTGAGGGCGCTTACCAAAAATCAGAACTGGCCCGGTCACTTTGTAAATCATAAAATATTAGGCCCCGTCCACACGAAGACGATTGTAAACGCAAACTTTTTTATGCGTTTAGGCCTTCCGTCCACACGAAGACGATGAAAACGCTCACCGTAAACGCATAAATTCGAAAACGCTGTCCAAAGAGGATAAATTTGAAAACGCCGCTTATGCGTTTTCGTGTGGACGGCCGTAAACGTATATTTTCGTGAACGATGTGAAAACGCTGACGTCAGATGTCAGCGCCAGTCTCTTTTATCGAGTGCGTTTCCACACGAGTGTTGAGCTGTGTCATGCTTGCGCTTATTTCAAGCATAATTGCGAACATTCAATTGAATCATGCAATAATCGATATACAGGAAAACTACAAAAGAAGAAGACTAAACCTCTCAAGATTGTTATCCACAACTACAAGCACTTTTACTCGAGTAAAACGACTTAGATGCAGACGTGAGAGCAAAGAGAGAAGATTCTGGACCAGACCAGGTCGTACAAGCGCCTGGCGGAACAACTTTGCCGATCAAGTGGTGATACCAGAAGAGTGGAAAGAGAACTTTCGGTGTATGACATCGTTTTATGCGTTTACGAGCGTTTTCGTGTGGACGGGTTATAACGCTACGTAAACGATGATCGTTTTCGTGTGGACGGAGATAAAAATATGCGTTTACTAGCGTTTGCGTTTACAATCGTCTTCCTGTGGACGGGGCCTTAGTTTCCTAATATTTGTTCGAGGAAGCCAGTAAAGTTGTTTGTTTGTTTTTTGTCTTGACCTTTTTCATGTTGGTGGATGGTGCAAATAAGTATGTGATCCATCCAGCGGATTATGCAGCGAGCTCGCTCACAATCTGGAGGAACGGGTGAGAAGATTCGGGTGTTTTTTATAGGTAAAAAATTGCTTTTAAGAGCCTTTAATCTTTGAAGATGTTCTGCCAAATTATTAAAAAAAAGGCTTCAGCAACCGAACATCACAATCAAAAAGTCCTCTCCAGGGAATTTTTTTCTTAATTTTATTATTGTTTTTTAGGGAGTGGGGCATTCTGGGATTGTGACTATGAAGAACGCACCAAATGCATCCTAAACTACCCAGCTGAATGTGTTGCGATCCGACGGCCATATCACGTATACACACTGCAACCTTTAACCCGCGTTAACCGTGGTAACGGTGGTATCCAGGGTTACCGTAATCTTAGTGCAAGAACGTCCTTACCTTAGACCAAATACTTGGTGATAAAAATGGAACTTACAACTATACTAGTTTTTTAAAGCGCAAAAACTGCACAAATATGCTTAAGTGTTGCAGCTTAATAGGAACTTTTTTATTTTCAAAGTATATAGAAAACAATAAATACGATGCACGAGCAAATATTGGTTATATAGGGCCGTTGTAAATAATGACCAATGCCCTAGGGCAAGTAAGCAGTGCCGCTTTACTCATTGGTTCATCCTCATGATGGGTACAATCAACTCTCTCTAAGACGGACACCTTTGGAACCGGCACTAACTGTCCGTCTTAGAGAGATGTCCGTCTTATAGAGAGTCAAATAAAGGGAGTAAAGAAAGGCAGGGACCAACTGTAGGTGTCCGTCTTATAGAGGTGTCCCTCTTATAGAGAGTCAAATAAAGGGAGTAAAGAAAGGCAGGGACCAACTCTAGGTGTCCGTTTTACAGAGGTGTCCGTCTTATAGAGATGTCCGTCAAGAGAGAGTCGGCTGTATATTTGATGTCTGTGGCATTTTGATGTCTTTTGTCTACTAAAAACGGATCCCTGAATGCACGTCAGTTTTATATCTTATAATGAGGCTTTTGTTAAATGGCACAATTTGCTGTTTTGCACGATCTATCCGTTTATTTTAGAAAACAAAAGAAGTTTTTAAACTGACTCATATGGCATACGAGTGAGTTTAAAAACTTCTTTTGTTTTCTAAAATAAACGTACTTTGCGTGAGTTTTGAAAGCGTTGAGACAAATACATTTGCATAAAAATTAGTCGTTAGACATATATACAGTCACATAGGTAGGTATATTTCATCAGCTTAAACTCGTATTTTTTCATTATATGCCTTAGCTGATTTTTATTGAGCTCATCAAACCGAATCCTCTATTTTGCAGATAGTATGAAACTCCTATGATACTCGCCAGTTGTAGAGCACAATTCTGCCGATAGTGCCAGTGTTTGAAACATTCAGTCTTTACCATTGTAATTATAGTCGCCTTTAGCTTTTAAATTTTACTATAAAGAAGAAGCATTCATCATGCGACATGTTGTGTTTTTTTTGTCTAAAATAAACGTACTTTGTGCGTGAGCTTTCAAAAAGTTATCAAGACAAAGACATATGCATTTGCATGAAAATAAGACATTAGATAAAAATAAAAACATTAATTTAATAGTATTTCTAAGTACTAATCTTCTAGTATTTCAGCCTTGTACTTGTAATTTTTTCAGTGCCGCGCGAATTAGCTGTTTTTTATTTGGGCTTATTCTTATAAAGAAAATCCCCTGAAAATTGCTGTATGTTATACTAATTCCTCAGTTTCAAAAGCGCAGTTTTGCCGATAGTCAATTCCTTAGTGGCGCTCTAAACATATTTAACTCTAACTATAAGCCACCTTCTCCATTTGTTTGTATCATAAACGAATAGCTTTAGCTGATATACAGCGCAGCGCGCACGACCGTCTTCCATGTTGTATTCGATTTCTGGCATTTAACGATAGATAAAGTGCAAAACTTCAAATTTTCTGTTAAAGAAATATCCATGCAATCTTCCCTAATGTAATCCATGTGCACTGTCTCTAAGTGGTCGTTCGACAGTCAAAACGCCGAGTTGGCAGAACTGCTCTAATGATTTTAAATTATTGTTTGAAAGTAGCCTTGTAACTGTCTTTCCTAATGGGTTTTTTTGACAACTGTCTATCCTTCACTGAGATGTTATTATTAAGCGTGTTTAAAGGTAAAGCAATCTTTTCAACGTAGGATATACGGCCGAGTTTCAAGACGGAGCTTTCACCCTGAGATTCAGTGAACAAGTTTTCAACACGGTATGGTATTCAGATGATCTTTCTGCAGTATGTTCACGAGATACATCAATTTTTCAAATATACAAGCTCTCGCCATCTCGCTTATGCGCTTCAGTTCCCCTTGGTTTGTGTAGCTGTAAATATTGTTACCTTAAGTCATGTGGCGAAAGTGCAAAATTTCACGAAAAAGTAAACTCAGATCGTTCACAGGCTATCGCACCGTTAATTTTTATACAAGCTAGTGCAGCAAGACTGGTCTGGAAACTTTGGGATGGCGTACAAAAGTAGACAATTGCATGGCAAAAGGTTGAACACGCGACATAATTTAAAATATTTAAACTTCACCATCACCATCCGGAATAGTATATTTTCCTTATTATGTTTTGGGTTTTTTGTTTTGGTTAAAAAAGGTTCAGCCTTGTTTTAAGATATACCACAGTTCGGCCTTTAAAACCTTACGCGTCGAGTGGCACCATTTAGAAAACGTAGTGCTCAAGGAATTAATATCATTATACTCCTTGATCAAGGAACTGCAGGGCCGGGTATTTTCACATTTCTTCTTTCTTTCCTCTGCAGCATAGAATGGAAGAAAAAATAGTTATGCTTGTCGTTTTACTTGTTGGTACAGCAGACGTGACGGGAGAGAAAAGCGAGAGGGGTAAACTGATTAAATCCTTCTAATGCAGAGTATAATGTAATGTATTACATATTCTCTTCTCTTTGCACCATAGATTTCCTAAAGAATTCGGGTGAGGAGAGATCTTCAAAATACCAGGGAAACTCACCAAAGGCTGCTATTCACCACACAGCAATCTATGTATAGTCCTTTGTATAGGCCCATTCGATGTGTCAGTCCTATTATAATCATTAACTCTAATAATTGAATCGCAATAAGTATGGAGTTGTGTAGAGATGCAACCAATAAACATGTAGGCCTGGTTCACGCCTTGCGTTGCAAGTGCAACCGCAAGTACAAATGCAGATACAAACAACGCCCATACTTTCAACGCAAACGCCAGGATGACAGATAAGCAGGCACAGCCCAAGACTTTTTCAATGAGCCGTGATGGCATTTGCGTTTGCGTTGCGTTGGGCCGCTCACTCGTGTGCAATGCACGAACACACTAACTCACACTGCGCAAATGGATATGCAAGGAAGTGAACATTTTACCATTTCTTGCGTCGGCGCTTACTCTTGCGTTTGCATCTGCGTTAAGTCAGTTCACACGTGTATTTCTTTTCCTTGAACCAGGTCTATGTCAACGCAGAATGAAAACTGAATGAAAGCGCTCCCCGGCCACTCCCATCCTCCGGCCCCGCAGGATACGTACCCAGGGGGTCTTATAGTAACTCAGCTCCACTTCATTCACTGTTGCCTCTTTAAAAAATTTGACTGCAATTCTGACCCAAGTTACTCTTCTAATGGCCGAGCGGCTCTTGCACACGTAAAGCGCTCGCAGCAGAGAACCATTAGAGAGAAACTTTGGTTTTCTATGCATCCTAGAAATTTTGGTTCCGACAAAATTGTCCGCACGTATGTACGTACGTCCACTTAGAGGATGTGAAAAGTTCCAAGGCATATACTTTTTGTGTTACAACTTGGTATTGGACATCCATGCTATGGTCAAGTGACAGATGTCAAAAAAGGTATCCACTGACCAGTGTCACATGACAGTATAGCGGTCTCAGGTATACAACTCATAAAGTTGACGTATTTGACCAGCTGACCAGTTTTTGGTTTTTAATTGATCGCGGGCTAAGGTCCATTTTTTTAAGGTGGAATTCTGCTTAACGGCAAAAGGTGAGTTACTTGAGAAAGACATTTCTTAAAAGATCCTCGAGAGTTTCGCTATTGGCCTTGGCTAAATATATATGTATTGTAGAGATCTACACAGACTGATCCTGCTTTTCTCCAGCTTTTATGGCATTTGATCTGTTTCATTATTCCAGGAAGCTGTGATGTTAAACCTATCTACCGCGTTGACTGTGGATGGTTTGGAATCGATGAAGCTACGTGCAAGTCAAAAGGTTGCTGCTGGGACAGCAGTATTGAAGGGAACCCATATTGTTACTTCACAACAGATGGCGTAGGTA
Source organism: Porites rus (assembly GCA_964035705.1). NCBI lineage: Eukaryota > Metazoa > Cnidaria > Anthozoa > Scleractinia > Poritidae > Porites > Porites rus. Next base: position 2,212,800 of record OZ038003.1, on the reverse strand, counting down.
AGTGAGTTTACTAATCAACCGTATTCAAAAGGGTAACAGACTGCATGACTAGAGACAAAACGAAAATGCGACCCATCCTCAGTAAATCGCAGTATGAATGCGCCAATCAAAGTCAACAAACAATGCACTGATGAGTAAACTTCCGACGCTTTATAAATTACTGCTACTTCTCATCAGAAGGCATGTTAAGGTTTTACTCAGTAGCAACTGACTCGATACGTCTCATAATTCATATTTATTGCCACCAAGCAAATGTTACTTCCTTTACACTAACGCACCTTGGGAGTTAATACGCGAGAGTCGGTCGCATTCGGCGAAAGGAGAAAATCGGAGCTTTCATTTCATAATGGCCACGGATTAAATCAAAAGTTAGCAGGATGAGTCAGTACCAAAGGAAGGTACTTTGCAATAGTTTTCATTAGGACTAAGAAAACCAACCTGTAGGGGATATAAATAAACAATACTACAGGAAAGCGCTGCTTAGCAGCTTTCGTTTGATGGCCCCACACTTTAGGATTCCATCTACAGATTCAAAGAAAAAAGAACCGCCTTGCAGAGCATAATAAAACTGAAGTACCAGGAATGTTTTGCTCAGTAGCTTTTATTTGAATGATCCGACTGTAGTACAGCCTTTTTCATCCACAGACTCAAAAGTTGAACCACCCTGTATAGCATAATAAACAGTACCACCAGGAGAGCACTGCTCTGAGTAAGGCTTCATTTGATTCGATTGGTCACACTGTAGCACAGCCTTTCATCCGCAGGACACTGCAGTAACTAGAAAGAAACTAGATCGATATGATGGTGTCTTCAGGAAAAGCACATTAAAAGCTGCCTAAGGCATAGCCCTAGCATGAGAAAGCAGCCGTCATTTGGCGACCCCAGCAATGGTTCCCGCGTGAAATGACGTCTGATGAACGAGTGCAGAAATTCCATAAACTTCGCGGGGAAACCAGTGGTAGCGTCGCGAAATGTCGCCTGTTTTCTCAGCCTAGCATTACCCTTTACAAACCGAATTTGTCAATTTTTGTTATATCATATTATATTATACACCTCATTGTCAAGTTTGTTGTTAATTTACCTACAGTGCCATCATGTATGACTGGGCCCAAGCCTAAAAAAGATTGTGGGTGGAAGGAGATCGATCAAAAAACGTGTGAAAAGAGAACATGTTGTTGGGCCGAAACTGATGATCAAAGCACGCCTTGGTGTTATATCAAAGACTTTGGGCGTGAGTATTCAGCTTCTTGAGAATTTAGGCGCCGGGTCTAAAGATAGATCGTTGAAGAAACTTGTGAATTTTTTCGTTGTTGTTGGAAAGCGGAGTCAAGGCCGGGAGTCAAGGATGGCTTGTTGCATCGTCAAGGGCTTCGGGAAAGAGTATAGGTTGCAGAAAGTGAGATGACAGCTATACAATAAATCAATTAATTTAGGCACCATCCTTAGCTTGTGCTGTTGTTGAGATGCAAGACTTTGTCAGATGAATAAGTCTCCTTCCAAATATTAGCCAGACTTGAACAAATACAATGCGACGACAGTGGTGACGGCGCGGACAGATCTAAAAACTGAATTGGCCAATGACAGACTCACGGCGGGAAGCTACAGAACAAAGAGCACCGGGCGTAGCGTTCAATACTTTCAGCGCGCTTTCGCTTTCTCTTTTGAGGTTGCGTTGTCTTTAGTAAATCTGCCTATTGTTTGGATATGGCCGGCTCCGCCTGCAAGGCCCAGCAAACGAATTGGAAAACTAAATGGAGGGGAAAAACATACGGCTAACATCAGATGATGGCTAGTCCCTTGGGTGGCTACTCGGCAAAGGTTTACGCGATAGAGGCTCCGCTCTGAAATCCAACCCTCTTGCCGCTTTATATACCAGGGGCGGATCCAGGGGGAGGGTGCAGGGGGTGCGCACCCCCCCCCCCTGGGATGACCTGCGGCCGCTTTCTAATTAACACTGTGCAGTCGCTTGACAGACATACAACACCTGCTCTATCGTTTGGTATGTATTCTCAGCAGTTCACATTATGTTATTTCCTAGTCAAAAGCCCTCTTCTTCGTATTCGTCTTCAATCAGTTAGTGGTGCACCCCCTCCTAAGAAAAATCCTGGATCCCCCCCTGTATACCATTTTAGACCGGAAGGTGAATGAATGAAAAACTTTATTAGCCTACTAATCAGGGACACCCTTTTGTACCTCTTTTTCCATAGTATATAACTTCCATTTGACAAATGATACCTCATATACATACTTACTTTAGGGTGTCTTCTTTCCCATGTAGCGTTCAATAAATTAAATGCCATCGGTTCCTCTGTTGGAAGAATTTTAGTTAAAAGCCGCGTTAACATAACTAAATGTTAAATTTCCCTTCATTTTCATATACTTTGACTCGTGAAATCCACCTACATACTGGCCTAAATATACATTATAAATCCTGAAAAAGCCAAAGGTACCTCTCTCGAGTTGAGTCTCCCCATATAGACCAAAATAGGGATTACCCCGATTCCCGGGTAAGCTATTTTATTTTTGAAATTCCTATTGAAACTAATGCTTTTTTTTAACTAAAGGTCTGATAGTTTCGAGTCCTTCTGTTAAGATGGTACGCCGGCCATCAAGAAAACAACTTTTTGCGAGTCGAACAGTTACACTTTCTGTCTTCCCAAGCTCTTTTAACCTAACTTCAACAATCTTTCCTGGTACAGATATCCCATACGGTATGTGCCGCACTGCCCCGTCTGACCGCACAGATTGTGGACATGTGGGAGTAACAAAGGATGAATGTTTGGGAAAAGGATGCTGTTACGACGACTCCTTTGATGACGGTAAAGCTCCCTGGTGCTTCTATCCACCCGGTAAGTTGAAGGGGTGGCTGATGATAATTTCTTGTCCTGTCATAAACTTGCCAAAACAATATTAAACGTCATACAACAGAGTCTGTTCTTGATCAGTAAGAACGAAGATGATGAGAGTTGCACGGGCTGTCAAAACCTTCCGTAGGGTTTGAGCTGACTCTTAACTATTATGTGCTGCCTTTCAATCCTAGCCTACGCATGCGTAGCTGGCGAAATTGTTTTGCGCGTGTGAAAATTTTGGCGGCGAAGGCGCGACAAAAATTCCTCAAAGCGTCTCCTTTCCACTCTCCGCACGGTTTCACAGCTACTCTGCCAAAACTTTGCTCGCGCTATAAAACGATCCCGCCGGCTACGCAGGCTATTTCAATCCTCATTGCCTTTTTCTTCTTCTTTTTTTTTTTCCAATATACTCTATGGTGATGCCAAAACTCTTGTCCAACATTAAGAGGAGCAGCAAGAGTATTGTCATATTCAATATGGCGGTGGATTATGCAAATACGTGTGTGATCCAGTAAAGGAACCGAATTTTTCGTACGGATTATGCAGCGAGGGAAAGGTTTGCTGTTATAAGGGATTTGGACGTTAATATAAGAGGTAAACAATTATTTTAAGTGCCTTTATTCTTTTAAGATGTTTTTCCACATTACTAAATCTGGCTTTAGCGACCAATGGTCGAACAAAAAGCCCTCTCCCGGGGATCTTTTGTTTATTTTATTATTTCATTATGCAAAACAAAATTAATATATTTATATATACATATAGTAGGACGGGTAATTCGACTGTAGACTTGACTTGGCATTTTATAACTATTTAGTTTCGTACAACTCAACTAGAGTAGCACTCATCAGATAAAATTGCCAAAATGCGGCTTTACAACGTAACACTGATTTCAAATACACATGCAACTGTTGGAAATTGATAATATCAAAAAAAAGGGGAATAGAAACTTAGGATATGAATAAACACACCAACGCGCGGTGGCATGTGTATTTGAAATCAGTGTATCTGATGAGTGCTAATCTAGTTGAGTAGTGCGAAACTAAATAGTAATAAAAGGCCAAGTCAAGGCGACAGTTGATTTATACCCGTCCTATTATATTAATAATCACGCTCTTGTTTTGGTACTGAGCATTCTGAAATCAACTCGTTATATACATGTAATATATAGTTATTTTTCATAATGTAAGGATCATTCTTGTTGACTATTGACTAAAACTCCCCATCAGAATGTTTCGGGATCCGACAGCCATATTAGAGTCATTACATATTAAATTGCCATAATCTTGAAGAGCCTGCTGAGACAAAATATTTCAGCCCTAGCTATCTGCTTTAAAAAATTTAGCTTTAAACAGGAGGAAAAGTTAAAAGTTCGTTGTCAAAGCTTGATTGTGCTTTGTCGGAAAAGACGTGTTTGTTATAATCATTGTTATGATTGTGTATTTTTTTTTTCAGAAACCAACTCCAAATCTTCTTGGAACTATTTCTCAGAAGCAAATCGGGGTGTCTATCTTCAAAATGGAAGTTAAGAAACAAGGCAATGAAAATATAAAAAGTAATGGGCAGTATAAATAAAATTCAAAAGTAAATAAAAAAACATGTGTATGGACTCGTTGAAAACGGAATATTCAGTGTAGATCAAGTGCTAGCATCGGCGACGAAAACGAGACCGATATTTCCTAGACTTTCACCAACTCCTCGGTGGTGGCGCGTTTTTTTTTGTTTAGCCCTTAACCATAGCCTTAAACCCCAACCCTAGCGGACCTAAAGTACCCTATCGTCAACTCTAACACTAACCCTAACGCGATCCCGAACCTTATACTTGGGGTTCAAGTTAGCGTTGAAGTCATTCAGAACATTTTCAACGTCAAAACATTCTTACCTCTATGTAAGGTTCTCGTCTTCAAAACATTTTGGCTCGTCACGGCTTCAGGTTATGAAGGAATGTCTTGTCTTCCAGATATTCTTCTTCATAGCAGTTGTGGTATTTTTGTCTATATTCTTGCAAAGTTTGGAGACACTGAGTAAATTAGACATATTAAATTCTGCAAGCAGAATACTGCAATGCTGATCGTACTACGTGAAAATTAACTCTGCAAGACATCAACACGACACCGAAAGAACTCAAAACAGAGCGGGATTGTAGTCATAGACAGTTGTTTCGCCCTCTTTGGGGCTCGTCAGTATGGCGTAACAACCAGAGATCAGGCTCTGATGAAAAAATATCCGCGCACTCTGATTTTAGCCCTGACCCAGAACTCCTAACACCCACAGAATCACGTAATACCATGTGTCTTCTGGGGGGCATTGCATTGTTTCAAACCGAGAGGGACTGGGTTCGAACCTGTATATGGACCTGAAAGACCACAATGAGCTTTACTAAATCCTCAAGTTTGGTGTTTAATGGTCCAATAATCAAACAAGCCGGATTCAAAATCTCTAAAATTAACTAAGAACCGTGATAAGCGACAAGTACTTTAGAACTCTAGAAATGCATTCTAAGCGGCGCCATAAATTTTGTACCTGTTCAGTCATCCTAGGGGAACTTGCATTTGAGACTTTTCGAATTTACAAGGCTTCAGTTTTATTTTCCCGAAAATTCTAGATGCAATTTAAAGTATTTCGAAAGTGATAATTTTTCTGATTCCTCTCTCCTTCACATTTTTGAATCCGAAAATTTTGGATTTCCTTTTTTTTTTTTGGAGAAATAGCCCAACCTGGGGAAAGTATATATTGTGAAAAATCCAGAAAATCGTAAGGCATATATAAGTTAAGGGCGTTGTGTTGTGTTGGTCTTCAGGGTGTCTGTATGTAACACCCTGAAGAAGGAAGGCCGTGCCTTCCGAAATATTGGTAAAAAATATAGAGGATATTACACGGTGGCGCGAAGATATGAATTTTATTTTCGAGTGGCAAAACAATATTTTAGGAAAGAGCGCACTTCAAGCCGCCGTGTAATGTTCTTTTTATTATATAGACAAAAAGATATTGATAAAATAATAGATAAAATAGTAGAGGGAAATTATTATATTTTACTGAAAACAGTCGTTGCATGGATGCTCCTGTTGCTACGGGCTCCTGTGTTGTAAATTTTCGCGTTTCTGAGTGACAGCCTTATATTTTTCAATATTTGCCTTATTTAAGAACGCATCACAAATTCAGGGGATTTTGTAAAGCCCTGCGTGGTCTTTCTGGTGATGATAATCTCATAATATAAGTGCACGCACCCAGTCCTTCTCGGTTTGAAACAGGTCTCTGCGATTACATGCTCGGAAACTTTACAAAATACCTCTCGGGAACATGTTACATCACATTGGCGAATAATGGAGAAACTTGAAATTATTAAAGGAAACGAGTGAACATTGAGCCCCGAGGAGGCCCTTGTAATTTCTTTTTTCCGTGTGTGCTATCACCTACACACTCAAGACTTCAACCCGCAGTAACCTTGGTAAGCAGTGGTATCCAGGGTTACGTGATTTTATCGGAAGAACGTCCTTACTTCAAAAACGCGGTGATAATAATGGAACTAAAACTATGCTGCATTTTTAGAGCGCTAAAACTGTAGAAATATGCTTAAGTGTTGTAGCTTAACAGGACCTTATAAAATCAATAAATACACTGAAAATTTAAAAAGATCTCTTTCAGTCCCCAAGTGTCAATTCGGCCCTGCGGGCCAAAGTCTGATTCAGCCGGTCCTGGATCCATTTGAGCACAATTTAAATAAATAAATAATGATTTGGAGGTAGCACATCCACAAAGTGGTTCTTCGTCTACCTGATTCTTGGTCGAATTTGAATTGGACATGCTGGTTCTTGCGGAGAGGGGAAAACCGAAGTACCCGGAGAAAAATCTCTCTGAACAAAGGAGAGAACCAACAACAAATTCAACCCACATATGGCGTTGACGCCGGGATTTGAAGCCGGGCCACATTAGTGGGAGGCGAGCGCTCTCACCACTGCGCCATCCGTTGCTCCCTTGCCAAAAAAGCTCAATCAAGAGGCTATTCCAGCCCACGCTGGGGCCCATTTCAGCCCTTGGGACCAAATCAGCCCTAGCTAATTGGACTGTATTGGCCCTGATTCGAGGGAGCCAAATTAAACTCAAAAATAGAACTGTATTTTACTCACCGAAATGGCCCAATTCTTAGGGCTAAAACAAATCTTTCTGGTTTACAGTGTACGATGCATGAGCAAAATTGGCGAAAGGGCCGTTACTCATTGGTTCATCCTCATGAATATGCACGTCAGTTACATATCTAATGATGAGAATGCTGTTAAATGGTCCAACTTGCTGCTTTGCACGACCTGTCGAAATGTCATAAAACTTGAGTCAGTCTAAAAACTTCTTTTTTTCTACAATAAACGTACCTTGCGTGAGTTTTGAAAGAGTTGAGACAAACACATTTGCATAAAAATTAGACGTTAGACGTATATAGTCACATAGGTATGTAGCTTTCATCAGCTTATACTCGTATTTTTTTATTATATGCCTTAGCTGACTTTTATTGAGCTCATTCTAAAGCGAATCTTCTATTTTGCAGATAGTATGAAACTCCTAATATGCTGATACTCTCTTTTGAGAGCACAATTTTGCCGATTGTACCTGTTTGAAACATTCAGTCTTTACCACTGTTATTATAGCCGCCTTTAGCTCAGTTAGTTTAACTTTTACCATAAATGAACAGTTTAGTTGACAAATACTTATATAAATTTAAGATGTTTTTATAAATTTCTCGAACGATTATGTGGAATACTAGCTAGGTTAAATACTGATCTACCTAAAACATCTCCTCGGTGACTGCATTCTGTATTCTGCAGTCTTCTTGATGAACAACGGATCTCGGTCAAAGAATGTAAATCTAATAACGGCATTCTAATGGTTAATGAATCATTTATGCTGCACGATCTTCCAAAAAGTTAATAAAATGGGTTGTATAGGAACTGTATTGGTTTTTAGCTTGTGCTGCAGAAAGTGGCCATTAACTATTATTTCAAAGAATCGCGCATGAGAAGCATTCATCATGCGACATATTGTGTTTTTTTTTCTAAAATAAACGTACTTTGCGTGAGTTTTCAAAAAGTTGTCAAGAAAAAGACATTTACATTTGCATGAAAATAAGACATTAGATAAAAACAACATTAATCTACTAGTATATTTCTTTTCACCAGCCTTGTACTTGCTATTTTTTCAGTACTGCGCGAATTAGCTGTTTTTCATTTAAGCTTATTATGAAGCAAATCCCAATTTTAGTTGATAATTGCTGTATGTTATATTTATTCCTCAGTTTCAAAAGCGCAGTTTTGCCGACAGTCAATTCCTTGATGGCACACTCTGAACATATTTAACATAAGCCACCTTCTCCATTAGTTTGTATCATAAACGAATAGCTTTAGCTGGTATACAGCGCAGCGCGCATGACCGTCCGCCATGTTGCTTTCGATTTCTGGCCACGTTTAGCTGATATTTAACGATAGATGAAGTGCAAAATTTTAAATTTCCGGTTAAAGAAATATCCATGCAATCTTCCCTAATGTACTCCACGTGCACTGTCTCTAAGAGGTCGTTCGACAGTCAAAACGCCCAGTTGGCAGAAACTCTAATGATTTTAAAATATTGTTTGAAAGTAGCCTTGTAACTGTCTTTCCTAATGGTTTTTTTTTTTGACAACTGTCTATCCTTCACTGAGATGTTATTATTAATCGTATACGAAGGTAAAGCAATCTTTTCACCGTAAAATATTCGGCCGAGTTTCAAGACGGAGCTTTCACATTGAGATTCAGAGAATAAGTTTTCAACACGGTATGGTATTCAGATTATCTTCAGATGGATCTTAATTTAGTGTTTGTTTCCTTATGGATTTTGGTTAAGCTACATCTCATGTGTCAGGTGCCTGGAGGATAAAACCTTGCATCCCCGGTCCATTAGATTCGGGTTTGGCATGATAGCGAGAATCATCAAGGCTTTGCTTATTATAACCTCTCTGGAGCTTAAGCAACTGCGACGGCGACGGGAGCGAAAACGTCACTTAGAAAGTGAATTCGCGCTATTTAAAACTTCATTGCTTTTATTTCATCTCGTTTAATTGATAAAATGTTGCGGATTTTGGGGAAGTTAAATTCTAGAGGACTGTATCTAAGTTCAGGAAAAAGAATACGAAAATCTTTGTCTGGTGTTAAATCCTCCATAAAACGTGAAATTAGGAACTTTTACGTTGCAGTCGTGCAACGACGGCAAAGAAGTGTATAATTAAGTATGAGGCAAGTGAAGCCGTTTTGCTGCTCTAAACCTACTGCTTTTTGCTGTTCTCCTTACCGCCGCCGTTGTTTTTGCTTAAGCTCCCTTAAATACACTTATTTTTACATAAGCTCGGATTCCTTTGTTATTTTCGCGGGGAATATATTACATAACCCCCGAATCAACTGTCTGAAAAGTAGGGTGCGGCTTTGATTGTTTGAAGGGAAGAGCGGGGCTAATGAACAGCTAATTAAAATGCGAGGGTATTATGTATAAATATACAAGGGGGATAAGTCACTTATCCCCCTGCAGGGTCTACATAAATTTTCGAGTCTTCAAAAAAGGATTTCAACCGCATTTTTGGTGTACAGATCTAACCCAAGTAAATATACACAAAGAGAACATAAATGTTCTCTTGGTCTCAAAAGACTGACGCCGATTTCTTGTTAATAGTATTTGATCTGTTTCATCGTATCAGGGAGCTGTAATGTCGACCCTTCAATCCGCAAAGACTGTGGATGGTTTCCAATTGATGAAACAACGTGCAAACAAAAAGAATGCTGCTGGGACAGCAGTTATCCAAACAAACCATACTGCTACTTCTCGACAGCAGGCCCGGGTAATGAGTTTATTGGAGTCCACTTCTTTTAATTAGTAGTATTAAAGGTAGCAGATAGAAAACGAAAAGGTAAATCTCTGTAAATGCGCAAAAAAAAAAGGAACGAAAAAGAAACAACGGTAAAATGATGATTGGACTTCCTCACTTAAAGCGCTGCTTAGCAGTTTTCATTTCATTAGTCATTCTCTAGGATGCCATTAACAGACTCAAAATTTAGAGGTACCTTGTACAATACAATAAAAAAAACTGCTCAGTAGCTTTCATTTGAATTGTCACACTGAAGTTAGAACTACCTTTTATTACAAGAGATTTATTACTGAAAAGCTAACGGAAAGGCCAAATTTTTTATCTAGAGTCCACGAGAAAAGGAAAAAAAAATAAAAAAAATTTTGGTGGGGGGTGTGCCGCCCGGTTCTTTAAATCCTGACCCTATTTCAGATATAAGGATGACTGGTTGGCTCCGAATTCAATTAAACTCATAAAATAGCAACAATAATTCAACAGCAGCAACAGATTTTAATCCTGTACACTGAGCTATTAGATAGTTTTGTCAACATCTGATCGATTAAGGATCTATGAAGGAAATGAAGTGTTTTGCGTA
>OZ038003.1:2095000-2195000 GCA_964035705.1 Porites rus | reverse complement strand
GAGCCATACACTGATTAATTGTACTTGCAAAAATCGACTTGGTTGCTCTTTACTTCCGTTTACTTTGATACCACAGTATCTTAAGAGGTTCAATTGAACACAAACACGCTAAAACAAACGAAATTTGAAGACAAAACAGTGAAATCCACCTAGCTCTCGCTTGTTCTCGTTGGCCTCCATGATTTCCAGATCTTTCCAGACCATAGGGCGCATGCGTGAAGCGTGGAAATTCGGTCTCAGTCTTTTTCGTCCGAGTCGGCAGTCAAATATCTCCACGTCGGGCGAAGAAAGATTCAAATATCCCCTCCCCTGGGTGAACAAGATCATTGAAATGCCCTACCCCAGGGCCAACAAAGACAATCAAATCCCCACCCCATGCCCTGCCTCCCATCCCCCCCCCCCCCCCCCCCGCCGGCATAACATTGATAAGTGCATTACCATTAATGGCGGCCATCTTGATTTTCAAATGTACCGAGGGGGCGGGCGTCGGGGATTATAGCTCTAGGGGGAGGGGCCCCCTCCCCCTAAGAAGTTGTGACACTCATGCAAGATGGCAGCCCGTAACGCAAAGCGCTCGATCGCGACGATCTTTACGGGAAAATAGGGGACTGGGTAGTCTAGGTGGAGGCGGCACCAAGTAATATATAACGAACCCCCCGCCTCGATACAGTGAAGCACTGATAAAACCAACACCCCTGAAAAAGTGTTGAAATGACATTCTTCACCCCTGTTAAAAGGAAAAATTTTTCGGCACAGGACCTCTATACATCTTCATCTCTATAAGCAATGTTCGCAGTCCCTTGGCGCTTGGTTACATCGGGTTCCATGCACCGTTATATACTTGGAGCCCCGGCCTATCTTGTTGATTTATTACAACTGTAAAAATCACCCAGAGAACTTGGCTTCTCTGAACAGCTATTTTGGGGCAAAATTACGGTAAAGGGACGTCTTATTATGACGTCTTATAACCGTAACTTTTCTTAGCCAATCTCCAGTTAAATAGCTACTCACAACAAGGCTTTTCCTTTTTTCAGAATTAAAACTACATTAAACAGAGATTAATTGTTCTTTTCCTGTTTGAGCTTGAACACGTTCCCTGACAACGCAACCGACCGGGAAAGTGTGCCTGCAATTTGTGTGTGTCACATTGGGCACGTTGGAATCAATTCCGACTGGATGACGTTTGAAAGAACGGGAATTCTGTTAGAAGTGACGTTATTGCCTTAAGAAACACACTAAAAAGTCCTTGACTACTATTTGTCATCTTCAGCTTTTAGCTATTGCCATAAATGGATAGTTTAGTTGCTATTAAATATCAGTGATGACGAGCACTTCTGTGACATGTCTAAAATTAGGGCGTTTTTATAATTACTAATTTCTTGAATTTTATCAAGCCACGTTCTGTTCGTTTTATGACATGCATGGCTTCTTAAATAACATTCGACCAATTACTTTATTGCAAAGAGCCTTAATTGTATTTCCTCCTGGTTCTTTGGACATTGGTGATTCTTCACTGATATCTTATTATCAAACGGATGAAAATATAAGGTAATCTTTTGGGCTGAATTTCAGGCAACGCCTTGAGCAGTTCAGAGAATAAGTTTAGGGCAAGGCCGCAACGTATACCTTTTCACAGTACTATTCCCTAGGAAGATTATGTTGTTTGACAAATACCCTAGGTCCATCGAAAGTGAGAAAATTTCAAATAAACACTCAACAACGAATTAGACAGTTCTCCGCAAAACATACGCTGGGGCAGATCGAGAATAGAGAACACCTAAATAAAATTTGGAGTTAGTGACTCTGAGGTGATGTGCCCATTTAAAATTGATATATTGAAATTAAATACGCAACAATCCCATTGCTTTAATTTATGGTGATGACTTACTAAGGGTCTTCCAGCTGTCTTGGGAAACAAAAGAGCACGACCAAACTAACAGGACAAAGGATGCTTTGATATAAATTTAAAGGAAGATTGTTTTTCTATCGACTGAGGTTAAAAAAATATTGCTTCCGTCAGGTATTCCTTCATTATCACGCCACATTTTTGCTGTTTCTTTCGTCTCTCGCAATTATAGTTGCGCGGGGAGGCGTCGTTATTTCTCGGATTGTGCACGCTTTCACGTACACACTATAACCTTTAACTGAAATAACCATGGTAACGGCGGTTGTCAACGCCACCATAATCTTATGGAAAAATATCCATTAGGAAAGTTTCTAAAGTGCCAAAAAAAAAAAGGATCCTAGAACAAGGCCGGGCTACGTGTTGCGTTAAATGGGACATGCCTTGCCCAAAAAAGCAATTTGCAAGCTTGATGGATTGATTTATTTCTTGGTAATGTGTTGTGTTGTGTTTTATTTCTTTTGTGGCAATTTTCGTATCTTTTACATTATTTTTGCAATGTGTTTTGTAAATTTGAGTTTATAGGAATTTATTTGTTTTTCAGCTGAAACTGTCGAAACTAAAGTAATAACTCATGAAAAAGCATTCATCAGTAAAAACATATATTATCTTCTAGTAGTATGCAACACATCTTTTTGTATTTTTCTTTATTTACATTAATTAAATATACTTACTTTGCGTGAGTTTTAAATGATTTATCAGGACATAAACAGTATAGAAATAAGGCATTAAATACAAATAGGTAATATAAAAAAAAATTCTTTTATCAACCTTGTAGTTATCAGTATACGAAAATAGCTGCTTTTTATTTGAGTTTACTGTTAAAGCAAATAAATCAAGTTTTTGCAATTAAACTTCTAGTTATATTTTAAGTTTCAAAACAAAGTTTTACCAAGAGAGGATGTCTGTTGCACTGTGTGACGTTATGTTTTTAGGGTGTTCTTCGTCTCTAACTCTCATAAAATGCGCGGCGTTGCGCTGGGCAAATAGAAGGATAATCGACGGGGCGATTCGAAATAACTGAAGGACGGAATGGGACTAAAGCTCGGTAGACACTTCGCTGGGCTGCACGGCCAACGTCACAAACAATGCCAGAGGTACAGGGTCGTTAGTAACTCGTCCGTAGAGTAAAGCAGAAATGACTTCGACAGGATTGGAACTCTTCAAGTATGTTTAATCTTCTCACGTAGTTAACTCGTAGACAACTCAAGTAATTCAGCATGGCTCTGTGTCTTAACGGGAGGTTATTCAGTTCTGTTGGTTCGAGGTAATTCTGACCGGTAACTTGAAGAGGTAATTCACTGTGGTAATTCGTAGAGGTAATTCGAAGTCTTTCATGTAAAATTACATTCACAGCAGAATATACAACTAACATCCTCCTAGTTAAAAACGAGCTCGTACAAAGGATGGTAAAGCAGCTGAGAACACTTCAATTGCTCTAGATTATGCTGTGATTGTGCTGAATATGACTAATATCCTGATTCTAGTTTGTGTTTACACTAAGTCCGTTAGGGACGGAAACTTCAAGAAACTAATGTTTATAAGCAGCTTTCGTTTTCCCGTGTAAGGTTAATTACGATCGGAACTTCTTGCTGCCAGTGAATCTCGGTAAAACAAATTGTAACACGTCTGAATAAACACTCATCTGTGTGGGGTTTTCTGCGATCTTAAACTTATTGTTTTGAAATCATATTCGAAATGCTGAAATTTTAATTCTGATAAAACTGACTGAGTTCCGTCCTAAAGATAACATTGAAATATCGGCTGTGACAACTGATACAAACCTAAAGTGTCTATCATAAAATCAATGAAAAAGTTAGCTGATATCAAATATTTCACGATAAGCAATGTGCAAAATTTCAAATTTAGTGTGGTCGGGGTAACGGTATAGCCACCACAATGGCATTTCGTCCTAAGGACATCCACGTCCAATACTTAGTTGTCGTATTGATCAAACTCAAAACGCCGAATTGGCCCCGAGAGACCTCATTTATCCTATTGTGTCGAAAAAGCTTGTATTTTCTATTGGCTCCTTTGATAATTCATTGGTATCTCTCACATTACATTGATATAAGACCCGCCATTCAAAAAGTAACTCATTCGGCAGAATTTCAGGACAGCACCTTCACTGCATATTCAGAGAACAAGTCGTCAATACGGTATGGTGCACTATTTATCATTCAGGGAAAGCTAAATTTCTGATTTTGGGGTCAATTAGGATGTTCAAGGCTAAAAGCAAAAACAGTTTTACTTGTACGGACGTCGTATAGTTCTGTGATTAACTGTCTCCTTTAGGGAACAAATAAGTGTAAATCGCGCCGCGCCCAGCCGATTGGTCTCCTTTTCCTATAAATGAAAACCCTGGGTCACTTCCAGCAGTATTATAGATTGGTCTCCTTTGTTGGTTTAATTTAAGCTTTGCGAAAAGCCTCCCTACCTCGTTCATGTTGTACTCCTCGCCGGGGAAAATATCCCAGCAGACCGAGCTGATGGGATAAGCGCGTAACAGTGCTGTATGCTTTGACGAAGAAGCCGCGACAAAGATGGGGAGGAGAGGAGTCAAATAGAAATCGCACTCCACTAGAATTCTGTGTAGTAACTAGCAGGGTAAATTTTTATTACATTACCGACGTACTCCTTATTAAGCAGAAAATAAGCGACAGGGCTGGGTCTATTCACAATTTTCTTTTTTCTCCTGCAGCATCATCATCAGAATGAGAGGAAAAATTGCACTTATCATGTTACTTGTTGAAACAGCATTTGTGATAAGGAGCGAGAGCGGTAAAACCTTTAAAACTCAATATCAGTGGCATTTCTGGTTATTTACAAGTTAACTTTAGCGGCTCCCCCTTTTGTCCGTATTTGTTCTTTATTGTGATTGTTTCAGGGAGTTGTGATGTCGATCCTGCGTACCGCGTTGACTGTGGATGGGTTGGAATCGATGAAGCTAGGTGCAACGCAAAAGGTTGCTGCTGGGACAGCAGTATTGAAGGGAAGCCATATTGTTACTTCACAACAGCTGGCGTAGGTAAGTGAGTTTCCTAGTTCGCACTACGACAAAAAATAGAGTTTGGGTTTGGCAAAAAAATTGAAAATTTTGCAGTTACCAATTTTTCTTTTTGTACTGTGATGTTGAGACACGCGAAAAGTTTCTTGTAACCAAAAATGTCAATTAAAGGAACTATATATAATTGGTCACGTTCGCAAAATATAAGATGAAGGCCTCTAAATATTCTCGACGGCATCTTTGAAGTTTGGGAACACTTGAGAAAATTTTGATAGGTGAAAAAAGTCGTTCGCACACTAGAAATGTCTCTCTGTTGACAGAATTTTTTTGCAAAAAAATCCCAAAATTGGGCAATCCGGAATGCTAAATCCTGGGCTTTGGAATCCGAAATACAACTCGAGGGATCGGTAACCCCACTAAAGTTTGGATGGGATTCGAAATCCAAGTTTCACTGACAAAGAAACCAGAATCCAAGACTGTCTTAACTGGATTCCCTTAGTTACATGGGGCGATAAGTTCCTCATATCGAACTTTGTGTGGTCATGATGTATGCTCAGAAACATGCAACATACTTCATTGTCAACCACGTTGTTTTCATGCAGTGCCATCCTGTGATATTGGGCCCAAGCCTAAAACAGACTGTGGGTGGGTTGGGATCAATGAAGACACCTGCCAAAAGAGATCATGTTGTTGGGACCAAGATGTTGCTGAAGGCACCCCTTATTGCTATGTCAAGGACTTTGGGCGTGAGTATTACAGTTTCGTTAGTAGCCCCAATATTCACATACAAATTCTCAACACTGATCTCAATAAGATAAGAGAATCTGATAAAAGATTATTAAAGCTGTTTCCTTTTGGTGTTCATTTTATATATTCTCATAACCTCTCCTCTTGATAAAGTATTGATTTTGTGAGGATAAACTGATGTTGGTCACACTTAAGCAGGACAGCTGAATGAAGCGGAATGTGAAAGGGCACCTATGTAAAATTAATGGTAAAATTGATAAAAAGGACTTTCGTTGCTGATGTATTATGAAGACGCAAGAATGTGGGGGAAATGTAATGCTTGAATTTTTCCTGCCTCGGTTTTGGTGAGGTTTGAGTCCTTCTGTTTAAATGGCCAGCAACTCCTCCCCCGCCCTCCATCCTCAACAAAAAAATAAATAAAATATAATTATAAATATAATAAAAAGCTTAGCGGCCTTGTATTTTGCTTGTGAGGCATCAGACATACGCCTTAAGGTTTCCAATTTTCCTTTCACCTTATGCAAGAAAGAATGATGGGACGAGAGAGAGGAAAACGCCCAGGCTAGCCCTTAGGGCGTGTGAATTTCACCAAAGTTATTTTTAGAACGAAAAAACGCTTGAGGTTTATCGGAAGTTGGTGTGAAGATATCCACAATCTCTCATTCATTGTAATAAAGAGAGAATAACAGGACATTATGCTCTCTTGGTGTGTCTACATAACAATAATTTACATTGATTGCTTTGAGGCAGTCGCGCGTGGACTTGAGGACTTTTCAAACAGTCAATTAAAATGTCCGGTCGTCCCAGCTTAATTACAACCTCTAAAAATACCTTAAGTGAAATTTTCATATCTCAGCCAACGCCCCATGTTTCCCCGCTGCCCACTATTAGTTTCCTTTGTCTACTTTCAGTACTTTCGTTCCTTTACAGAGCTCGCTTATGGTATGTGCCGAACCGCCCCGTCTGAACGTAAAGATTGTGGATATGTGGGAATAACAAAAGAGGACTGTCTGGGAAAAGAATGTTGCTACGACGACTCGGTTGATGACGGTCAAACCCCCTGGTGCTTCTATCCGCCGGGTAAGTGAAAGTCGCGAAAGGGGCTGCCAATATTATGTTCTCCTGTCCCTTTACTATAGGCGAGCCCCACCATCATCACCCTATGCCGCACTCTTACGGACCGCTAACAGCAGTTTATGGACGGTGCGTTCCATACAAACCGTCAAGGCACTGCCAACAGTCGGTATACTGAGCTCATGTAAGGTACACGATCCGTAGGAATTATACGGAACGTAACATATCTCAAACGGGTACAATGGCTCCCGAAACACCAATGCAATGTCTTTTAGCTTAATTATTAGAGTGGTTTTCGTTTGAGTGTCGTAAAACCAAAACCAAAGTAATTACTCTGGCCAATCACATAGGACACAGACAATACATTGAACCAATCAAAACTCGAAGTAATTACATGTGGCTGACGCAAAGCGCGGGAAAATGCATGCGAGCGCGTCACAATTGGCTTTGGTTTTACTTCTGATTGGATGAAAAGGTGGCGCGAATCTTTTAAGCCAATCGCATCGTGTAGAAAGTGCAAAACCAATTACTTTTCAACACTCAAATGAAAACCGCTCTATTTATCAGGTACTTTGTTCTCCTACTTATGTACACTTGTGTAAATGCCTATATAGGGTGAAATAAATAAGATTGATTGAAGAAACACCCCTTATAAACTGACCGTTGCAGAGTGGGGACAATAAGCGACCCTTTGTGAATTATACACCGATGTGTTGTGTGAGGGGTGTGAGGTACTATGAACAGACTGTTTACTATTATTGGTTGTCTCTAATCTTGGCATTGTATGCCGTTTGCTCTTTCATGTTTTTCACCTAGACGAAACGGCAGCTCATTGTGATCCGAAATACACCAGCGGATCATGCAGATACGTGTGTGATCCAGAAACGGAGCCGGATCATGTATACGGATTATGCTCAGGGGGACGTTGGTGCTGTTATAAGAATTCCATGGGACGTTAATTTTCAAGGTACTTCCCCTTTAGGTAAACGATTGACCCCCCCGGGGGGGTAACGGGGACGTTCACTTAGGGGTGCAAATTGCAGGTTTTGGTCTCACTTAGGGAGTATGGGACGGAAATTTGTCACTATACAGTGGGATCTTCATATAACGAAGTGCCACGGGACTGGCAAAATTTGATAGCTTTAAGGAGGTTTCATTATATCGAGGTTGTTTGCCATATATTTTACTATTACGGGGTAAAGAAAACCGTTCGCTAAACCGAGGACTTCGTTATATAGAGGTTCGTTACACCGAGGTGCACTCACTGTATTTGCCCATTCAGGTATCGCTTTGGGCTGTACATAAAGAAATTTACAAAGAATGCCGTGCTGTCTGTTCGATGGTCTCCTTTAGGGGCCAGTTTATGCTTAACCCTTTAAACCCTGATATCAAAATTAAAATTTTCATTTGTCGCCCCTATTCATTTACCACAGAAGTATTGAGGAAAAGTTAATAAAATATCAAGTAAATTCATCTTGTGTGATCATGTCTGTAATTCTCATAACCACTCTGTTTTGCAAAGGATTGTTAAGACAGGGAGAAATTTGATACTGGTCACTCTTCGCGTTTAAAGGGTTAAGCCACACCCACATTGGTCTACCTTAGGGTTTTAATTTTAATTTTCCGACAAGCATTTCCGTCACTTTTATATGGGAGTCCCCACCAGACTGATCTCCATTTATTTTTCTTAAAGAACCGAGAGAACTTGTCAAAAAATGAAAGCAGTTTTAGTGAACAGAAGGTGCTTCTCTAGCAAGGAATTTTTTAGACAGTTGTTAATAGAAATCCATTTGAAAAATACACTTAAAACGCACAAAAGGAATGACTTTTAGCCATTTTATTTGACGTCACTGGTGCTCAGTAACGCCATGTTACACCATATATATTCCTAGGGATAAGGATATATATTCTCAGAGTTAGGGATACTTGGGATACCCAAACCATCCCACTTCCCATCAGGGCCTCAACGCTACGTTTAAGCAAACTTCCAGCCCCTCCATGCGTATGTAGCAGCTGCTCGGAAGGGAAGTCACCAGTGGTGCGTTTCCCTGACCCCTAATAATACTAAAACAATTGGAAGAATGACATGTCATTGTTTCCTATGACCAATTAGGAGAGACCTTACGAGCAGCTCCTACACTACTCCACGCTGGGGTTTTTTTGTTACGTTTTCGTTAAGATCTAGGCGATCAATTGTCCTTAGACAATAAAGATCATGAAGCGAAACTGTCAGTGCAGTTTGAAATACTTGATTCTTCAGATTATTACTGCGCTTGACTAGAATGGCCTTTTGGGGACACAGCCAATTTAGAAGTTATGCGTTACAAAAATCAAGTCCAAGAAATTTTATTGGTGCACGAATTGACACATCCCAACACGACTTCACAAAATCCTTTGGCCAACTGCTCGAAAAAATATCCAGCGTGAAATACACATATGCATTTCAAATTACTTCTCGGTGTTTAGAAAATCTGACGGAACACACTGGCCCCAGTTAGATAACTGGGCCAGATTAATAGAGGTTTATCCATCTTTAACAACTACGGCGTGGTAACATAACATGTATATGCAACATACTCTAACGATTGTGCACTGTTTTACAGAAACACCACCACTGAAGTTTTATGGAAGCTCCAGTACCGGATATCTGTCTAGATAGCGGATTTAAAAGGGGCATAAATGTTAAACATAAAGTAATGGATGGGCAGCAATATGATGTAAAAGCATATTAAATAAAAGCTGATTATAATTCAGAAACATCGACTCATAGTGAAATGAATATTAGAAAGTTAAATGGTTATCAGTCAATTGAAAGTGCCCGAGCCAATGCCACTGAAAAATATCGCTCCATGTAATGGAATTCAAGCAGTCTTGGATTCTGGATTCCACGCCGTGGATTCCAGATTCCAGGTATAGGATTCCGGATTCTTGGTCAGTGAACTTGGAATACGGATTCCAATCCTTAGCCGGATTCAGGATTCTTTTAGCTGTATTACGTATTCCAAAGCCCAGGATTTCGGATTCCAAGCAAAAATTTCCCGGATTCTGGTATCCGGATTCCCTCACATGGGGCGAAAACTATATCTAGGAGCCGGATATTCCTCTTTGATGGTTTACGGACAAGTCGCCCGAAATCAGAGTCATGTCGCCCGAAATGCTGAGTTAACTGGCTCGAAATTTTACCATTCCTCAACGATATCCTAGCATTCCTATTACCATTTGCCGCGCTTGTTTCGTCTCATGGAGGATTATAGAACGAAAACTATTACTCATCCATCGCGCTTGTTTCGTTGTTAATCCAGGGTTAAAGATCGAGATATTTTACACATTTACATCGCTCGTTTCGTCTCATCACCGCTTTAAGAACGAGGTATGTTACACATTCATTCCGCTTGTTTCGTCTCATGATGGATACAAGAACGAGATACACACATACCCACTCTTTATTTAACTAAACTTAACTTTGTTTCTCGGTGCACTTCACCTGATAAAATCGGGCGACATGACTCGGCATTTCGGGCGACTTAACTCTGGTTTCGGCGACACAACTTCGAGCGGGGTGACTTTCGGGCAACTTAACCGGTTAACTCTCTTTGATCCTTAAACCAAGACCGAAGTGTTAAGCCACAAATAACCTGGGATGACAAAAGTGGCTGCTCAGTTATTAAATAAAATAAAGACAAACAAACAAAAAGTCCTTGGTACTTTTTGGTTAGAATTTCTACACACACAAAAAAAGATCTCATCATGACCAATCTGTCCAGACGTTTTAGCTTTCAATTAATCATTATGGTTCAATCATCTTCAGATACAACTTTTTTCATATGGTTCTCGTAGTGTCTCAGTAGAGCCACTTCACTTGGGAATTCCTCATCGCAGATCCAACAAGTGTTAGGTTCATTCTGCTTTGGTTGCCCGTCAAGTTCATTGTCTTGACAGCTGTGTACATCTTGCACAGACTCGACACTATGCGTCTTCTGGTGGGACTTTTTGGAACGTGGCTTTGCCTTAAGATACGTCCGAGCCTTATTACTTGCATGCGAGACCTCTCTTTCATGACGATTACAATTACTTCGCGTGGGGAAAGTTTTTCCACAGTACTGGCACGCAAAAGTCTTCTCACCTCCTGTGTGAACCAACATGTGTCTGTTCAAGTCTTCCAGCAAGGTGAAACATTTGCCACACTGTTTGCATCTGAGTTTGTCCTCTTTGCCCTTATTTCGATGCTGTTCGCGCGTTTCTCCTTTCAGACCAAGATGTTCTTCATTCCGTTGCAGATTTGCTTCTTTCGGCTGTAGTACGCCAGTTTTCGAACGTGGCTTTGCATTAAGAGACATCCGAGCCTTATTACTTGCATGCGAGACCTCTCTTTCATGACGATTACAATTACCTCGCGAGGGGAAAGTTTTTCCACAGTACTGGCATGCAAAAGTCTTCTCACCTCGTGTGTGAACCAACATGTGTCTGTTCAAGTCTTCCAGCAAGGTGAAACATTTGCCACACTGTTTGCATCTGAGTTTGTCCTCTTTGCCCTTCTTTCGATGCTGTTCGCGTGTTTGCCCTTTCAGACCAAGATGTTCTTCATTCCGTTGCAGATTTGCTTCTTTCGGCTGTAGTACCCCAGTTTTCGAACGTGGCTTTGCCTTAAGAGACGTCCGAGCCTTATTACTTGCATGCGAGACCTCTCTTTCATGACGGTTACGACTACTTCGCGTGGGGAAACCTTTTCCACACTTTCGGCACGAAAAAGGCTTCTCACCTGTGTGAACCAACACGTGTCTGTCTTCTGTACCCTTATTTCGATGCTGTTCACGTGTTTGCAGTTTACCAGAATGTTCTTCTGTATTCATGTTGTTCTTCTGATTTCCGGCATCGCCATTACACACACCACTATTTGTCTTTGTGGCTTTATAGGGCTTTTCGCTCGAATGTATTAGAGTATGTCGAGTACAATTTCCTGAATCAGCAAAGTATTTTCCACAGACTTTGCATTGGTAGGGTTTCTCTCCTGTGTGTGTCCTCTTATGCCTTTTCCAGTTACCTTTTGTTAAGGTTTTGCCGCATTCCCAGCACCGATATCGCTTTTGCGCGGCGTCTGTCTTGCTACGGTTGACGCGATTGCCTAAAGCACGTGGTTGCTCATGTTTTAGATGAGTCTTGGAATGCACGGCAAGATTGCCTGCGTTAGTAAAACGCTTGCCGCACTGTTCACATTTGGGACGTTTTTCTCGGGAATGAATTTGTTTATGTCCTTTAAGACTATCTGCACCATTCAAGCCCTTACGGTCATCCTTACGCTTAAAACTGCTTTGATGAGTCGTACAGTGCATGGCAAGATTGCCGGCATTAGTAAAACGCCTGCTGCATTGTTGACATTTGAGACGTTTTACTTCTGCATGAATTTGCTTATGCTGTCGAAAATTCGCTGCATTACTAAAACCCTTACCGCAATTCTTGCATTTGTAACGCTGTAGCAAGTTCTGAGCCCTTAGCTTGTGCGAGGCAAGAATTCCGGCATTGGAAAAACTCCTGCCGCACTGACCGTGCGAGATTTTAAAATGCTTAGCTAAGACATCTGCCCTGTTAAATCTCTTCCCGCACTGCTTGCACTGAAAAGGCTTTTCTGTAGAGTGTACCGTTTCTTCATGTCGCTGGCAATGAGCCTTTGTGGTAAAACATTTCTCACACTTCTTGCACTGCAATCGCTTAATATCGTCTTTGTGTGTTTTGCGATGCCTCACGAGGTTTTCTCTCCTACCGAAGCACTCCCCGCATTGTCTGCACTTGTAACGCTTTTCTCCCACCGGGAGTCTTTCGTGCCGCGTTACATCCGCTCTTCGGGTATTAAACATCGCGTGTTTAATCCACTGCGTCTGTGAAGGAATGACAACAACATAAACTTGAGTACATTTCTTACTGGAGCAGAAAATAAATAAGCTTGTTATTAAAGGCATAAGGCATACATCAAGGTGGTCTTGTAGCACAGTGACACTTGTTTTCAGATTAGCTAGACTATCCACAGTCCCCGATTTTTTTCGTAAGATCGTCAGGATCGAGTGCTTACCCGAAAGGGCGGCCATCTTGGCGGTCGATCTCGACGAAAGACGGCTGCGAGGGAAACTAGAAAAATAGGGGACTTTGAACAGTCTACAGATTAGCCTGCACAACAATGCTATTTTTAAATACAGTTTGATGTGATAGTAAAACGACCATCCAGTGACTTGAGTCCATGCCATTCCAATTTTTGTCTCGGGACCATTAGGGGTGAACATATTAGCAGTCGAGGAAAATTTGCAATCTGGGACTTCTGGGCTACACTCGGTACTAGAAATACGTGAATCGCAAAACCTCGCGAGGGACTTCGGGAGAACGGCAAGGAGTTGAAAGGGAAATAAAGCACTAAGGAAGAAAATTTATAAATTTTAAAAAAACTTAAGCTATCTAAAGAAATAAAACAAAACTACAAAGAAGACTAAACGTAAAAGCTCTAAAAATAACTGAGAAAATTATCTGACAAAATGCTTTTGAACACAAGAAAAAGAAACCCAGGTTAAATTTATCCCCGGGTTAAGCGCTAATCGGCCTTCGAACAACTGGGCCCAGAGGCCCAACTGTGCCGATACGGTATAAACTCGCCTGCGAGCAAAACTTGTTTTGTTACTTAGATTTCTGCTCAAGCCTTGAGACTAAGTATCCAAAATCGCTTCCATTTGCTCTTAAAAGTACTTTTGCATTCGAAATTCATTGTAAAAAGCACTTACCGACTCCTAAAACGACCGCAAAAAAGCACTTTGGTCAGTGATATGATGAGAAATAGCTTTCAGTCGAATGATCCACGCGCGGTCCAAGCAATGCGCGCGCGACGAGATTATAAACTCAAAGTGTGAAAACAGTTTAGCTACTTTTGCATGGGGTTGGTTATTGCGGTAATTACCTGCGATCGCAGGTTGTTGCAGTAAAAGCCTTGCTGACGCCTTTTTAAAGCTCCTTTTCAAACAGGCCCTTTTATTTAATACGAAAGAACAATAGGATATCTCTTCGATTGTTCGTGTGTTTTGTGACCTGACACATTCATCATCAGCCGTCGAAATTCAATTAATTTCTAACCGAGAAACATCGAATCATATAGGTCTCTGGAAGTGTCTTGCACTGGCCCCAGTTCAATTCCTGTAAGGCCGATTAACGCTGATCCAAGATTAAAAATTTTGTTCCATTTTTGTCTTTATCTTCCTACATGTATGCATAAACATTCTATGTTATCATCATTGAGTCTCGCAGTAAAGACAAAACAGTATCTTGTTAGCTCTAGTGACATATTCTTAGACAAGAAAACCTACTTAAATTTGGCTTAATCCTAGGTTAAGCTTGACCATCTTTCGAGGTGAGCGGATGCACTGAGTTAATTGTGTGGACAACATTTCAATTCGTGCATTTCCGCATTCGTCTGGACGTGGCGTTACAAGTCAATCTATGTGTGCGCTATTATTAATTTAATGACGATGTACAAATATTAACAAACCGCTTATAATGCAAATGAGCTTAAAATTCCAAAATAAATTTTCTGTAAAATGCTACTGAATAGCGTCCATTTGAGACGAGCATTAACCATTATGCGAACTTCTAGAAAGCACAGCGATCACTTATAAAGTAACTTCAGAATACCAGGCCATTAGAAGAAAATTAAGCTTATTATTTTATACCCATACCAACTAATACATAGTAGTCAAACACGATGAGCATATGCTTTGTAACCTCCGCGAAACTTAGGAATGCCACTTACATGTAATGATCACACACAGTCGACTACGAACAGTAATGCTGAGGGACTATTGTAATACCGCTTCAAACGCTCTCAAGTGTCTTTCACGGCCCTATAACTCGGCGATGTGAAAGTTGATTTCATAACTACATCGTGTCATGAAGCGCGATATTGCTCTATCGTTCGAATCTTCAATGTCGCTTCTTCGACAGCCACGCTTAGTGAACCCGTTTGTTTTCCTTTTAACCACTAAATTTAGATAATAATCAAATTCTACAAGTACGCTCATGTCAAACAATATTCACGCCGTACAATGGCCTACGAAACAAAGTTTCATACCGGCCAAAGGTTACTCCGAGAGGTCTTTACTTTCGGTGTATACAGCACATATACATAGGCACAATAATCTCACCTCATTTCTCCCGCTTGAACAAATTTATGACCAGGTTTAAAAGAACAGTATTATTTTCTTATCGATGCAAATCGGCGTCACGGGTCTCCGCACACCCCTTTGCGCAGTTCGTACTGGTTATTCGTAGGGTACTTTCCTTCTTGCTTCGTTATGGCTGGTAATATGCTCGTTCTTGCCCATAAACGCTGGCAAGTGTGATGACGTCAGCAGACCACGAGGTTGAACCACAGACTCACACGTTATCATTAAAAAATTGAAAAAAAAATTTAAGAGCCTCATGGGTGCAGGTGTAAAATCCCTGCATTTTAGTACCGCAGAAGAGTTACTTTTTTCGTTTTAGTATGTTATGTTTTTGTTTTTTGGCCAGGCTCCCTGCCATTTGGAGGATGACCCGTAGGATGTGCAGATATCCTCACAAAGGGGGGGAGGGGGACGGGGAGGGGGGTCATTAGAGATACACCACTAAGCTCCAAGCTGTTCAAAGAACAGGCCTCCCTGACTCAATATGTGAGGGCATGAACAACAGGGATTATGAAAGCCTCTGGATATAAAAATGCAAGTCCTAAGCCATGCTACCATCACCACTTTAATAAAACACTCCTCCATTTTGTTTACACCAAGTTCTACACTTTTCTATGAAAACCTTGGCATTATTCACATTTAAAATTCTTAGCTACAAAAAAAAGGGTCAGGCCATAATGAGTTATATAGTGTTTGACAAAAATCTCTTTAACTGAAAGGGAAAACTGGTTTGAATTGATCTTGGACAATTTTGTGGTAAAATTGAAAGTTATTGCAGAAACATGTCTGATTTCAGCAGAGATGTTCAACAAAATACACTGCCAGACCATTACTATTTTTAGATTTTAAAACAATATATTATTTAACAAGAATGTGTTTGTGAAAAGTTTCACTCAGCACCCTGATAATATTATTACTATAATAATATTTATTTAATAAATAATCATAACTATAACAAAATTTTCAAATCTGATTGGCTATCAACTGCCCTGATTTCAGCCTTAATTGGACAGTTTAATTGGACAGTATGCGTCATGCCTAAATAATTGGACAGTACGCGCCATCATGCGCGAGCTTAAATGGCTTTTTTTTCCCTGGTAGCAAAACAAAAAATCGAATTTCTTGTGTTTTGATTTAAAAAATAGCCTATTATATCACAAATTTTGTTAAAGTTTATGATTTATTGGTAACAGAACTCCGTGTCGTCCAATTTGGTCTGTAACCATACTCGTGATTAAACAAATCGGACTCCTGCTACGCGGTCATCTGATTTTGTTAATCACTCGTATGATTACAGACCTAATTGGACTCCACTCAGTCCTGTTACCATTACTAACTACTAAAATTAAAAACTAGTAAATAATAACTAAAGTAGATTAAAAATGGGAAACTTAATTCCTTTTTCTTCTCAAAAACTATAGTTTTGAAAAACCCTAGAACGGATCTATTATTTCAGAATAAAATAAAAACTATAAGAACATTTTCTTCTAGTCTAACTCTTTGCCTGCCAAAACAGCAGTCTTTCCGTGCTCCTGGCCACTAGCGACATTTTGCAGTAGAGATATCTGTGATTTAGCCCCCAAAATTACAAACTGATAACATAAATCAATGTAAACATAAACTTTATAAATCATGGAGTTTTGCAGTTGTAGATAAAGATTTGTTCCAAATCATGTTCCTTCTGATCTAGTATCATAAAGTTTCGAGTTCTTCTGCTACTTGAGTGGCAGTACTTCTTGTAAAGAATGTATTCCACAAATAATAGCTGTTTTTTATTATAATATTCATTGCATTTTTTATCTATGTGATCACCTTTTGTCTTGTCTGTCATTTGTAAATACAAAAAGGACACAACTACCACACTTGCCCAACAAGAGCTTCCAGACAAATATATGTAGTCAGTATGGAATTTTGGAGGTCAAATAGCAGATTTTGTTCCCCCAAAAATGTTGCTAGTGGTAAAGGTTCATACAGCCGACTCTCTCTTAACGGACACCTCTATAAGACGGACACCTAGAGTTGGTCCCTGCCTTTGCTTATTCCCTTTATTTGACTCTTTATAAGTCGGACATCTCTCTAAGATGGACACTTAGTGCCAGTCCCAAGGTGTCCGTCTTGGAGAGAGTTGACTGTACCCTTTTTTGAACAAAAATTCAAGGACTTTCAAGGACACATTTCTCATTTTTCAAGGACTCCATTCAGTGCAAAAAAGGGCCTTGAGTCTATGTCTTTTTTACTTCTTCCAAAACATGAGCAATATAATTATCCTTAAGGTCTTTCGGTGTTTGCTGGGATCAGAATAAAGTAAGCACTGAAATTCAACGACTGTCCAGCACTGACTGTAAATTTCAAGGACTTTCAAGGCCTTGAATTTTTATTTTAAAATTCAAGGACTTTCAAGTTACGTGCCAACCTTGTACATTTGCAGGTTAGTCTACTTTACATTAGTAACCCAGTTGTTTCAAATGTTCATCATAGTGCTTACGAATAACAGATTCACTTTCACAGTGGAACTCATGTGAACATATCCAACAGGTGTAGTTTTTAAGCTGACGTGGCATTTGTGCTTCTAAATGTGGTGCTCTTTCTTTCTCCTGTTGATGCCTCTCTGCTACACGTGCATGCATTTTCTCATGCTGTTTTAGAGTCCCAGTGTGAAAGAAACGTCTATTGCAATGTTGGCATTTAAAATTCCGCTCTCTAGTGTGAACCGGTTCATGTCGCTTGAGTTCGCTTGGAAAACTGTAGCTTTTACCACAATCCTTACACTTATAAGGCTTGTTTTCTGAGTTGGCAACTTTTTGTCTATGTGTCAGCTTTATCCGTGTGTTTTGCATTCTGTTTAATTTTTTTGTGTTAACTTGCCCAACTAACGATCTCTTCTCCTCTTCTTTACACTGGAAGGGCTTCTTTTTTGCATGTGTTTTGCTATGACGCTTGAGATTTCCTGAATTACTAAAACACTTGTCACACTCCTTGCATTGATAGGGTTTACCCTGCTCCTGTTGATGCATCTCTTCCGCACGCGCATGCGCTTTCTCATGATTTTTTAGAGTGCCAGTGTGAAAGAAACGTCTACTGCAATGTTGGCATTTAAAATTCCGCTCTCTTGTGTGAACCGGTTCATGCCGCTTGAGCTCACATGGATAACTGTAACTTTTACCACACTCCAGACACTTATAAGGCTTGTTATCTGAGTCTACAACTTTTCGTCCTTGTGTCGGCTTTATCCCTGTATCTTGCTCCTGTTGATGCCTCTCTTCTGCACGTGCATGCACTTTCTCATGATTTTTTAGAGTCCCAGTGTGAAAGAAACGTCTACCGCAATGTTGGCATTTAAAATTCCGCTGTCTAGTGTGAACTTTTTGTCCTTGTATCAGCTTTATCCTCGTGTTTTGCATTCTGTTAACTTGCCCAACTAATAATCTCTTCTCTTCTTTACGTTGGAAGGACTTCTTTTTTGCATGTGTTTTGCTATGACACTTGAGATTTCCTGAATGTGTCTCTTTTGCACGTGCATGCACTTTCTCATGCTGTTTTAGAGTTCCAGTGTGAAAGAAACATCTACTGCAATGTTGGCATTTAAAATTCGGCTGTCTAGTGTGAACTGGTTCATGTCGCTTGAGCTCGCTTGGATAATTGTAACTTTTACCACAATACTTACACTTATAAGGCTTGTTATCTGAGTCGGCAACTTTTTGTCCATGTGTCAGCTTTATCCCAGTGTTTTGCATTCTGTTTAATTTTTTCATGTTACCTTGCCCAACTAACAATCTCTGCTCCTCTTCTTTACATTGGAAGGATTTCTTTCTTGCATGTGTTTTGCTATGATGCTTAAGATTTCCAGAATCAGTAAAACACTTGTCACATTCCTCGCATTGATACGGTTTACCTTGCTCTTGTTGATGCGTCTCTTCTTCACGGGCATGCACTTTCTCATGCCGTTTTAGAGTCCCAGTGTGAAAGAAACATCTACTGCAATATTGGCATTTAAAATTTGGCTCCCTAGCGTGTACTGTTTTGCTATGACGCTTGAGATTTCCAGAAAGAGTAAAATGTTTGTCACACTGCTTGCATTGATAGGGTTTATCACCCCTGTGAAGCCTCTCGTGTCTTTTACAATTGCTTGACTGGCTAAAGTCCCTGCCACACTGACTGCATTTATAGCGCCTCCGTATTACAAGAGTTCTACTGTGCACGGCAACACTTCTGGAAGGATTTGCAACCGAATGGCCTGCCATTGCTGAGCTGCGACTAAGTGTTTTGACCTCACAAACTTTTAAATCAGCTTCTCGCTTTATCTTAATTGCATTGTAATTTTCACTGTTACATGTATGGCTTGCTAACAGATCTGTTCGGCTGAAAGTTGCACCACATCGTTGGCATTTAGGCTTCTCTTTGGCGTGAGTTCTTTCATGCCGGTAACAATTGCTTGATTGGGAAAAACCCTTGCCGCATATTCTGCACAGAAACGGCCTTTCACCTGCATGACTTTTTTCATGTCTAATTGCATCTGCTCTGCGGGAAAAGCACTTACCACAGTAGCGACACTTAAGCGATTTCAGTGGCATTTTTTCTTTGCAGATCAAACCTGCAAGATATTGTAAAAAACAATAAATGATTATAGTAATTACATGTAACTTTTCTACATTTTTGTGCATCAAGCAGTAGTTACGAGGTATTTAGCATGAAAGTATTAATTATGGGGATACTATTTTTTACATCCCTTTCTAAAAATGAGACTGCAATTTTACGTAATCATCTGAACCACGCAAAGATCTTGCTGTTTGTAGGGCAAAGGAAGTTCCTTTATTTCTCAGATGGTCCAGCCCTGGGAATAGAACCCATGACATCTCGCACTGCAGTCAAGAACTCTAATGAGTACTGCGCTAAAGCCAGCCATAGTAAAACCTGCAGTACCCATGGTATATGGTTAACTTCCCCTTCCCTTACAACAGGGAAATCCCCTATAAAAATATTTGACGTACCTTTTAAAGGTTAACATGTTCAGGATTAGTTCACCTTAGCATGCTTAGTTGTCACTTCACCTTTTAGGACGTCAAATTGAGCTGAGAAATTACAGGAAATGTTTGTTACTCAACTGATCATCATCAGCATTGTCATTTTGTTAGTTTCAACTGAAATGTCAGCCATCACCCTCCTGGCTCCCGGTTGGGGTGGGGTGGGTTGTGCGAAGAGACAGCAGACATTTCAGACTAAAGTACAGGTACAAGGCTGTGCTCTAAGGAAATTAAAGGGAGCCCAGTGCTTTGAACCGGTAAAATCTAGGGTGCCCAGCACATGATTTGTATGAAAAAACTAACCAAAGATTTTCTATATGCCCGACACTGCCATGTAGAGCACAGCCATGAAAACATTACTTCAACTAAGCCAGACCAACAAAAGTTAACCTCCTTCCTCAAAGAGGTATTTTTTTGAACTTAGGGAGCTTATGCACAGGCCTCTTTGAGTGATGCAAGTCAACTGGACGTGAGGTCTTTTCACTTGAAAACACATTCGTGAGGTCAGGTGGCTCTGGTACAAAACTAAATGACAGACGAGGAAAAGTGCCAAAGGCACTAAAGGCTACTGCCGTAGAATAGACAAGGCAAAGTAAAATACGATTTTGATCACAAAACCTGACAAATACAAGTTATAATACGTAGAAATAGCTTAAATATTATCTATATTTCAAGAATGAATCAAATCAGTCATATATCTCCTTATAAGTCAGTATACTTAAAAACGCGGTCGTCACTTCGTCCCAACACAAATGTCAGTATTTTTTTGCTGTATTTACATGTGTTTGTCTGGGGAAAGTTCCGATGCTATAACTTTTAGGAAAAGTAGAATAAAATTCCATGAAACTTACTGCACTAAGTTGTTAATTCCACGGAGTTTACTGTTAGGCATAATGATTTGAAAAGTTTGAGCAGAGACTTGAGCAGAGTACGTTCCCGAAAATCCGAAACTTCCAGATCGTCGTACAAAAATCGAACTTTAAAACTCAACAGCATACTAATTTGACCTACCCTTTTCACGTACCAAAAGAATTGTTGTAACTGCAATTCTTACCTTTTAATTTCCGCAGCTAACAGGCGGTTTTTCGTTCGGAGAAAACGCGCAAATTTTAAAAATCGAAAGAGCTTCGAAAGAGCAGCCGTTATTGATGCTGTGATACTTCTGGTCAGCGTTGTGTATCATGTTCATGTATAGGGAAACCAAACGTCACTAAATCCTCCGGCCTCTTCCTTGCAGGTTTATCTCTCTATTCTCAGTTTTTTAACCGCTTTTCTCAAATTGAAAAAAAGGAAAGAAAAACTAACTTCGCGCTCAATCTTGAACTACGCCAAGAAATCTTAATGACCTAACTACACTGATAAAAGCACAGGGCACCCAGACTCACAACAGCCCTAGAAGCCAAATTTTAGGGATTCGTAAATGGATGGGAATTTATCGTAAGATCGATAAAACAGTTATAATGCACATAACCAGCCATTTAAGTGTGCATACGTCGTTTATAAAGAGTTGTGTATATGCAAACAAGAGCCATGACTCTTGGTCTGTGTTGTTTTGGTACTGTTTTCCGTCTTCACAGATACACAAATCTAGTTTATGTATAGCCTCCCCGCAGACGTCCTTTGGGGTTCGTTTGTCACGCATTCATTTCTCCCCCACGGTGGGGGAGAAATGAATGCGTGACAAACGAACCCCAAAGGACGTCTGCGGGGAGGCTAGTTTATGTACATTTAACCTATTTATCGATCTTACGATTAATTCCTATACAAACCCTTGTAATTTGGCTTCTAGTAGGCTGTTGTAAGTCTGGTTGCCCTGTGATAAAAGTCACCCGCGTGAAATACGGGAGACGGGGAAAGATTGATTTGGGAAGCTGTCCGTACCGTCTCTCTTAGAAAATTTTCTAGCTATACCCCTTTGTATACATGGCGGTTATGTAGGCTCCTTTTTATTGTCTATAAAGTTAATCATTTCTTTTCTTTTGTTTTTTAATAATAAAAAAAAATTGATGCATGACTCGTTATAGACAAACGAAAGTATTTTTTGCTCGAGTGTGAACTCATCAAGTCGTATCTTATCCAAAAGTTATTATGAGACGCCCGGCCTACGGCGGTTTTAAAATTGTGAAAAGGACGGTATTTTCATTCTGGATGCTAAAAACGTAGTACAAAATTGTACTCCGGGCCATTTCAACGTCTCACCTGCAAATTTCCCACTAAATATCCCATACTGTTTGAAAAAAGGGCTGTCTTAATTGGTTATAAGTGACGCTGAAAAACACTTGAATTTATGTGTTTGGTTTAATATGCAAAAGAGTGCTTTTATTCTTAATATACAATTTTAAACAATAGCTATACATGGGTATAATAGTTTATTTATTTCTCTTAATTCATTCCCTCTTAGGTCCCCGATTTAACTAGAGACCGCTTAATCGGCGATGCAAAGAGCGTAAGAATCACTGTGATAACAACTTACTTTTAAAGCTGTCATCCAAGCCATCTCAGTCTGTTTCACATTCCATGAGTTCAATGAAGCAAAAACTAAATCATTCAGAAGGCCAAAAACCAACCGTGAATTCGAAGAAATTGAAATCAACTATAAACAGAACGATGTAATGTTGTAAATTTTTGTCTCAAAAGTAGTTCACCGTCAACAACAACAAATGACGTCAGTTGTTGATTGTCGATACTTGGCCTCAATGAAGTCTCCGTGAATCCCGGGGGGGGGGGGGGGGTACTGCCATATATGGGCTACATAGGTATGTGCCGCTGTGAAGGGTATGGTTTTCAAGCAGTTTACTCTAGGATAGGGTATATAAATCTGAGCGTTTGGGTCTAGAATAGGGTATCATTTTTCAGGACACTGATCAGTTGGTTGAAGATTTTATCTAGACTAGGTACACAGCTACTCTAGGATAGGGGGATTTGGGAATTTTACTCTAGTATAGGGTAGCAAAATTCAGCTGAACTAGCTCTGGTAAAGGTCAAGGGTTCCAGGCTCCCAGCGACACATCCCCACCCTGAAATTCCTAAAGTGCCCCCCCGGGCCGTGAATGTCTTGTCCACTGTATATAATTCCTCCGAAAAAAGGGCATTTGTCGTTATTAAAAGTACACGTAACGTCTTCAATCGACGCTTTTCCCTTCATGAATCAGGGGCACCCAACGAGGATATAGTTCAGAACCAGTTAACATAGCATTGTTGAACATATTTTACATATTTTTATCCCCTAAAATCTTTTCATCTGTTCGGATATCCTAGCTGAAAGTCTAGTGATCCGAAGATCATAGCGATCAAAACTTACTTTTTCGAAAATTTCAGCCAGAAAAATGGCTCCCGAAAATTCTAGGTGACCTTTTTAGAACTTTCCAGCGGAACTGTTTATTATGCTATACAAGGTGGTTTTGCTTTCAAGTCTGCCGGGCGATCAAATGAAAGCTTCAGTCAGGGGCACCCAACGACAATTTTCGGGAAAATATCTGTTCGGAAGACGATTTGAGATCTAGAATTTTCGGAACATTTGTTGTAAAATTTCTTGCTTGCATGCCTCTCCTAGGATTTTCTAACAAATAAAAAATGGTATACTTGCCCATTTTTAACTAATTTTTACCCTAAAAAGTTCACCTAGAATTTTCGGGAGCCTATTTTCTGGCTAAAATTTTCGAAAAGATAAGTTTCAATCCCTATAATTTTCGGATCACTAGACTTTCAGCTAGGAAATCCGAACAGATGAAAAATTTTTAGGGGATAAAAATATGCCTATATCTACCGTTTAAATACTAAAATACATTTAATAACGCTATGTTTAAGTGGTTTTCAGCTATATTTTCGTTGGGTGGCCCTGTTCAGCGAAGGACCTTCCTGTGGAGCTGATGTTTGTTATGTTGTGCAGGGTGGCTCTAATTGTAAGTAATTGTTGAGTCTTAGCTACTGCACAGACTCTCCTGTTGTGCGGATGCTTACACTTTGGAAAGTTGTTCTTACTTCAGGGGCACCCAACGAGAATATAGTTCAAAACCACTTAAACATAGCATTCTTGAACGTATTTTAGTATTTAAACAGTAGATGAAGGCATATTTTGATTCCCTGAAAATGTTTTCATCTGTTCGGATTTCCTAGCTGAAAGTCTAGTGATCCGAAGATCATAGCGATCAAAACTTACTTTTTCGAAAATTTCAGCCAGAAAAATGGCTCCCGAAAATTCTAGGTGACCTTTTTAGGGTAAAAATCCGTTAAAAAGAGGACAATTATACCATTTTTTTAAATGTTCGAAAATCCTACGAGAGGCAGGCAAGCAAGAAATTTTACAACAAATGTTCCGACAATTCTAGATCTCAAATCGTCTTCCGAACATATATAGCTACTGTGCGAGCAGAACATTCCTGTGGTGCTAATTACGTCAGAATGCCTTACATTGAGACTATGGGTAGTTAGAGCCCCTAAGTCTAAATATTTTAATTTTACGTAATGTACATCTGCAGTAACTTCCCGCGATGCTATTTTGTCAGTATTTCACCTGCAAAAAAGCGGCAGTCGTATGGTAGAGAATTTGTCACGAAGTAGAATTTGTACGACTTGATATTCCAGCGTACGATTGGGCTCGCCGATGCAATCCAACTTGTCGCGGTGCGTCATCACTGTATGAAGAGAGAGCTTGATCGCTGTTTGACGCACTATTCACACTGCTAGATCTCTTTAATGCTCCATTCAGAGACCAGGGCAGAGAGAGGGAGTCCATAGCTATCGGAGGTAACGAGTCTAGCGACTTAGACATTCTTCTTTCTCTCGGCAGCTTTAAAAGGTCTCTGTCATTTCCCTCGCTGACTGGTGGTAAAACAAGAGACGATGTTCTTTCCATCATTGAATTTTTCCTGTCGATGGCAGAATTCTTTCTGTAGTATTGGAGTTCAAAGCGATTCTGTGCGGCTCTGAGTTGACACATTTCACGACCGACCCGTCTATCGAGGCGACATTTTTCTTTCTGCAAATTGACCTCCTCGCGCGAGTTATGCGCTCGAGCTCTTCTCCAACTCTTAGAGGCCAACAGTTTTTCCTCTGTCGATCTTAACATCTTTAGCAGAAACTAGGTTAAAAATGATTACTTTGCATCAGAGTCCCTCTTACTGTACATACTATAACCATATTCGCTCGTACTATGGCACGGACCCCATGTCAACAAAGTGTTCATAACTGCATAACCGAGGCATCATATCGGTTTGTACTCTTATTGAAATGCTACTAAAATACGAACCTTGAGGCAAACTGCGCTCATTAAACTGTCATAGTTAACTCATTGAAAAGGTTTGAAAGAGCGTGTAATTAATTCATTACAAAGGGGCTCTCAACTGAGGTTAGCCAAGATTAAAAACAAAGTTAAAAATAGACAAAAGAAACAAAAGTAGTTCAGTGCCTTCAATTTGAGTTTCCCTAGGTTTGGATTTTGTTCATAGACCACAAATTAGAACTTGCTTCCATACCCAATGGTTTCGTTAGTCGGTCTCGTTGACAATCTGATTACCCAGCAGGTGATTGACGCAGCACGGAACTTATGACGTCAGCCACACTTTTATTGCCACTAAATTTAAGAGGGCAAACCTGGCAACGAATTTGGCAAATAAAATACTTAATCACCAAATTTCGTATGGAACATTACTATTTACAAATTTCCAGCAAGAAATTGTCCATTTTATATTCTCTCCATTTTCGTGGGCTTACAATAAAGATCGAGAGTCGACACATACGCGTTCCAAGCCAGTGATGACAGTACTTATAAAGCGACATGTGTCTTTGAAGAATAGTTCTCTGTCGTCATTGTACAGAACGCTGTTACATTAATTGGCTGGAAGCTGCAGCTCGACACATCACGAGTTTTACTTCTGCCGACTACCGCCTTCAAAGAAAAAACTTTTTTCTGCTTGTGTCCATCTCCTTTCTCTGCAAAAAAATAATTTTAAGATCATGAGTACTCAAGCAAATGCAAAAAAATATATTGAAATTAGCACAAGCTGGCCTGGAAGAAGACACCTGCACTATATGCTACGAATCATCATTTTTTGACAAACCTTGTGAATCCATTCATACTCGCCGAACTTGGAGTCGAAAGTTCCTCGTTGCAATGAACGGAGTTTAAGCGTGAACCTCGGCCCGAGTTCCTGAAGTCCTGCCTTCTTCTGGTTCTTGAAAATATACCTGAGGCGTACATGTAAAAAAATGAAAAGAAATCTGCCATTAAAGAAACTCTTAGCGTCGACGTTGTCTCGCGAGAACGCGCGAGCGAGGGGCCCCTCCCGGATTCGCCGTTCGCTCGCCATTCTCGCGAGACTCGTTTCACTCGCCCAGATAGGAGAGCTTGCTCGCAGGCTAGACTAAGGTCAGGGGAGCAAGTTGTCCGGATACCAACATTAGAGACCTTTAGTTTCGACGACGTGGACGAAGTTTGACTTAGGGGTTTTTCTTGTATTCTAACAAAAAGTAAACCTTCCCGAAAGCTTAATTTCAATTTTCACCAAAAAAGATTATAAACACAGTTTTTTTATTGAAGGAGGCTAAGCCCTGTAACGACCGCAAGACGATGAAACTTCTATTCTTTCCGTCACTACGACATTTTCGCTAAAATCCGTTGTAGAATAACTACAGCTCTCATGTTTTACCCTCAAGCGCGTGCATTCTAGTAGTTTTGTCCTGGCCTAAGAACCTCAAGGTCTCTATCTGGGATATGGGAGGCCACGATTGTAGTTATCTGACTCACCTGTGGCGTCTAAAGAAAATAAAATCCCGTTGGTTGTGGAAGGTAACACATTGTCTGCCTTGAAATTGCGGATCGTGAGGAAAGAGCGCTGCCAACAAACGTGCAACAGAATGACCAAGCCGCGTGCTGAAATTATTAAGGATCACTTCTGGTCTGTGGCTTGTCATGCGACCATGGTTCTAAGAAGAAAGTAAGGTAAATAGATTTTTTTTTTCGATTTGTAATATGCGTTTAAAAATTTAGGCCAGACTAGGATAGGAAAGGAACTTTGTTAGGCACAAAGGTAACGTTAAGAAAGTTGGAAAACTTTCTTAAAACTGAAGCTTTGTGGGGCTATTTCAAACAGCTAATAGTAATGCTTCCACTCAATAGGGCATATCCAAAATACATTTACACGTACAAATAAAGTGCAGTAATATGCACTCCACGGGCAATGGAGTAGTAGCAGTAATATGCACTCCACGGGCAATGGAAAACCTTCTTCACGTACGTGTAGTTTTCAATCCATGGCAAATGAATTCCGTTTAACAGAAAAGAAAATCAAAACAAATGACTGAATCGTCCGACCTCAGTAGACCCAGCCTGTTAGATAGAGGGTAGGAGAGCTCACCTTACCCTCTCCTCAGTCTTTCGCATGTTTGCTTTTGCAAAAAAAAAAAAATTGTTTGCTTTCAATTCTACTCATCCAGAGTGACTGAGAGCATTGTTCAGGCTGGGGAGACCCTAATCAAGTTCACAAGAATACAATACAAGGAGTACACAATGTGAATTGCAATTCTTCTAATACAGTTTTCAAACTCATTGATAATTAATTATAAAGAAAATACAAATAAATTAACGTTT
The DNA here is from genome assembly GCA_964035705.1 of Porites rus. Classification (NCBI taxonomy): domain Eukaryota; kingdom Metazoa; phylum Cnidaria; class Anthozoa; order Scleractinia; family Poritidae; genus Porites; species Porites rus. The sequence continues at coordinate 2,167,468 of OZ038003.1, read as the reverse complement.
AATGAGTGTTTGAAGATCAGATGAAAAACTGGTCATTTTTTGCATCCTTAATTTCTCCCCCTAAAATCATTTGTTTGAGAAGTAATATCAAGCATTCGACACAGTGTTTCACAGTGCCTTGCGCAAACATTGTATACCAGGAATAAGAATCGCAACAAATCCCTCCATACTAAACCGTAGTGTCGCGTGGGAGGTACCGCGCAGCCAAAGAGCACCCAAGGCTCTCAAGTCCGGAATAACATTTTTGCCGCTGTGCGCCGATTTTAAAAAGATCAGAACATAAGTCACGTGGCGTTTACCAGAAGAAACTCGTTAAAGTTAGCCTCTAAATATTCCGTAAGACTTGTAAAATCATTTCTTTTTGACAACAGCTACTCCTGGAAAGGTGTGATTTTCCCGCCTAGAATGTTCGCGCCAAATTACGCTCGCCCCGGGCTAACTCGACTCGTGCCAATTCTGTGTTAAAATTTTTCAGTAATGTACTTAACTATATCAAAATAAAATATTCATTCCTTACCTGCTCGCCCCAAAAGTAACTGTATCTCGTCCTTTAGATTTTTATCCACCACTTTCAGTCCTCTTAAATGGGGTTTGATGTTTCTGGAACACTGCTTTAACGTCAAGCACTCGCTTGATGCAATAGTTACTCCACAAGCCACCCCGTTAACAAATTTAGCATACCCACATCTGACCATATTTCTGTTAAGGAATAAACTTGATTAAACATGCATTTCACTTGGCTTGTAGTTAATCTCACACCGTTAATGAAAACCCCCGTAAATGAAATTTCACCGTAACCGGTGCCAGCACTTCCTCGTTGAAAAAGATGACTTGTGATTTTCTGGAATTCCAGGTTGATATAAAATAACCGGATTTATCGAAAAATAAGGGAAATTGAATGTCATTGTTAGAGAAAAAAACAATAACTTACCTTCTTTCCAAACTGAAAGCACGGGAAGAACTGACAGCCCACGAAGACGTTGACATCTGATAAAGGATGTTCATTCCAGCTTGCGTTCCAGCGTGCATTTCTTTCTCCCAAGATATTATTGTTTCGTCGTGCGCAATAACTTACGGACTTTCATACAGTGCTGATGTTACCATCACGTAAGTTGACTTAATAAGCTGTTTTTTTTTTTAATCTCATACCACTTAGTAGAATCCTTTTCACTGATTACGCTTTAAGTCCAGTGGCGGGAAAAATATACTAGAAGGGGAAGAACCGCTTTAGAAAATTGTTCCTCGTACCGAACACTGTGCAGGAATTTGCATAAAGCCGTATTTATACATTGTTGAGTCTAGTTAGCGTTTGCTAAAATTTTGTAAAGGTTGTGCTACCTTTATTTGCAGACGAAATTGGTTGTTATATGTATTTGGCTGCAAACAGTATGATATAGTGGGAAATAATGTTGAACTAGTACGGACATGATGTGACAAATTGAAGCATGACATGACTGCGTGTGAGTGAATCAAACGTGTGTAATATTTATATTCGCAAAATACAGACGCAAAATCGGGAAAGACTCACCATTCTTTTCCATAAAAAGTGAAGTGTTATTTAGCGTTAGATAATAACCTGGACGAGGCAAGATTCATTAAAGAAGTTTTTGAGCAAGATTCACCGATTTACTTTGTAAATGTCACTGAGGGCAAACTCGGGCAATGGCTGGGCTGAAATCATTGCACATTGATGTAAACAAATTTCTTCTCCATGGCATTTGCCCAATTTTTTTATTCATCGGTCTAACTTGCCTATAAACAAACTTTATTCAGGTAAGGTGGTTTGTTCTAATTCGATGTGGCATGGGTGATATATACTTTTCAATTTCTACTAAATTTGTCTGCATTCCGAGTACCGAAAATATGTAGTAAGACAATTCAATCGTTCCAAGCTCATGCTGAACCGTTTTCAATTAAATGTACGTAAATAAAAAGTTAAAAGATAGTTCTTTTTAGCTGTACGAGTAATGGACAATTTATTTCTATGCCAAGGCCGAAATAAATGCTTTAAAAACTCCCTAAATCGGCCAATATGGCGGCCCTCCGGAAGCCCTGTCAAACCGTCATTTCTGTATCTTCCAAAGGAAAGAGAAATCAAACCAAAGAATATGCATTCGGTATTTAGGGCACCATTCTAAGACTTCATGCCAAAAATCAGCCAAATCTATGAGATGCCGTGTCAGGCGAAAGTTCGAATCTTACAGAAAATCACTCTTAAAGCTGTCATCCAAGCCATCTCAGTCTGTTTCACATTCCATGAGTTCAATGAAGCAAAAACTAAATCATTCAGAAGGCCAAAAACCAACCGTGAATTCGAAGAAATTGAAATCAACTATAAACAGAACGATGTAATGTTGTAAATTTTTGTCTCAAAAGTAGTTCACCGTCAACAACAACAAATGACGTCAGTTGTTGATTGTCGATACTTGGCCTCAATGAAGTCTCCGTGAATCCCGGGGGGGGGGGGGGTACTGCCATATATGGGCTACATAGGTATGTGCCGCTGTGAAGGGTATGGTTTTCAAGCAGTTTACTCTAGGATAGGGTATATAAATCTGAGCGTTTGGGTCTAGAATAGGGTATCATTTTTCAGGACACTGATCAGTTGGTTGAAGATTTTATCTAGACTAGGTACACAGCTACTCTAGGATAGGGGGATTTGGGAATTTTACTCTAGTATAGGGTAGCAAAATTCAGCTGAACTAGCTCTGGTAAAGGTCAAGGGTTCCAGGCTCCCAGCGACACATCCCCACCCTGAAATTCCTAAAGTGCCCCCCCCGGGCCGTGAATGTCTTGTCCACTGTATATAATTCCTCCGAAAAAAGGGCATTTGTCGTTATTAAAAGTACACGTAACGTCTTCAATCGACGCTTTTCCCTTCATGAATCAGGGGCACCCAACGAGGATATAGTTCAGAACCAGTTAACATAGCATTGTTGAACATATTTTACATATTTTTATCCCCTAAAATCTTTTCATCTGTTCGGATATCCTAGCTGAAAGTCTAGTGATCCGAAGATCATAGCGATCAAAACTTACTTTTTCGAAAATTTCAGCCAGAAAAATGGCTCCCGAAAATTCTAGGTGACCTTTTTAGAACTTTCCAGCGGAACTGTTTATTATGCTATACAAGGTGGTTTTGCTTTCAAGTCTGCCGGGCGATCAAATGAAAGCTTCAGTCAGGGGCACCCAACGACAATTTTCGGGAAAATATCTGTTCGGAAGACGATTTGAGATCTAGAATTTTCGGAACATTTGTTGTAAAATTTCTTGCTTGCATGCCTCTCCTAGGATTTTCTAACAAATAAAAAATGGTATACTTGCCCATTTTTAACTAATTTTTACCCTAAAAAGTTCACCTAGAATTTTCGGGAGCCTATTTTCTGGCTAAAATTTTCGAAAAGATAAGTTTCAATCCCTATAATTTTCGGATCACTAGACTTTCAGCTAGGAAATCCGAACAGATGAAAAATTTTTAGGGGATAAAAATATGCCTATATCTACCGTTTAAATACTAAAATACATTTAATAACGCTATGTTTAAGTGGTTTTCAGCTATATTTTCGTTGGGTGGCCCTGTTCAGCGAAGGACCTTCCTGTGGAGCTGATGTTTGTTATGTTGTGCAGGGTGGCTCTAATTGTAAGTAATTGTTGAGTCTTAGCTACTGCACAGACTCTCCTGTTGTGCGGATGCTTACACTTTGGAAAGTTGTTCTTACTTCAGGGGCACCCAACGAGAATATAGTTCAAAACCACTTAAACATAGCATTCTTGAACGTATTTTAGTATTTAAACAGTAGATGAAGGCATATTTTGATTCCCTGAAAATGTTTTCATCTGTTCGGATTTCCTAGCTGAAAGTCTAGTGATCCGAAGATCATAGCGATCAAAACTTACTTTTTCGAAAATTTCAGCCAGAAAAATGGCTCCCGAAAATTCTAGGTGACCTTTTTAGGGTAAAAATCCGTTAAAAAGAGGACAATTATACCATTTTTTTAAATGTTCGAAAATCCTACGAGAGGCAGGCAAGCAAGAAATTTTACAACAAATGTTCCGACAATTCTAGATCTCAAATCGTCTTCCGAACATATATAGCTACTGTGCGAGCAGAACATTCCTGTGGTGCTAATTACGTCAGAATGCCTTACATTGAGACTATGGGTAGTTAGAGCCCCTAAGTCTAAATATTTTAATTTTACGTAATGTACATCTGCAGTAACTTCCCGCGATGCTATTTTGTCAGTATTTCACCTGCAAAAAAGCGGCAGTCGTATGGTAGAGAATTTGTCACGAAGTAGAATTTGTACGACTTGATATTCCAGCGTACGATTGGGCTCGCCGATGCAATCCAACTTGTCGCGGTGCGTCATCACTGTATGAAGAGAGAGCTTGATCGCTGTTTGACGCACTATTCACACTGCTAGATCTCTTTAATGCTCCATTCAGAGACCAGGGCAGAGAGAGGGAGTCCATAGCTATCGGAGGTAACGAGTCTAGCGACTTAGACATTCTTCTTTCTCTCGGCAGCTTTAAAAGGTCTCTGTCATTTCCCTCGCTGACTGGTGGTAAAACAAGAGACGATGTTCTTTCCATCATTGAATTTTTCCTGTCGATGGCAGAATTCTTTCTGTAGTATTGGAGTTCAAAGCGATTCTGTGCGGCTCTGAGTTGACACATTTCACGACCGACCCGTCTATCGAGGCGACATTTTTCTTTCTGCAAATTGACCTCCTCGCGCGAGTTATGCGCTCGAGCTCTTCTCCAACTCTTAGAGGCCAACAGTTTTTCCTCTGTCGATCTTAACATCTTTAGCAGAAACTAGGTTAAAAATGATTACTTTGCATCAGAGTCCCTCTTACTGTACATACTATAACCATATTCGCTCGTACTATGGCACGGACCCCATGTCAACAAAGTGTTCATAACTGCATAACCGAGGCATCATATCGGTTTGTACTCTTATTGAAATGCTACTAAAATACGAACCTTGAGGCAAACTGCGCTCATTAAACTGTCATAGTTAACTCATTGAAAAGGTTTGAAAGAGCGTGTAATTAATTCATTACAAAGGGGCTCTCAACTGAGGTTAGCCAAGATTAAAAACAAAGTTAAAAATAGACAAAAGAAACAAAAGTAGTTCAGTGCCTTCAATTTGAGTTTCCCTAGGTTTGGATTTTGTTCATAGACCACAAATTAGAACTTGCTTCCATACCCAATGGTTTCGTTAGTCGGTCTCGTTGACAATCTGATTACCCAGCAGGTGATTGACGCAGCACGGAACTTATGACGTCAGCCACACTTTTATTGCCACTAAATTTAAGAGGGCAAACCTGGCAACGAATTTGGCAAATAAAATACTTAATCACCAAATTTCGTATGGAACATTACTATTTACAAATTTCCAGCAAGAAATTGTCCATTTTATATTCTCTCCATTTTCGTGGGCTTACAATAAAGATCGAGAGTCGACACATACGCGTTCCAAGCCAGTGATGACAGTACTTATAAAGCGACATGTGTCTTTGAAGAATAGTTCTCTGTCGTCATTGTACAGAACGCTGTTACATTAATTGGCTGGAAGCTGCAGCTCGACACATCACGAGTTTTACTTCTGCCGACTACCGCCTTCAAAGAAAAAACTTTTTTCTGCTTGTGTCCATCTCCTTTCTCTGCAAAAAAATAATTTTAAGATCATGAGTACTCAAGCAAATGCAAAAAAATATATTGAAATTAGCACAAGCTGGCCTGGAAGAAGACACCTGCACTATATGCTACGAATCATCATTTTTTGACAAACCTTGTGAATCCATTCATACTCGCCGAACTTGGAGTCGAAAGTTCCTCGTTGCAATGAACGGAGTTTAAGCGTGAACCTCGGCCCGAGTTCCTGAAGTCCTGCCTTCTTCTGGTTCTTGAAAATATACCTGAGGCGTACATGTAAAAAAATGAAAAGAAATCTGCCATTAAAGAAACTCTTAGCGTCGACGTTGTCTCGCGAGAACGCGCGAGCGAGGGGCCCCTCCCGGATTCGCCGTTCGCTCGCCATTCTCGCGAGACTCGTTTCACTCGCCCAGATAGGAGAGCTTGCTCGCAGGCTAGACTAAGGTCAGGGGAGCAAGTTGTCCGGATACCAACATTAGAGACCTTTAGTTTCGACGACGTGGACGAAGTTTGACTTAGGGGTTTTTCTTGTATTCTAACAAAAAGTAAACCTTCCCGAAAGCTTAATTTCAATTTTCACCAAAAAAGATTATAAACACAGTTTTTTTATTGAAGGAGGCTAAGCCCTGTAACGACCGCAAGACGATGAAACTTCTATTCTTTCCGTCACTACGACATTTTCGCTAAAATCCGTTGTAGAATAACTACAGCTCTCATGTTTTACCCTCAAGCGCGTGCATTCTAGTAGTTTTGTCCTGGCCTAAGAACCTCAAGGTCTCTATCTGGGATATGGGAGGCCACGATTGTAGTTATCTGACTCACCTGTGGCGTCTAAAGAAAATAAAATCCCGTTGGTTGTGGAAGGTAACACATTGTCTGCCTTGAAATTGCGGATCGTGAGGAAAGAGCGCTGCCAACAAACGTGCAACAGAATGACCAAGCCGCGTGCTGAAATTATTAAGGATCACTTCTGGTCTGTGGCTTGTCATGCGACCATGGTTCTAAGAAGAAAGTAAGGTAAATAGATTTTTTTTTTCGATTTGTAATATGCGTTTAAAAATTTAGGCCAGACTAGGATAGGAAAGGAACTTTGTTAGGCACAAAGGTAACGTTAAGAAAGTTGGAAAACTTTCTTAAAACTGAAGCTTTGTGGGGCTATTTCAAACAGCTAATAGTAATGCTTCCACTCAATAGGGCATATCCAAAATACATTTACACGTACAAATAAAGTGCAGTAATATGCACTCCACGGGCAATGGAGTAGTAGCAGTAATATGCACTCCACGGGCAATGGAAAACCTTCTTCACGTACGTGTAGTTTTCAATCCATGGCAAATGAATTCCGTTTAACAGAAAAGAAAATCAAAACAAATGACTGAATCGTCCGACCTCAGTAGACCCAGCCTGTTAGATAGAGGGTAGGAGAGCTCACCTTACCCTCTCCTCAGTCTTTCGCATGTTTGCTTTTGCAAAAAAAAAAAAATTGTTTGCTTTCAATTCTACTCATCCAGAGTGACTGAGAGCATTGTTCAGGCTGGGGAGACCCTAATCAAGTTCACAAGAATACAATACAAGGAGTACACAATGTGAATTGCAATTCTTCTAATACAGTTTTCAAACTCATTGATAATTAATTATAAAGAAAATACAAATAAATTAACGTTTAATGAGTGTTTGAAGATCAGATGAAAAACTGGTCATTTTTTGCATCCTTAATTTCTCCCCCTAAAATCATTTGTTTGAGAAGTAATATCAAGCATTCGACACAGTGTTTCACCACCAGATGAGTCACCTCGAAGTTTGTCAAAAATAGTCTGCTGCACGTCGTATTTTCAACTTTCTTCTCAGTTTTTCATCTGGTGATGAAATGTCTCATGCTTGATATATTACTTCAGACCTGCAAACAATTTATGACAGACAAAAAAAGCACAACAATTAATATTAAGTCTATTGAATTTTACACAACATACCCTAATTTCTTTGCCAAGTTTGATGCTGCTTAATTTGAAGTGTGCTGTGGGACCATCTGGCAAGTGACTGATAACAACTCCATCTAAAGACAATTAGTTAAGGGCTGTGTTTTTGTGTGTCATGGCAGGGTTTTGGCCATATTTTAGTTTTAGTTAAGTCACCATTAGAGAAATCTTTTCACCTTGGGGGCATCGGGGTATGGCCACTACCCCAAAAAATGGAATCAAGAAGTTCAGAAATGCAATTACCAGCATTCTTGGCATCAAACTAGTATTTCTCATATTGCTGTTATTCTAAGAGGATGTCTAGGACTTCCAGACAATGTTGTTCTTTCTTTCTTTTGAAAACCGTATAATGATAAATTCTCCAGAGATATTAAATTAGGCTTAATATCATTAGGCAAAGTTACAGGTAAACTCGAGCTAATGCAGCTAGCAGTCTTCCCCATTGGCAGTACATGACTTTTGGGGTGGCCTCCAGGGGTTGTACAGGGTTTCAAGGGTCATTGCTTTACATGTGCAGTGTTATCAGCTGATCTTTGCAGATGAAAAGTACTGCTATCACTTGTGAATCATTGGGGATTCTTACACCCTCTCCTCCCTCCTGCTATTGTGTTTGGTTAATAGGGAAAGTATTCTTTCAGGTAAGTTGTTTCCACTGAATTATTTCAGTGTGATGGTGCCAGTTAGAGGGTGCTCGTTTGGGTGGTTCCCACATTGCGGGGTTGCCATGGAAATCTCCCTGTGGCTTATGGTATCTGGTACCCCACTAACCTTAAAGGCACCAGCTCCCAAGCTAAACTATTTGCAGTGAGTTTAACAGACAGGATAAGAGTGGTAGATGGTTGGTTATTTGCTTATTATTGAAATCCCTCAAAAAAAAATTGAAAGGATACTTGGTACTTTCCGATCTTCATTGACAACTATAAGAGCGGTAAATCCTTTTTCCTTTGCCTGGGGAATGATTTTCTTCAAATCCAATCCTTTGCGCACACGGATTTCAGAGTTTGGAATAAGTCTCTGAAGTTCCTCCATAAACTGAACTGTTTTCTAAACAGCGAGATTAATAATCAAGAACTTTTAGTTAATAAATGTAACAATAAGGATTACAAAGAGGATATTACACGGTGGTGCGAAGATATGAATTTTATTTTCGAGTGACAAAACAATATAAATTTTATTGTTTTTGCCACGAGAAAATAAAATTCACATCTTCAAGCCGCAGTGTGATGTTCTTTTTGTTATATAAACAAAAAGACATTGATAAAATAATAGAGGGAAATTACCGAAATTACGTTATTGATAAACATATGAGATTATGGAAAATAAACCACTCAGGTCCGTGATGTAGTTTTTATGAATTTTACTAGTGGTATATTTTTCAGTAAAACACTCATGTCTATATAATAAATGTATTTAATATAAACCTTTTAAACCTTAGAAACTATGTAAAAGTGTCCAACATTTTAAATCCTCCTTACAGAATACTGCTCAACCAAACATAGAAATCATAAGAAAAAAAGATGACAATACGTGACAAAGCTTGTTTAGTCAAAAAAAGGAAAAATAAGAAGAACATATTATGCAATGGGAAAAAATTGCCCCATCTGGGATATGGAGAAACATTATTCACTCCCAAACCTTGCTTGTTTATCCACTATACCACATAAGATAAGCTAAAAAGCTTACTAATAAGTAAGATGTAAAATTATTGCAATGAACTACTGACTTATAAAATGCGCTTAACAATATTTTATTTACCTTACCAATTTAGATCTATCACTTGAGGTGATAAGAACTTTAGGAACCATCTCACATCTAAAATAGGTTGCCAACTGATCTGATTCTTCATCATTTCTCACCTGACAGGAACAACAATATAAGGAAACCATGCTGACAAAAACAATTTATCGGCATGTAGTTTGTTGATTAAATGATAATATTAGACATTCCTTTGGCCAAAAAAAAATTGAATGATATGTCTTTAATCAAAACAAAAACACTTTAGAGTGAATAAGTATTTGTTGTTAGTACAGGTCAATGGATTATGACCAATCTAATAGACTACTCCGTGAAATTTGAAATTTATACATGTACATAAATTAGACATTAGAGACAGAGACACAAAGTAGAGAAAGTAGACAGTTCAAGGCCCACTTGGACCACAAAACAAGGTTTTTTAAAAACCTGGTGAGATTATACTAGCTGTAATTAAAAAACCATTCTCAGTTGAGCTGATTGTGTCATTGACCCTAGCGTTATTAAGCCACTGAATTGTGTTACAAGGGGACATCACATTTTTCAAAACAAGTAGGGGACGTAGACCCTGGTGTCATGGTGTATCAGATTTGTGCTGCAGTTGGTTTGTGGCGAGATCAAACATGAACTGAGGAAACTGCAAAGTGCACCTTTAAAAGCTGACACAAGATCTCACCCCTCTGATTTCTTTCTGAAATTTAGCCACTGACTGCAAGAGAGGTGGTGGCCAAGGTGATGATGATGATGATGATGACTAGATGATGGTAAATGAAAATGCTGCTGTGGCTCTTGATGATGATGATAATGATGATCATGATCATGTAAATGTTGAAAATAACTGCAGAATACCTGGCCAATCAAAAGCTATACCTCTAAAACAGTGGCTAGGTGGCTATGTGGCTGCATAGCCACTTAGCTGTGCACCCTCGCAGCCACATATCCCTTATACAGTTGTAGCCAGAAAGACAGTTGTAACCCTATTTAACAATAATTATTCCTCGAGCCCGAATGGGCTCTGATTCAATAGCCCATTCGGCCTTCGGCCTCATGGGCTAGTGACTCGCAGGCCATGAGGATGAGAGGAATATTATTGCTTTAGTAAAATCCAATTAGTTGGTCAAACAATATCAAGAACAAAAAATTTTTAGCTAGTTAAAGCTAGACTTTAATCCTTTTTTGCCACCAAAAAGCCCACACTTTTTGCTACTAGCTATATAGTGGGCTATAACATATAGCCTGATAGTAGCTCAACCAATCAGAATGCACCATTGATAATAAACCACTAGTTGGATTTTACTAAAGCCGCTAGCTACGTAGCCTCATGGCCACAAAGTAAATGCCTTGTTCTTTAGGCACACTTCAGTCCCTTAAGCCCCTAAAAAGTGGTGTACAGCTGTAGCCACGAAGGGTCCAGCTTTTGAGTGGCCAGGTATTCTGCAGTTACTTCGGAAGTAGTCACAGTGTTGGGATATTATTACGTTAAGGCATGATAACACTGAAAATGAAAGAGTTCACCTTACCTCATGGTCTTCTGGTTCCACAATGGTGTCATCAGCCACACGTGTGTTATCAATAGTTCTAGGGACTTGCTTAGGAGGGGCCTGACAAGAAACCACAAGATTACCAGTTAAATAGAGGCCTAAATCGTACAGCAAGTGCCTTAACTAAGCAACATTAACGATGTGTACGCAACCTTATACCTTTCCTAAAATCAGTACTTTGATCTCACACGTGTGTTTACAACGGTAACCGCAACTTACCCCATTTGGGTCTTGTGATTCCTCTCTTTTTCGCTTCCTTTTTCTTTCTTTCTTTTCTTTTGCCTTTCTGAGTTTATCTTTTTGGTAGAGAGAGCTTCTTCTAAGCTTATTTTTGATTTCAGAAAACTCAACGCGTTTTGCCTGCTTGTCGGCCATTTTTTTTATTTTATTCGTACCATTCCTTCGCGTCCAAGAAGTGTGTAACCTCGCCTCGAGGAATCTCGTTTCATATGAGATCATTCTCGTGTTCCTCCCGGTACATTCGAGTTCAGGTGAAATCTCAAGAAAAGCAGTTCTGTTATTTACGCTTTCAGTGAGAATGGAAACGATCCAGCTGAATAATGGCAAGTCTATCCCATGTTTGGGTCTAGGAACATGGAAAAGTCGCCCAGGGCAGGTTGGAAATGCTGTGGAAGTCGCTATCAAGGCCGGGTACCGACATATCGATTGTGCAGCGATTTATGGCAACGAGAAAGAGATAGGGGACGTTCTTAAGTCATTCCTTGGAACTACGGTACGAAACTTGAAATTGCTACGTTAAGCTAAATTTTATTTGCTAGCTATAAAATTATTAGGGACGAAATACGCTTGACGTTTTCTTACCGCACCCCCACTTCTTGCAAAATCGGTCTTGCCGAAAAAAAAAAAAGAAAAAAAAAAAAGCTGAATATTTCCACATGTGCTGGAAGGAAAAAAAAACAACAACGACAACAACAACAATTCATTTTCTCCATATTGTAAATCATGCAGCACACGCATCTTCATATTCTTCTCTCGGATCTGGAAGGGGGTCTTTTTGGGATCCAGGACTGGACCAAAATACTTTGGTGGTTCACGAAAATGCTAGCCTCCCTCACAGATGTTCTTAGGGGTTCGTCACAAGTTCCTGCCCAAGGAACATCTGCCGATACAAGCAGTTAAATTCCTTTCCCTTTGATCGCAAATAACAGCTTGCGTAGGGTGAGATACATGACCAAAGAGTTTTGTTCTGAACAAGAATGTAGGAGATAAGCAATGGCTCCATTTCTCTCTGTAAAGGCTGTCTTTTGCTCTTAAAGGTGTTTTTTGGGGTGAGCGTGAGGTCTTCACCTTTCATGAGACCTTTCTGATCTTTTCCCTCTTGGGAAATTTCTCAAGGACGTCCCAGATCTGGAAGCGTGCTGTGATTGGTCTACATTTTTGACCGCTTGTTTCAGCAGACGTTTGTTGGGGAGGATTACGTGACAAGCAAGAAAATGCAAGTTATAAGTATTTAGGGGAGGGAGAAAGACTATGTTTGTGAGAGGAGAAGAAAGGTGAAAAGGTAATCTGGGACTTTCCTCCCCTCTATAAATCCTCCCATAAAAGTGTACCATCAAAATGCGAGAATAAAAATTCCGTTAAAATTGCTACATTTTGCAGGTTGCCAGAGAAGAACTGTTCATCACGTCTAAGCTATGGAACACAAAACACAATCCAAAAGATGTACGCCCTGCACTGATGAATACTCTGAAGGATTTAGGGCTTGATTACCTAGACCTTTACCTTATCCATTGGCCATTGTCATTTAAAGATGGTGATGAGCATTTCCCTAAAGATGAACAGGGAAATATGATTTATGCCTATCATGATCCATGTGACACTTGGAAAGCTATGGAAGAACTTGTTGATGATGGTCTTGTCAAAGCCATTGGTAAGAAAACTTCCTTATCATGCGCTTTTGCTTGCCTATTCCCTGTACAGCATCTTCCCAGGCATTCTCATTCATTCTCATTTTGGTGACATATCCAAGATGAACAGCTGGGAGACTCGCTCGGACCATGTGACCCGAAACGCATTGGTAGAGCACAATAATGAGGCCCAGGGATAAGGCAAGGTTTTTGCATGTTCTCTAAGCAGTTGAAGTCCTTGTGACCCCTTTTTAAAGTGCCATGAATTGCCTTGTTTGGTTTACCGTGCTGGTGATTCAGAAGCAAACATCCCATTGCCAGCAGTATGCAGGATGTTTGTCACATGAATCTGCATTTAGTTTTAGGGGCCTTAGCTCCCTTGAGTCTCCTGTAGCTTAAGTGGTAGAGCATCTGGACTCGTAACCCATTGAAAAGTTCTCATTTGATGAAAATCAATTTCTCCTAACGATATCAATACATAATCAAGAGAAAATGCTGTGAGAATATCTAGAGTTGTCACTTCATGGAAAATGCTTGGATCTTTAAACAAATTCTCCCAAATAATTCATTAAGGAAATGTATGGATTTTTCAGATTTTTTTTATGGTATTTTTCAGGCCCACAGTAATAATATTATTGGCTTCACAATGTCGAGGTTGTGCTGCATAACAAAAATAATAAGAAAAATTACATGTGAAAAATTGATGCTTTTTAAACCCTTAGTTTAAGTAATTTTTACAATCCCCCCGCATGTGTTTTAATACACTAATAGAAATAAAAAAAATGTCTCGTGTGTTGGTTTAATCATGGCCAGCTCTCATTTTTAATAATGCTTCATTGATAACAGCCATACGTGCTCCTACAATTGACTATACTTGATCATTTTGTTTAGGTTTATCAAACTTTAACAGTAAGCAAGTTGATGACATTATAGAAAAAGGAAGAATAAAGCCTTCAGTTAATCAGTTTGAGTGTCATCCATATCTGAATCAGGCTGAGCTTGTGGAACACTGCAAGAAAAATGGTGTTGTAGGTGAGGCTATTATTCCCCACTCCATTAAATTTATAGCGTACTGTACCCTGTAAATGATCGATTAAGCACCACTACTCGAATAAGCACCACACCTTTACCAAAAATAATTTAATAACGCTACTCATGAATAAGCACTGCAGCGCTAATATGGGTATTTACAAATCAATGCTCCACCTTTGTTACAGGGCGTGATATGAAGAGATATCAAAACCATATAGTTTGAGAAATAAGACCTTGACCAACTCTGGCCCCATTGGCTTGTACGTACTGTAGTACATTTTCACAATTTTTTGTTATACTCCCAGCACTTCAATATTGCTCCTTTTTTCTGTCATCAGTCACAGCATACAGCCCTCTTGGATCACCAGACCGGCCCTGGGCGAAACCTGATGAACCCGCCCTCTTAGAGGATCCTAAATTGCTGGAAATAGGCAAGAAGTACGGCAAAACCCCAGCACAGCTTTGTATCCGCTTCCAGATTCAGAGGGGTGTGGTTGTTATACCCAAGAGTGTAACGCCTTCCCGCATTCAAAGCAATTTTGAGGTAAGTTTGTACAGTTAAACCTCTGCTAACAGATACTTGTACCTTCCGGTAAATGGATGCCATGCTACATGTAAACAGCTAAGCCACTACATTTTTAAGCTCCCGTAAGCAGACACCTGCCATTTTTAGGGTCACAGTATGTCTTTATTAGTTTGCAATGTGATCATTCTCTGAAAAATGTCTTATTTTAAATGCAGGTATTTGATTTTGAACTGTCTGCTGATGAAATGAAGTTGATTGAATCATTCAACATTCCTTTCCGAGTCTGTATTCCAATGATAGAGGTGAGTCAAGGGCAAGATTTGGAAGGACAAAATGGACCTTTCTTAATCTCTGTTTTGACACAGTTGCGATCACGTATCCTCCTTAAAGGAGACGTTTGTTTTGGGTTCAAATTGTGCTGAAATCGGTGTATCAGTCAATTCTGAAAACCCTAATCCAACCATGCAATTGCGCTGAAGCGTTGATACTTGGTTAGCTCTGTATTGGACGGGAATTTGACATAAAACGTTCCTTGCCTGGGCGGCTATTTGACTATTAGCAAAGTGGTTGATCAACAGTTTCGAGCTATATTTTGTTAAGGAATCACTCCCTTTTTTTTTTTTGCTTATTGAAAGTATTTTTCTAGAGAGGCAGCATCATGCATTCTCTCTTTGATTCGCCTCGCCCTCCAGAATCGCGTAAGATAAGATAAGATAACTTTATTATATCTCTTCAGGATATCTCAATTTACAAAAATCTATTTACAAAATTATTATGAACATGTGATAAAAAATAAAAAATGTATTATCATAAGAGTACTAAAATCAGAAAAATACTAAAAGCAAAGAACGACAAAATTAATTATGAAAACGAGATATTTAAAACAAGATATTTTGCCGCATGGCAACATCGCGATATGCTAGTAAATAATTGACATGTTCACTTTTATCGCTTATTCTATTAAAGATTTCTTCCGATAATTTCCAGAATGGATTAGGCGAATCAGGTTTAGATAACTTAAAGAGGTCAAGACCAGCCTTAAAGGCGTTGATATTTGTTGAATTTCGCGCGCGAAGTTGGAGCTGGTTCCAATATTTGCTAACTCTATTGTTCGCATTTACCAAGCGAAGTGAAAAAGATCATCATCTCAAGTTACATTTGTTTTGCTTCCTTAGGTTGAAGGAAAGAGAGTTGCAAGAGATGCCGGTCATCCTCATTACCCATTTAACATTCCCTATTAATGTTTCATCTGGTTTTCTACAACGTTTTTGGTGACGACAGCGCATTTTGTAGTTAGGTAGTTACGTTCTCTTTTGTTCTATTTCATAATGTACAGTAATGATTTCAGTATCAAAGTCCAATATGATTTTTCCGGGTTTAGTCATGTACATTAAATTGAAGTGTCGTACATATTGAGATGTGCCTGTTGAGTTTCTCCTGGGAGGGAGGGATGGTAGACGGTTATAGTTGGACTGAACACCGCGTAATTTCCCGCCAAAAATTGCGGGTTGGTGTTCTTGTTTAGTCTAGCTCAAGTCGCTTCGAGTTCATGGCTTGCTTAAGACTGGCCTCAGTTGTTCACAAAAGCTGGATAGCGCTATCCACCGGATCAGTCACTCTCCAGTGGATAAGTATGACAAAAACCAATTGCGCTATCCACTAGATAGAGATTTATGATTAGCACTTTCCAGCTTTTGAACAACTGGGGCGTGGACTCTAGGTAAACAACGGCAATATGACGTCACTGAATAGCATTCGCCAGTCGACGTCGCCGCGTGGACAGCGCGCGAGAATCAGTTCCAGCTTTCATGCGGTAAACTAACAAGGAAGCGCTCAGATACTTCGCTGGTTATTATCTTCTAGATTGTGCTCGATCGTGGGTTGTCAGTGGCCGAAGTGATTTAAGGTGCAAGCAAAGCGCGAAAAAAAAAACACAAGCAAAAACAGGATGTAAAACTTCCTTTATCCTAGAACTAAACTCTCGTGGCTTGTACTTTTTTTAATTTGTTGCTATTTTTTTCTTCCTTTGATGCTAAACTCTTTTTTATTTTTGTTGTTTGACGAGAAGGTGTTTTATATTATATGTGGGAAGGAAAAGAAAAGAAAAAACACTAGAAGCGAGCAGGATGAAAACTATTTTTCCGTTAATAACTCTGTCACGTAAAGCTCTTTAAACAGGATTATGTTAAAGATGAAAAAGATATAAAAATCCTCACGTTGGCTTTTTGTGGATATATGCGGGTTTAAACAAGTGCATAAATATTTGCAGGTACCCCGAAACTATTTCCATAATTTGACCAAAACAATTTTGTTTATCTCACGTAATCTAAGTAAGAATGACGAGGTCGAATTAATTTAAGAGATACTTAGTTGGAAAACAGTGTAATTAACGAATTTTCCGATTTCGTTTAATTCCGTGTTTATAACGCAGTTAAATTAATAGAGTGCAAAATTACATTATCTCTTAGAAATTCATCGTAAGAACAATAAAGTACGACTATATTCCATACATTTTCAATTTACATACTAAGTACGAAGCTAAAGTGAAAAGGTCTTTACACGAGTGCGGTGGCCTACTCAAATGACATATATATATTTTTTTAAATGTTGACTCTTTTTTACACGAGTATAAACTAAAACGTTTTCAATTACTATAGATGCGACAAAACGTGGACGCTAAAGAGAATTGTTCCAGTAACATGACGGAGACGTGGCATTTTAAGAGACAACCCAATAGTAGCAGAGGCCCTGTTTATCTATGCTTTGATACAAATAGCTTTTCGGAGACAATTTTTCATTTTAGGAGCATTAATTCCAATCAGAATACAATTTCGAGTAATTTTAAAGAAGCAGAAGTTTCAGATGAACCAAGCACTGATCGAAGTCCGATCCTTTTCCATGCACTGGCATTGACGTAACTAGCAGATAGTCTTGAGTTTGTGTTTCAAATTGTTCCTTTTTGACTGTCCGCGCTTCTATTCCTTTTAGTGTCTGTAATCCTCTCGTAATCTTTGCGACTCCTCTTTCTCTCTGCTCATTTTAGATGAATTATCCACCATTCTCTTGAGAAACGATACGTAAACGAATGAGAGAACGAACGCCGAGGCCACAAAAACACCCGCTTCTACTGCAACCATGGTTTCAACGTAATACTCGATCCTCTGAAAAAGCTGTGATCCGATCTTTCCTCCTTAACGTTTGCCACTCTGAAGACGCAGACTCAAACCAACAATCATTAATGACGAAAACAACTTTCAACTATTTTCTCATCAGAAGCGACGCTAACTTGTTTTGCAAGAGTTGGAGTTCGTAACAGCGTAGGCATGAAATGGAAAAACCGCGTTATGAAAAGTTGATGACTCTTAACCGCATAGAAGCTAACAATCTTCAAAAAACATAACTTCTATAATCTTTATTTTCAATGCTGTATTTTTGGTATTACTTCCACTACTTGGTAGAAATCTTCAGAGCAAAAAAGGACACAAACAAAAACAAAACAAAGCGTTTCTCGTCGGCCGTTGTATGGCGGTTGAGACGTGCTTTGGTGGCTATATTTGAAGATAGGCGGTTTTTAGAAGCCGATGGTTAATGCAAACTTAAATGTATTTATGACTGTTCGTTGGTACAATAGATAGTGATCATTGTAAATAGTCTTAGATCCCGTCTACACGTATCCGTTTTTGATTGAAAACAAATATTTTTCCTCCGGTTTGGCCTAGTGCCGCAAAACGGATATTTTCAAAATGGAGATTTTTGAAAACACCGGCTTTTTGTTTACGCGTGGGGAGACGAAAAAGGAGATTTTCGAATACCATGATGTTTCATATACTTCTAGCATGACCCGTTAGGGTGCTAATGTATTTACATCGTTTTAGCGTTTTCGTGTGGAGCGGCGAAAACGATTCGAATACGCTACGTAAGGATGTGTATTTTTTTTTGAAAACGGCGAAGAAATCTCCGTTTTCAAAAAAATTTAATATCCGGATTTGTGTCTAAGGGGCCTTATTTTGATCCAAAATTCAACCGTCAAATTATTCCCAGCGACTGTTGATATATGGATTTTGTGTGGACGATCTAAATTGAGCTTATGCACGGCCAATCCACTTTCTTCGCTGTTCGCGGTCGCTCCCTACCCCCACCCTTCGCGGTTTTTTCTTGCTCATTTTTTTTCTGCCCTTTCCACTATCTGAACTCCCCACCAAGAAGAGGCGGGTCATCATACGTTTCTGGGAAACTGCCCAGCTACTCCTTCCCTAAGCCAACATTAGCACTAGTTACTTCTCACTTAGGGCAAAATGTTGGCTTAGGGGAGGAGTAGGTGGGCAGTTTCCTAGAAACGTATAATGATCATCCGAACAGGCTTTACCATTAAATAACCCTGCAGGGTTGAAACGTCCTGTGTTTCGGTAGATGGCTTTTATAGTGGTCTTTGAAAATATATATGAGGCCGGCCCTCAATTTTTAACACCTTTTTTGTATTAAGAAAGACATTCAGAGGTCCTTTAATTTATAACGGTTCGCATTATTTTTAATTTTAATGTTTTTAGAAACTACGAAAAACTTTTTATAGCATTAGGCCCCTGGTAATACTCGTTTTTATTGATTTTAACAATTTTTAATTGCTCCACTGAAATGAAATCCTATCCGGCAATTTTCACATCCGAGCTTCAATGCTAAATTATAGTTTAGTATCCACAACGTCCTGCTCGAATTCTTGCTGCGTATGATCAGTTGCTAATGTTCGTATCTGTGGAGACCGTGGAGAAATGATGGCAACGTTATCGGCGATCCCTTTATTGACTTCCCTGCTTGTCGTAACTTTACCTTCTAAGCAGCAAAAACTCTGTACTTTTCTAAATTCAGGAATTCTCCATGCATACACTATTGGGTTAACTAAAGAGTTTAAGTAATTAAATATATTAATTGTTAGCAGAAACAGTAAGTTTCGAGTTATGGAGACTTTGAGCACATAGATTAAAAAGTTTGCGATTATTAATGGAAGCCATGATAGTACAGCGATTGCGGACACGAAAAGCAAGGTTCTTGTCAAACGCTGGTTTTGATGGTCCCTGTTTTGCTGTTGAGAAGCAGCAATTTTTCGGCGTTGATATTGTCTGTAAATACCTATGTTACAGCCACAAACGACGAATAGAAAAACCAGAGGAAATGCCATCCAAGTGGCGAAAGCATGTTTACTCGATACCAAATACCACAGGGGTGTGAGAACCACAGCAAGACAGACAGCCAGTGTCCAGGCCGTAAATAAAACTATGCGGTAAGCTTTCTTCGACAATGTTCTGTGTTTAAGTGGCTTGTAGATGGCGAAAAATCTTTCGCAGGAAATGAATACTGCAGAAATTAAGGAGGCCAGAGCGAAAATTGCATCGAGCAGGTTAAAAAAGATTAACAAAGATGTATTGACCTCGATTTGCCATAGCTGATAAGCAGGTCCGACCAATAGAATGACAAGCAACGGCAATGATACAGTCCCTAGAAGCATATCGGCGATTGCCATGTTTATCACAAGGAAGAAACTCTTTTTTCGAAGCTTCTTATTTAATGCGAATTGAACGATTGTCAGCAAGTTTCCAGCGACGATTCCGATGGCCTCCAGCAACAAAATGCTGCACAACACGATTCCTTCTGCTCTGGAAATATGGTTTTGCGAAGATGACGAGGAATTGTTGTTCGACTCGGTGGTATAAGATGTGTTTTTCATTTTTGGCGTTTCCCTGTATAACGGCCAAACCCTTGAAATTCGGTTTGCGTGTCGAAATTTAAACCGGAAAAGTACAACACCGAGTTTACGCAGCATTAATTCATTTAAAAAGTCACTTAGTTATGTTAAATGAGTGTTTTACATAACAGAGACCCGTTTCTAATGGGCTTAAGTTATCTTAAATTGCATAATTTCTTCTAAATTTGAACTTAGAAATACCAGGAATAACATCAGCTGAAGTAAAAAGCTCAAGGCCAGTTAATTATACAAAATATTTAATTTTGTTGTTTTTATTACTAAACAGTAAGTTGAAACTTCTGGGAGGGTCAGCGTAGTAGATGAAAGCAACCGAGTTTTATCCAAACCAAAGTTCCTAACCAGCCGAACTTGCTATCGGCATTTTTGACTGGGCTCTTGATTGGAGATAAAAGCTTAGTCATCAATTGTATTCAGTGAAAACAAGCTAATTGTTTTATGCAAATGCAAATAACAGAATTATTTGTGTAGTTTCTGTACATGAAATAATGACGTGGGTGTTGTTGTCCTTTGTGGCTACTGCCTGAAACAACTTACTCGATGAACGGACATAGTAATGACATTTAAAGTGATATCCTCTAGAGAAGGATTACTTTAGACTAAATTTTGTCATGTGATCAGGTCTGCTAATTTTAACCGAAGCTTTAAAAGAGGTAAAAAAGTATTATCTTTTTCAAAGAATGAAGGTGTAAAGTTAAACGGTAGCGGTTGAAGTGATATGAGGTGGCGAAAAACTCCACTGTTTAAAAATGCTAATACCCAATGCAATAAATTTCGGTGGCTGTATGGCTTTTGGGCAACCAAGATTGAAACGAAAGTCGCAAGGTCTACGACGGCATGCTTGTCATTTTTCTTTATATTGTGTAATAAAGTACATAGAGGATATTACATGGTTCGCAGATGTCAATTACATTTCTCATACAACTTCTCAACGATCGCTTGTAACGCGACCTGGGTACGAGGTTGGATATCGATTCTTTAGCGTCCACCCGCGTAACGTGAGCTTGGGACACCTGTGCTCAGTCAACCAGTCAAATAGCCTGTTTAGCTCTTGCGCAATCCTACATTCTTGTTAATCAAGCTTCTCTTTTTGCACCCATTAGCTACCAGACTAAAGAAACAATTATGATGTGAAAAGAATTTACTACGTCGACCCCCACAGGCAGCGAATTATTTTAAACAAAATTTAAAAGCTCATAGTAATGATCCATAAAGGAAATGCAGGGACATTAACGTCTTATTAGTTTTTATATTAATATCTGACATGTCACGACTAAACTTTACGTCAAATTCTTAGCCAAAGTGACCCAAAATTCAAATTTTAGTCCATGCATAAACGCGCGTTTTTTTTTTAAGCTCTAGTACACCCCTCGTATTTCTAATTGATAAAGCACTCTTGCTCTGACTGAGCAACATATATTGATCGGAAATCCATTAAAAATATTTGTCAAATATTTGCCCTCAACTGGCACTTCATTTATAGATCTTTTGTTCAGCATACAGTTTTACACGAGGTCATTAATTAACTTTTCCGAGGTAATAAAAACAAGTCTACACCCTGTTTAAATTTGAATGTAAAAAATCTTGACTACCTATATCACTAATTCTTGAGCTTCAATGACATGGCAGGAGTTTTTCTTAAATAGTCGGTGAAAGTCATTCTAGTCTCCATAAAATCTTGAAATGCATCCCTATTTGGAATTTGTTTATAAGGAAATTGTCCATGTTGCACCCATTTGCTTCACAGTTATTGCTCCGACCACGTTTAGACCCCCTAATAATCAGATTCAAATTCAGATATTTTAGACATTTCAGTACTTGGTGAGGTATAAACTCTTTCTCGTACGTAATAACCGCATAATGGGGTGTGGATTTACAGCACATATTCAATCTACTTTGGCTGAAAATTAGGAGTGAGCTGTCAGTGAAAATTATGACGGCTTTTCAAGAACACTACTACCTCTACTGTAAATTAATCTTCCTTTTTGTCAACAACATATTTCTAATGATTTTCTTGGCAAAACAAACATCTTTTATTCTTAAATACTAATTAAAACCGGGGCATATGTATATTTAGGTCGCTCCTTCTTCGGCTTCGCCTATTTCCTCCATCGGGATGCTAAGTGTCATACTCAAAAGGAATTTCTTAAAGCCAAAAATGAAGAACATTTCAACTACATTTGGCGTGAACAATTCGGCCTCTTCGAATGCCCTTAACGTTTCTTTCCAGATCCAAGATATTGCAGCCTGCAGCCTGGTTGTGTTTAAAGCCGTCTCAATTGTCGCTGGAAACTCTCTTCTGATAATTATTTTTGGATTGAGGAAGAAGCTTCGCAAGAAAAGTTTGTTTCTTATTGTAAATATGGCGCTCGCGGATGTGTTGTTAGGGGCTGTGACTCTTCCTTTGATGATTTACTTACGGATCTCACGGACGTCAAATATTTTTGGCTTCGTGTCTTATTATCTTTTCTCGCTGGCCTCGTTAATTTCTGCAGTTTTTGTATCCTGTGAGAGGTTTTATGCCATCTGCAGGCCGCTGAAGCACCGAACCCTGTCATTCACGACATACCGCACTGCTATTGTCCTTGTATGGGTACTGGCTATTCTATCTTCCACCGCGCTAACTTTGCTAGCGAAGTTAATTTCACTCAAAACGGCTCAAACTGCTGCATGTTCATTTCCAGTGATCTCCCTGTTCGTAGTTTGTGCCTGTAACATAAATATTTTTAGAAAGGGCCAACGTAGGGATACCTCATATGAACAGCACAACAGGTTCTCGCAAAAACAGCGCCTGACAAAAACTCTGCAGATTGTCTCCGCCGTTGCTGTTCTGTCCTGGATTCCTTTGGTCGTTTTTAGATTGGTTGTCGTCCTGAAAGGCACTATACAAAGGGAATTTTTGTTTTATGACATCGTATTAATTTTAAATGTTTCCAGCTCCGCTTTGAATCCATTCATCTACGCATTTAGAATTCCCGAGTTCAGGAAATCGCTGAGGTTGTGCTGCCTTAAGTCTCGGGCTGAGATGAAAAGAGAGGGCAGGGAAGGAAAAGATACCATAGCCACCTCTGTGACGCCAGTGCAGAAAACATTATCAACTATTGACTGTTACTCACAAGCGGGATACACACTAAATGTTATGGATACAAAATTGTAAACAACTCTGCTTTGCTAAATTGTTGGATCAATTTACCTTTAATTTCTGGGACCTGCCCACAAACCCCTCCCCTAACCCAACATTTTGCCCTAAGTGTGAAGTAAGTGTTGACGTTGAGTTAGGGGAGGGGTAGGTGGACAGTTTTGCAAAGACGTTGTAAAACGCACAAACCTTTGTACAATCCACAAATCTGGGCAACGGATAAACTAACTCACTATTTATTAAAATAGTGTTAAAATATCCATACGTGGCATCATACTCGTGCATAATTTTCCAAAATCTTTTATCAGTCCTCATTTAAAATTATTAAATCCTGAAATTAGTAAAGGCGTGGGGGAGCTGCAACCCTCTGTCCTTGATACTAGGGAGCTTAAGCAATGGCGACGGCGACGGCAACGAGAACGGCAAAAAATCCAATAGGTTTAGATTGGCAAAACAACAACTTTGTGCACGTGGATCACGCCTTTGGTACATTCCTTTTCCGTCGTGCACGACTACGACAAGAAACTGCCTAATTTCACGTCTTGTAGAGGACGTGAGTACATGACAACGACACTTTCTTTCTTCCCTGATAGAGGACTTTGAAACAGTCCTTTAGAATTCAACTCCACAAATATTATGTGCTAACAGGCTAAATAGCCCCTCCATCATTACCGCCATGCTGTCCCTTCGAAAAACCTTGAGCATTTTTCATATTTGAGACTTAAAAAATGTTTTTTGATAAATTAAACATCGCTGCCTTTGGTTATCCTTTGGATTGCCCCAATAGATCGTTCTCATAAGACGTCAAGGTAGCCATATTTGTGTACAAAACAATTAGATAGCAACCATGTCGTTGTACCAGTTTAGTCCTGTGAAGATTCGACTCTTTTCTCATGTAACTGACTTTCTTTTGTTCCAGTACATTTGCAGAGCTGCTTATGACGTGTCTGAGTGAAAACGATCTATGTATTAAGACAGTGGTGACAGCTTTTTAACCAATGGGAATCCGCGTTGCGACTCGAGCGTCATGTTTCAAAACAAATATTTTTCAAGATGGCGGACGAAGAGGGACTCTCATTATGCCCTTCTTTCGATCTTTTCATGATTTTAATCTAGCGAAAAGGAGCATCACTTTTGAAATTGTTAATTTTAATGCTGAGTTAAAAGAACAATTGAGAAGCTGACTCAGGCTGGTTAAAGTAAAAAAAGTCACGGCTTTATGCTCAAAAAACGCTTGAGTTCGCAACTTCGTTCCAATCATACTCTCTTCTCCTACCCACCTTCTCTACCTTAAGTACGATCCTTAAACAAACTTTTCTTTTCTTTCCCAGAGCTTTCTAGTTTACGTATGCATTTTAAGAACCATGGTAGGGGAGAGCAAAAGAGGAAACCTGCTGGGAGCTTACCTGCTGGGAAAAACTTGATTGAAACTGTGAAAGCCTTGGAGACCTATTTTTCCTGTCGCCATGTATTTGTTTGGGGAATACACACAAAATTTTATTGGAACTGTGAAAGCTGTGAAGACTGATTCTTTTTGTCGGCATGTATTTTGGAATTCCTGCCGGTAATCACGAAATGATATCCAGCTAAAGTTTGATGACGTTTGGCGTCCCCTCTAAACTTACCAACATGTATGTTCAATTTTGGGCTTATAGCATTCGGACTTGTTGAAAAAACCCCTCTCAAAAAAGAAAAACGATGAACATTTCTTACCTTACATATTCATTATGGTTTATGGTTAATGCATAATCTTTTTGGGCAAAACTCCGGGGAGTAATGAAATTTATTCTTTTAATTTAGATTGAGAGAAAAGTAACCTTATCTTCACGCAAGAAGAACATACGATACAGACAAAAAGGACTAAGTGGCGCTGTATAAAAGTTGTTATTACTAACTCACAACAGTTAATATGTGATCTAAAAAACATTTTTATGTAGGTTATAAAAGGTGATTTTTTGGGGATAATATGTACAGGAGTAAAGATATCAAAAAGAACAAATAAGCTACCGTAAAATTCCGAAAAAACACTACAGATAACTTGATTAATTAAAGGCGTACAATTATTTGCAGCAAATTAAATATTGTGGCTAAATCTTTCATTTTAATTTGGCACAAAATTGTTGAATTGCTTGCGAGAAATTGCACTTAATTGTTGGCACGTTGTCCTTGTATTTTTAGGGTAGATTCACTATTCTTTTATAAGTTTGTTGATTATTTTACAAAATTTAAGTTTGTATGCCAAAAGTTCAACGTCACTATGAATAATATATAATCATGATTATGAATACTTGTTATCTGAGTCATTAATTAAACACGACTCACTGAGAAGATTAGATTGCTGCCTTCGCGCTTGTCCTTCTGCAAAAAGATTTCACAAGAAAGTCATTTGTTCCATTGAGGTGCTTAAAGAACTTCTTGCAAGTTTATCATGACAGTCACCAATAATACGTCTTCATTATCTGCAGGGAACATCCCTTCCAGGACAGAGGGAATTCTACTATTAAGCACTTTCGTTTTGGAAGCTGTGTTAATTGTCGTAGGAAACTCACTCACGATTGTTTTCTTCGCATTTGACAGGAAAATTCGCAAGAAAAGCTTGTTTCTTGTTATAAACATGGCCTTTGCTGATGTCGTATTAGGAGCACTTTGCCTTCCTTTGTACCTCTATGTATGGGTTGGACCCTCGTATCAGCTATGGCATATCGCAAATGAAATACAAGTACCTTTACTCACCTTTTGGGATGTCAGTGATACCATTTTTTCACAGGCTTCATTAATTTCTGCAGTTTTCATATCATGTGAGCGATTTTTCGCCGTCTACTGGCCGTTAAGACAACGAACACTTTCGATGCGGGCATATCGCATTGTCCTCGCTATGGTCTGGTCTTTAGCTGTTCTTGTCTACATAGTTCACTACCTTGTTAGCCACCTCAAAAACATCAGAGCAGCTGTTTTTTCCTGGATGGTATTTCCTTTGATTTTTCTCTTCATTGTTTGCGGCTGCAACTTTAGCATTTGGAAAAAGTTCAAGCAAAGAAACATCGCTTCACATCAGCAAAACAGAGCCTCGCAAAACAAACGCTTGACAAATACCTTACTCTTTGTATCTGCCATTGCAGTTTTGTCCTGGCTCCCTTTGGTCATCGCCAACTATTTAATTTTTGTCCATGAAGCTGATATCCCTCGGAACGTTTTGTTTTATTATATTATTAGCGTTATTAATTTTTCAAACTCCATCTTAAATCCAGTCGTCTACGTATTACGGATCCCTGTGTTTAGGCAATGGCTGAGTTTGCGCTTTTTAAGACGCCATACTGTCATAAACGACGAAGTTGAAGAAAGAGATGACAGAACGCGTGCCGCCACTTTGACGTCGATAGTTGAACTACGAAAACTAACAAAAGACCGCGGTTGTAAGGAGGAATGGTCCGAACAGGAAATTGTGAGCACCAACTTGTGATAAAACAAGGAGGATTGGATTAGCCCCGGAGGATGGGGGGGGGGGGGGGGGGGTGGTCACCCCTTCACTTTCCCCTCCCTTCACACTCAAGCAAAAACACTTTTTTTCGGCAACTCAGTGTAAATGCTTCAAGTGTTCTTTAATCAGAATGGTATAATATGTATATAAAGCTCATATAACATAAGCCACGGCCCCCTCTTTCAGTATTTATTTATTTACTTATTTTTTGGCTCAGTGCCTTATCACCTTCAAGCGCGCATTGCCAGGCTCTGCCATGGCTATGGAAAAATACAACGTGCTTTATTTGTGAAAATTCCAAAAAGGAAACGAAGCATATTGGTGAAATATAACCGCATCAAAAGTTGAGAATATTTCTTTGAAAAATATTGTTATTGCTAATAAAAGTTTTGCATCACCAGCTGGCCTTTTGAGTTGTGGATGACCATCTTGACAGCAAACGTAAGGTTTTATCTCTTTTTCAAGAAATAAGTTTCAGATCCGATCCTTAACTCCACTTCAATACAAAAAAACATCGTCAGATGATTTCAATATATTCAGAGAAGTTCGAGGAAAAACGTACTCTGTACTTTTCTGTCAGAAATAAGAAAGATGACAACAACAACAAGCTATTAAATTCTTAGCTTTACCCCAGTTTAAAGTAAACAGATTGTTAAATCGTGTCATTATGTTTTACACAAAGGAGCCGTGATTTTAATTTCTGACTAAAACCAGTGCTCACTACAGAGCTTTTTAAAGGGTTTTTACCCTTCTCAGACCTAAAGTTTCCAAAATGGGTTATTTTCGGCTTCCGCTTGTTGCAACTGTTTAAAAAAGGGATTTAGTTTGTCAAGTTTTGACACTATGGGTACATGCAGAAGGAATTATCGCAAAATTACACTTTCAAGTTGATATTTTTTGTTTGCGCATGCTGATACCAGTTATTTAAAGTACCCGGGTAGCCTGCGGGCTTTGGGTGTATAGCACGCCTTCCAAACAATTGTAAGGACATATTATTGGACATATTGACTACGTTATTTGAATAGGGAAGGACAGAATAACTCATTGTACTTAGTTTGTTTTCCGGGGTTGCATCGGTGTCAAGTCAGTTGCACAACTTCAAGCCTACTTTTATCTACCCCAAGACAAGAAGCTTTTTATTGCTTACCATTGTATCGAGACTCAAATGGAAAATATATCTACTTCTACAAGCCAAAACAATTCAGTGCCATCTTTATCTTCGATGGAGGTTCCACTCCGAGCAGATGGAATAGCACTGTGCAGCGCTTTCGTGTTTGAAGCTGTATTAATTGTGGCGGGAAACTTGCTCACAATCGCTTTTTTCGCAATGAAAAGAAGCTTCGCAAGAAAAGTTTGCTTCTAGTTATAAACATGGTGTTTGCTGATGTCATGTTAGGAGCGGTGTCTTTACCCTTGTATATCTACTTATGGGTAGGACCGTACTTTAATCTGTGGTCTTTTAAAGCATCTTTGGAACTTTTGTTCTTTATCTGTGATACCACTTTCTCGCAAGCCTCGTTAATTTCTGCAGTTTTTATATCCTGTGAAAGATTTTTCGCTGTCTATTGGCCACTGAAGCACAAAACTCTATCAATGAGAGCACACCGCATTGCAGTATTTATGGTGTGAACTCTCGCCATCATTGTTTCCACGATGACGATCGTGCCGATTTACCTACTCTCAAAAAAACACGCATGGTATATTTGGGTGGCGTTTCCATTGACTTATCTAGTCATAGTTTGTTGCTGTAACATCGGCATTTGGAGGAAGTGTCAAAAGCAACGCTTCGCTTTACAAATCGGGCAAATCCATGCCACAAAAAAACAAACGTTTAACGAAAACGTTGCTGTTAGTTTCTTTCATTGCCGTTGTGTCCTGGTTCCCTTTAGTGATAAACAACTATCTAATATTTTTTCAGAAGTTGAATTTTCGTCGAAGTTATCTTGTTAATGGCGTCGTAGATATTCTTAATTATTCTAACTCTTTTTTAAACCCAGTCGTTTATTCATTGAGAATCCCTGAGTTCAGACAGTCACTGCTTTCGTGTTGTTCGCGACGTCAAGCTGTGACGAAGAGAGAGGGTTTTGATTCATTAGAACCCAGAGGAAGAGTCAACATGGCTGCCGTTTTATCGACGGTGATGCAGTTAAGAGCATTACCAACTCATCCCAGTTACCCACAGCACGCATTGGACCAGAACTCTATGAACACGTGCAGGAGGTCGTGATCAACCATGAACAGTCGCCATGAAAAGACTAATAAAATAATTTTTACCATGAACATACCACTGTTAGTAGATGCAAAAAAAGTATAATTACTTTGCTTCCGGAATCTTTGACTTTGGAATCTGATATCTAGCTCAGGGAATGACTGGAATATCCGGAGTACCATTGACAAGGAATCCTGAATCCAGTACCTAGAATCCAGAATCCATATCTTAGAGTCCAGGATCCAAGACTGCCTTGGATTCCCTTACACTGGGGCGTATGTTTTCTCTGAACCATCGGATGTACAAGGAGTGCGGAAGCAAGGGGAGAAACCTCCGTCATTTCCCTGGGGTTTTACTCAGATTCAATCCTCAGTCGAGACACATTTTGGAATATTTGATAACAATCGGTTACTGTAGGGGTTACGGATCGTTACGAGATATGATGTCATAAGTTACGTGGGGCAAGCGAGTTTTCACTCTCTTGCGGCTAGATAGTGAAAAAAACTGTACAATATTAACAGGAATAAATGTCCCAGGATACCAGTGTTTAGACAAAAGGCAATGGCTAAATTTGCGCTTTTTAAGACGCCATATTGTCATGAACGACGGAGTTGAAGAAAGAGATGACGGAGGTGCGGCCACTTTGTCGTCGATAGTTGAACTATGGAAACTAATAAAAGACTGCGGTCGTAGGAAGCGATGGCCTGAACAGGAAATTGTGAGCACCCACTTCTGATCAACTTGGTCGGATTTAATTCAGTGAGATGGGTTGGGGTGGGAGGCGTTGAGGTTTCTTCCTCTATTCCTCGACCCCCTCTCCCACACACACACACAGACACACCCACGTTTTTGGCTGTTGATTTAGTTTAAAAAAATGCTTGGAAAGTGACTACTCTATGGCCTTAATTTTGCGTATAAATGCTTTCCGAGTTCCATAATCAATAACTCTTATCCTTCCATATTCCATAAGCATGTACACTATTAAAAGCCTCGAGCACTCCCCTCCCCCTCCCCCTACACACAATTTTCTGGATACACCTTGATCAGCCACGCCCAGGCACAATGGCCGGGCGTATTTCAACTGTGTTAAGCGAAGCGCATTTGGTAAAAAGAACACTCGTCGAAAATCTTTTATTTGAAGAAACGCACGGAATAAGTTATTGCTAACTTATTTTAGGAGGACCGTTCTGTAAACCACTTTAGGGTGAAGTAGGCATCCTCAAAAGAGATTGTCATTATCATTATAATGAAAGCTCTGCATTACCATCTGGCCGTATAAAATTATCACAATATAATTTTTTCCTGTTTTTATGCTATCAAAAGCCTGCTTTAACTGAATAGATAACTAAATTTGGCCTTGAAGTTCGTTTTCTCTGTACCGATCCATGTGACAAAGGTGAAGTCGAAGTATTTCTTCGATTTCTGCTGAGTTAGTATTTTTCCAGTTGATGGTTTTAAAGCTGACGCCTGCGTTATCAAACCTTAAATTAACTTAAAGTTTGTTTTTGCGAGCAAACAGCTAACGCTAATAAAAGTGTTTGACACGTTTTCTTTTACAAATGCTGTTGTTCGTCTGATCAGAATAAAAAAAGCCAGTTCGATTTAATGCCGCCAGAAATGATAGAATCTGTCATCATATTGACACAAGTAAGGACAAAAAATATGAAGATCATGCAGATTGAAAGCGGACATTAAAAAAGTAAGGAAAGAGACCTTGTTTAAATGCAAATGAATCTCTTGACAAAATTATGAAAAATTAGATGCTTTCGACTAAACCTATGAGAGAATTATTTTTTGCGAATTTTTTTTTTCGAAAAAGCAAAACGAAAACAAAACAAGTTCTACAATTATTTTAAAGTTTGACACCAGTTAAGCGAAATTTGAAGTAAGAATCTGTATACTTACTCAAAGGAGCGGTGCCTTGTAATATTATGCTACTAAATTAAAGCGGGTGGCATTTTAGAGCTAGTGACAGACGTGAAGAAAATTTGCCAAGGAAATAGATACCTGTAAATGTAATGTAAATTGCATCCATTACATTTACTGTTAGGGTTACGGATCGTTACGAGATATGATGTCAAAGGTTATAAGGGGGAAGCGAGTTTTCACTCTCTTGCAGCGAGACAGTAAAGAAAAAAAATTGTACAATATTTACATGAATAAATGTCCCAAACAGTGTTGGGCCTTTGAAGCCCCAAAAACAATACAAGGTGTCATGGCCGTCATATTTGCTTCATAATACTTTCTTATTGGGTGGAAGCTTGTCAATTAAGAAGTTAAACTTAGGTCATCCAAACCACGTGAAAGTCATTCACTCACGAACGGAATTTCCGTACCCAAGGGGTCACATCGCTTTGCATAATTACCAATTGTGTCAAAAAAGGTGAGTTTTATACAATTTTTTTTGCGTTACATTAATATCATGATAAGCTGTCTGAAATGACCAAAACTGGGTTGAGTGCCTAGTCTACGGAGTTACAGAAAAGTGCAAACTTAAAGATGTTATCCACACAATAGCAGGAAATGAATGTGAGGGCTTAGAAAGTTGTAATCCCTGTTTGGTCACCTTCGAAGTATTGAGCGTTAAAATTCAATCATTTTTCTTCATATCTTTTTTTTCTTTGTGGGGTAATTACACTGAATACAAATAATGTGTGATGCATCTTTCTATTTCACCAGGATCTCACACATTTCCCCGTGAAAAAAAAAAAAATTCCAGGAGCCGAACACTAGCCCACGTTTTATTTACCCTTCATGACCCTAGGGCATTATGTTGGCTATGTTTTAATTTTAGATGTGTTTATGAAATTGGTGGAAACTGAAAATGACGAATAGACTAAATATCAAAGATTTTAAAAGCGTTTCTCGGGTTTTTGTCTTAGTTTGCTTCGTCACTTTAATTTCCCGAGGGGACGGGGGTTAGATGGGGAATAGGACTTGTTGATCGGCATGAGTTTCACATGATCAAGCCGCATTCGATGACCTCAGCTGAGGATACCCTACTTTAATAGGGTGACAACACGGACGCATCAGATCCAAATAAAAGAAACTACCAGGTAATCACCAGTAATTAGACGAAGTTAAAAAATCGTAGAAATTTACACGCGCTTTAATGTTTTTTGCATTTACTTTGCAGCTTTATAAGCATTTAATCAAGACTGCAAAATTACAGGTATACGTACACTTCAAAAGAAATCATGATCACGTTTCTCTTACGTTGGTTACTGCTTATGTGTACAGTAATAATCCACTTATCGAGTCCTGTTCACGTATCCCAGGCCACACACTATCCACAGGGCTGGCGAGATGCCCCGGGCTCGTTAAATGAGTTTCCAGTTGGAGTTATACAGGGCAAAACGCAGACAATCATCGATCCTTGGAATTATCTACAGAGAATGGGAGTTTTTAAGCTCATGGTCAAACACACGGAGCCTTTCTTTACTTCCTGGGGGTATAATAACACTGGTAATCTCCTCTGGGGATTGCCGCTTCAGTTCGGATGGCAAAAGATGTCCGGTCGCCTTCGTGACATGAGGAGCAACCATGGTAATGTTGGATGTGGAGACTATTGCGTATCTCCCAACAGCTGGTGGGCCGATATGAACTACTACCTCTCTGTGCTTCCTTTCCTGGGAGCCTTGAATTCTGGGATATTCTCACCGCTTAAGTATCCTTTGTATATCACCAAACCAGCGAACGTGAGCGAGAAAGTCAAACAAAAGTTCTGTACCAGTGTTGAAGAGTGCAAGGTAAAACATGCTGAGGTGATACAGGACTGGACAGAGTTTCTCCGGCGAGTTAAGGCTGCTTCTCCTGCATCCGATCACGATGCCACAGTAGCACTGATGTGGAAGGCGCACACTACATCTATTAAACATGGTGAGTCAATCAACAGTCCTAAATCCATCCACCCCAAAAAGGTCTCTTGTCTTACTGGAACAGGATAGCGAAATAAAAGAACAATCAGATTTTTTCTAGCCTAACGGACGTTAAAGGGTGGGGTGGGGGGAAGGGGTGGAAAGGGTAAGAAAGAGAAGAAAAAAAAGGGAGAAGGCATTGGGGCGAGAAAGATGGAAGTAACGCCTGCGTTTCCTTTCTTTTCTTTCTTACCCCCCCTCCCCCCCCCCCCCCTTTAAGCAGGCTGGTTTTTTTCCCTCGAGTGCCCCTCCCCCAAGGGAATACCTAAGAAGCCAATAGGAATAGATTCAGCTAGGGACGTTGTGCCTTGGCTTTTGTGAGATCTACGTTACGAGAGACTGCACCGAGGCGCACAAGGAACCCATCAGTTGGAGCGTCTGAAGACAAAACAGTCAAGCTATTTATAAAATGATATTCCTCTCCAGAAAACTCGCAGCGAATCAAAGCAGTGTAAAATCTTCCCCAAAAGCCGGCTATTTTCACAGCGACCTGTCCTTTAACTACAGCTAAATTTGCCAGTCCCACTGAGATGTATAAACAGTAGCTTTAATTAGCACATGAAAACTGCAAACTGAACGATTCTGTATTTGTAGTCTTAACTTATTTATAACCTATCGAAGTTCTGATGTGACAAGCTCCTCACGAAATTTTGAATGTTTTGTCACTCTCCAGGGCTTCCCCTTTTCACTGAAGAAGCCAGCCTACTATCAAAACCAGAGAAGAACTTTGGGGTGGGATGGGCACTATCGGTAGAGTTCATTGCAGCTACCCATTTTCAAACCAATCTCAACGATACGTGTCAACAGCAATCATCGCTGCCACCAAGAATCTTGAACAACGGTGACATAGCTCCCTTCATCAAGGACCTCACCGGTGCTCAAAATCGTGTAATTTTGGCGATAAACTTGTTTCGGATCGTAAACACTGAAACCGAGGGATTGCTGCTAAAAGTCTGGCGCAGAGCAATGTGTTCACCACAGGGTCGCGCTATTGGTTTAAAGCTGTTAGAGAACGTGGCAAATAAACCTTGGATCATCCCGAGGATGTTGATATCACTGCTCAAGGCCCTGTTTAAGTATCCTTGCCAATACAAACTGACGTTACCCAATTGATGTCGCAAAAGAGCAGATTTCACAGTAATCACGAAGAACTTAAACCTTGTTAGAATGGCCTATAACTATAACCATATAGCTATAGCCGGCATTTCAGTATTAGCCACGGAGGTTTGTCCGCAAATCGGCGAAATATCAGGCAGATTTCTTTATGATAAATTCTTACGTTATTAACAAATATTTTTTTCCTTTAATTGTCATCGCTTTGCAGCTGTTGGGACTAATCTGATGCGTATGTATTTTGTTGGGTAAACCACATTCAAATCATCGCACACTTTTTCAATACCGTGCATCCATTAATATACTTCAGTATTTTTTTAAATAAGCTTATACATCCGCCATGTTTAAAAACGCATTCGATTGCCACGAAAAAGTGGATGTGTGCTTTCTTAAGACTCTGTCTTGCCCGTCAATGTTTGCTCTAAAATTGATTTGCCGCGCGCTCAATTTGAAATAACACAACTTAATCGCCCAATTACAGCCGTGCCAGGACTTTTAGTCAGTATCACTATAATTATTGAATCAGTATCCGGTTGACAAAAATGAGGAACCTGGCATCTTAATTTGTCTCATTGTGTATTCAAAACATAAACGATGCGATTTAGAGCAACACATGCCAACTGAAGATGCCGCACGGTGATTTAGCGGAACAGATTCGATTTGGAGCAAAAAAAAAGTGCGATTCGTGACAAAATCAATCTGGCTGCCAGTGAGAGCCAGTCAGGTTAAGAATGAGTTTAAAATAGGCGTGATAGAGAAAACAAGAAGTCATGGCAAAAAACACAGTACTGAGTATCAATCCTACTGTTTGGTTGAATTGTAGTGGTAACTGATGTTGGATAAACGACTGTCACTGAGTGATATATTAAATCTACAATTGCTACACTTTACTTTGCCTGTTTTGAGGTCTTGTCAGCTGAAATTAACAGAATTTTAGATAATTATAAGTAAACCCAGTTGAAGACTTGTAAGACTTTAAGACTCTGTCTTGAATTATAACACGGTAAACTTCTCTGCCTAAATGTCACCATACCAACAAGATGAAAAGCGAAGAATGTGGCACAATGATCATGCTTTTTATACAATACGTTCTGCTTGATAACACGTGTTTATCTGTTCCTCCATTAAATTCTTCTTCTGCGGTTCTTCTTTCAGGAATGACTTCTAACCATTTTATATACAGTGATATTTTCCCATAGTTTAATTCCCAAAAGTTTCCCCACATTGATGTGATTCAGCATAATTGCCGTGTTGCTTCGTTGCATTGTAGTGCACCTTTAAGCAAACATGATGCGTACAATCGCTTTATAAAGAGGCTAATCAGGAGAACAAAAAAAAAACCTTAATCCTACGAACTATAGAGTCACCCTTTTAGAATGATAGCAGAGGGTTTCAGCCTCAGTAATATAAATGGCCATTGCTGTCCCGCTCGACAGGCTGATAGGTAGGTCTTGATTTCTCATCACCAATCCTCGCCTTACCGCTAACGTAGTGCTTTATTGCCATAACATTTGCAGCCGCAAAGATCAGCACGCCAATGACGATAAGACAGATTTCAAGCACAGCCATCCTCGCTGAGACAGTGCGGAAGTCCGAGCCCTGGTGGTTGCAGGGTCTTTCAGACGCTTACAAGCAATAATAATGACTAATAATGATAAATTGTGATAAAAAGGAGGGGGTGGGGTGGTTGCAGCTCCAATTCCCCTCCCCCTCCCTTGAGGGGTTTGCGGTGCAACAGCCATACAGTTATTGATCAAACTGATGCAAATGTACATTTACCAAATTCAAAACTAATGGAGGTTCTCATAAGTACTGAAGTTATGACTCGTGCATCATTCTGAGCGGTGAAATCGGGGCACATTGTAAATACTGAGCTTATCTGAAAATATAGATAAGAACGAAAAGGCAACGCATGTCTTTATTAGGTGGCTTAGTGTGAACGATCGCAAACTGTGTAAATGCGCTAACTTACGCGGACAGGAACTTTTGATGCGTTTTAAGTGTTAAAAGGAAAACGGAATGGCGTGGATCTCATGGTCATCGACTTACTTAATTACGTATACATTTGCTTTTGTTTTTTTGTTTTTTCAAGACCCACAATCCTGTATTTGTTTTTTGTTTGTTGATTTGCTTGTTTGTTTTTGTTCACACAGCAGAAATGTACCTTGCTGATAAAATGGCAGAGATTTCCATGATTTCAGGAACTGAATACTTCCACGTCTTTAACTCATGCCCAGTGCATTTTCGAAGGGCTGGTTACTTTTCTTCCAAAATCATATGCAAGAATATTCTCGTTAGAAACATAGAAACACTAACAAAAGTGCGTCATATTTAAGAGATTCATAATTCCAGCCCAGCATAATCACTAATGTTTTTACCATGGTGTTTGGGTGACGCTGTGAAGATTGAATTCCACTGCTCTGAATCTTGTCTATACTTTGTACTAATTTTATTAGCCGTCGTATTGCTGGTTTGAACGTGATGTCATGGCGGCTATGTTGGTGGTCAAGAACAAAAGGATTTCTCTCCCCTGGGAACTAAACTCTATTTTCGTTATTTTCATGTAAATTCTTCGAGAAAAAATTCTATTGTTTTGACCCCCAAAGCTCCCTGGCCGCCTTGTCTTTGTGGTTGCAAACTAAGAATTGATTTATACTGTAGTACAGCTTATATAATGTTAAAGTTTTCATATCTTCTGTTTACTTCAGTTGGCACGTGATCATGACTTAAAAAGATGACCATCTATACCTTCTTAGATTAAAGTCTATTGTAATTATCTACTCATTTAAAAACTCAAATCTTGTATGCTTGGTGAAATAAAATCATGAGCCGATGTTCCTGAAACTTTCCTGTTAAAAGAGTACCACAAGTATATACCTATTAAACGCAGAAGTGTTTTATCCCAGTTAAAAAAAATGGAAGACCAAATTGTGTTTTCCTTGGTTTAGAAACGATGCTTGTAGTCGGCTAATGGTTCATTTATTTTGCCAATCAACCATGTCGAGTCAGCGATGAAATGTTTTACCGCGGCTGTCCATAATCCATCAGCGAAACAAGTGGCGAATATCAATATTTTGGGAATAGTTGTCACCTTGAAGTGGCACAGAAGACGGAACGGAGCCTTGAGGGCGACAAGAAGTTTTAAGCTGTTGCTCTTTTGGAATAGTGCAGAAGCTTGCAGAAAACATTTACTTCATATGAATGGACAGCTTTCAATGCTTGCATGGCTGATCATCGCTTTTGTTACTGTGGCTGGCACTGGAACTCTAGCTTACTTTTACTACAAATTGCTTAATTATTTCATCAGAATGAAGATTGAAGCCGAACCTGATCCTGAGCCTTTAGAGAGAGAAACAAAATTAAAAAGAACGTTTCGGGTCCAAGAACGACAAGATTCTGACGAAGAAAGAATTAACATATTCAGAGAAATTAATAACAGTGACATGACAATCGAACGAACTTGAAAAAATCGTCAGTTACTTCTTAGTTGGCTAGTTAGTTATATTAGTTAGTTAGAGAATCAAAAACGTATAAGTTTTTTCTTGTCGTACTACGACGCCATCGGGCTAATGTAAGTATTATGCAGTTAAAAGGAACAGACATTGTCTTGCCCATATAAGCTCCTTTACTCTGGTAATGAATAAATTTGACAACTGAACTAACTAATTTGCTTTAGTAATTCAGCAGATAATCGCTACAAAGTTCATCTCCTCCGTAAATTCTGCTATGTGTTTATTCTTAAAGTTATAGACACTGAGTAAATTTGCAAGTTTTTGCAGAAAAATGGCCATCTTGCTTAGATATTACTACATAGATACTGGTCTTCGCACAAGTGCTAATAACACTTCTTAACGCTTGTATGCCTTGGAAGTCCGTCAAAGCAAAGTATCAGTTTGTTCTATTTCGTTCCATATGTATTACTAACAGTTTCCGCTCAAACTATCCTCGTTGTTCCTTGTTATATTCTCCAATCACAGCTTTGTATATAGGGTGACTACTTCTAAGTATATATGCCAGGGGAAAATCCGTGAGAAGAAACTGGGTACAGGTGTACGTATTTCGAATCCTTGTCCTTTGCCTTGCTTGACGCTACCGCATACGCTATGGCACCAAACACACACACAGAAAGAACAGTAACTCCGGCAAGCAGTCCGATCGCAATAAAAGAGTCCACTAAAATTGGAAACATTTCAGCGATGACCACAGTCTTGAATGATATGGGTCTGTCATGAGCAGAATAGATAAGAGATTGCTAGACGCGAGTGAATTATGGGGCATGGAGAGAGATATCAGGGGTTTTCGAAGAATATGTTGCAGTTCATTATGCCAAAATTATCGACACTGGCAGACCACTTTTGGAAATTTTACTCTTAAGGGGAAAACTTTGGAAATTCAGTTTTTATTTCTGGAAACTTGGTCCACTTCTCAGGTTTACGTTGTTCTCCTTTCTCGAGTTGGTCCTGTTCGGATGGACTAAATTTAAAGTGAAAACACAAATTGTATTGGCCCGTCCGAGATCCAACCTCTTACCCTTTTATGTACCATTTAACAGACCTAACAGAAATGTTACTCCTTTAGCATACCTGATGCCACAGAAAATGCTATGAAGTTAATGAAAGGGAAAATATCACACATTACCAGGGGAGATAGCCAAAATTGTTATATTCCTAGACTTTCACTCAACTAGACACTGGGATTGCCATTGGTTGATTCTTGGTCACTCCGTATGGCCTTGACTAAAATCAAATGTATCCCGATCGTGATACATTTGAGCACACGGGCCCCACACAATCTGTGTGTGAAACCGATGTTATTTCATAGTAAATGTACTGGATTTACCGTTTACCTCACCCACGGCGATCATGATAAATAAACGTTGAATTATCTTACCTGTGGTATCTGATAGTCGTCCTTTTGCCTCAAAAGCGGTTTTTTGAACGATTTTGAAGGATTTTGAGTTCGCCGTTTACTGTACCTAATAAGCTGATTTAGCAACAGAAAGGGAACGTCAGTTGTGCGCGCAACTCAAACAACTGGCTTGACCAATGGCAGAGCGGCAAATTGGGCACTGGAAGAGTCGCGTTTAGTCCTTTCCGTGCGCTTTCCCGGCTTCCGTTGTCAACTGACGTTCCCGTTCTGTTGCTAAACAGATGGCGGGGTTTGCGATAACAAGCTTTCGGTCGAGGGACTTCCCGCCAAGTTTCTTAAAATCTTTCTATGATATTTCAATAAGCTTATGTATGAATGAATTATTTGTTGCAGCTTGTTGTTAAGATATGAAGTGTAGAATTTGAGGGAGATTTTGTATACATTAAGCGACATGCATGTACAAAGTTAATTTTGCGTGCTTGTTCTTCGGGTATCTTAATCGAAACAGTCACGCACATGAACATTTTACGTGTACGGGTACACTACCCGTACCCGTACACCGATATCGGGGTATCTTAAGGTCTCTATTATTAACAACTATTTTCTCTTTAATTATCATCGCTCTGCAGCTGCTGGGATTAATCTGTTGCCTATATATGTATATTGTTAGGTACACTGACTGCTTGAACCACATTTTAAAGCATCGCGCACTTTTTCAATACCGTGCAACACTCAATATACTTTAACGTTTTTTAAATCCGCCATTTCTAAAAACGCTTCCGCATTCGATTGCCAGGAAAAAGTAGATGTATGCCAGTCTTAAGACTCTACCCTGCTTGTCATTATGCTTGGTCTAAAGTTGATTTGCCGCGCGCTCAATTTGACATAACACAACTTATCACCCAATTACAGACGGGCCAGGATTTTTAGTCAGTATCAATATAATTGTTGATTCATTTTCCTTTTAATAAAAATGAGGAACGGGAAAACCATGGTCTTATTGTGTATTCAACAGAAATGATGAAAGCTGTTGTTGCTGACGTTGTCCTTGTTGTCACTGTTGTCCTTGTTGTCCCTGTAACCCTTGTTTTCTCTGCTGTCCCTGTTGTCCTTGCCGCCCTTTTTGTCACTGTTGTCCCTGTTGTCCCTGTAACCTTGTTTTCTCTGCTGTCCCTGTTGTCCTTGTCGCCCTTTTTGTCACTGTTGTCCTTGTTGTCCCTGTAACCCTTGTTTTCTCTGCTGTCCCTGTTGTCCTTGTCGCCCTTTTTGTCACTGTTGTCCTTGATGTCCCTGTAACCCTTGTTTTCTCTGCTGTCCCTGTTGTCCTTGCCGCCCTTTTTGTCACTGTTGTCCCTGTAACCTTGTTTTCTCTGCTGTCCCTGTTGTCCCTGTAACCTTGTTTTCTCTGCTGTCCCTGTTGTCCTTGCCGCCCTTTTTGTCACTGTTGTCCTTGTTGTCCCTGTAACCCTTGTTTTCTCTGCTGTCCCTGTTGTCCTTGTCGCCCTTTTTGTCACTGTTGTCCTTGATGTTCCTGTTGTCCTTGCCGCCCTTTTTGTCACTGTTGTCCCTGTTGTCCCTGTAACCTTGTTTTCTCTGCTGTCCCTGTTGTCCTTGCCGCCCTTTTCGTCACTGTTGTCCTTGGTGTCCCTGTAACCCTTGTTTTCTCTGCTGTCCCTGTTGTCCTTGCCGCCCTTTTTGTCACTGTTGTCCTTGTTGTCCCTGTAACCCTTGTTTTCTCTGCTGTCCCTGTTGTCCTTGCCGCCCTTGTTGTCACTGTTGTCCTTGTTGTCCCTGTAATCCTTGTTTTCTCTGCTGTCCCTGTTGTCCTTGTCGCCCTTTTTGTCACTGTTGTCCTTGATGTCCCTGTTGTCCTTGCCGCTCTTTTTGTCACTGTTGTCCTTGTTGTCTCTGTAACCTTGTTTTCTCTGCTGTCCCTGTTGTCCTTGTCGCCCTTTTTGTCACTGTTGTCCTTGTTGTCCCTGTAACCCTTGTTTTCTCTGCTGTCCCTGTTGTCCTTGTCGCCCTTTTTGTCACTGTTGTCCTTGATGTCCCTGTTGTCCTTGCCGCTCTTTTTGTCAATGTTGTCCTTGTTGTCTCTGTAACCTTGTTTTCTCTGCTGTCCCTGTTGTCCTTGTCGCCCTTTTTGTCACTGTTGTCCTTGTTGTCCCTGTAACCCTTGTTTTCTCTGCTGTCCCTGTTGTCCTTGTCGCCCTTTTTGTCACTGTTGTCCTTGTTGTCCCTGTAACCCTTGTTTTCTCTGCTGTCCCGTTTTTCGCTGTTGTGTCCTTGTTGTCCCTTATGCTGTCCCTGATGTCCTTGTTGTCCCAGTTGTCAATTTTGTCTTTGTTTGACTGATAAGGCCCTCTTCGATCTGCAGAATTCTTCATATTCCACTCAGCCTCATTCACTAATTGTTAAATACAGCTAAATAAAAGACGGTTGCTTTGGTAATTGGTCATTAGTAATTGGACATTAGGCATTTGGACATATGGAACAATGCAATGATTCACTTGGGGGACCACCACTGACAATAGCTTCCTAATACCCAAAGCAACCTAAATCAGCTGTATATTTAACGATTATTCTTCGAGCCCGAATGGGCTCTGAGTCAATAGCCCATGAGGGGCTATTGACCGAGAGGCCATGAGGGCGAGAGGAATAATTGTTTTAGTAAAATCCAACTAGTTGGTCAAAAATATCGAGACAAAACAACTTTAGCTAGTTAAAGTAAGACTTTAATCCTTTTTTGCCGCCAAAAATCCGGCGCTTTTCACTACTAGTGGGTTATAACATATAGCCTAGTAGTAGCTCAACCAATCAGAACGCAGCGTTGATAATAGACTCTTATTTGGATTTTACTTAATAGATTTAGCCAGGGCTAAAAGCGTAGTGTAGTTCATTTAAGCCGGCTTCGCTGTGGCTGCTATTTTTCAAGATAAACTCGAGGCACGAATATGTACAACCAATAGTATAACTAAATATTCTTAGGAAAGTTTTTTTAGTCGCGGTCAGAAAATGTCTAATGACAATCAAGTTCTGTACTAGGTCAGATCATTGTCTCAAATCTTACCAATGTGCGTAAAGTGACGGCATAAACAATAGCCGACTTTATGAAACCAGAAAAAAGACATCAAATGCAATATAATTACTCAAGCTTACCGCTTACCGCTTCATACAGGATCACTAAAAATACTCACTGGGCGTGGTCTAATGTCAGTTTTAATTTTGTACAAAAACACTATATGCAAGGAAACATTAGGGCAATCAACACTTTCAAGTGACCAATACCTTAAACAAAGTTCAGTGCCAACTTGTAACTTATATATACGTGGAATTGTGTAAAAGCTCTGTGCAATAAAATATCCTCTACTCTTCTGATCTACGGTATACAGTACTAGCTATATTTCTACGACTTACAGTTCACAAGAAACATCAAATATCTAGTTCATGTTCCTCGACAATGTGTTCTTGTATAGTGCATGCCCGGGGGTACTCCCTTTTAAAAGCCCTATAGGGTTTTCGGGCCTTTTTCGGTCTGAAAACGCGTATATACTTTGCCATTTTGGTCTGGAATCGGGTATGGTTTTCGTGGGAACTACGGGAGTGTATGAACGTATTTAATGAGTAAGAAAGAAAGAGAAATATGCGAATTAAAAATGGATTTAAAAAAGAGTGAAAAAGAGATGTAAAGAATTAAACATAAGAGGACTCAGAAAAAATCTGAGCACCATGGCCAGATGGTATTCGAACCTTTTTGTTTGCCCTCTGATCTAAGTAATTATGGCGTATTTTCTACCTAAAAGCTAGGTCTGGTCTTGAAACAGGTAAGGAAAATCACATTTTTTGGTCTGAAATAGGATCAGCTAAGATTTGGAGAACCGGGCGGCACACCCCCACCAAGAATTCCCAGGAATACCCCTCCCCCCCTCCCCACTTGGGAGTGAGTGGTGCGTTAAGTCTGTCCAGGAAAAGGCTGAGATCCTGTACTTCTTCAGCACATTGCTGACATACTCAGTAAACGGCCGAGTATATCAGCTTACAGTATAGCCTTGTACATGATATTTCTTTATAGTGATTTAGTATTTTTACTGCAAAATTTAAAACGGCCAACACTATATCATTGATCACAGCTTGGTGTCCATAGAATTTTGTTCGAATGTCTGCTCTGGCTGACTGGGATAAGTTGGTAATTTTCTTGTCTGTATCACCGGCGACAAAACGGCAGCCACGTTGATCACGCCTCTTCTTTTGCGTTCTAATTCTATGTCCTCTCTGTTCATCACGGCCTCTCGACGTCGTGAACAGCAGGAAAACAGTGACTGCCTCATCTTAGGGATTCGTAGTGCATAAACGACTGGATTTAAAGGAGAGTTGGAAAAATTAAAGAGATTTATAATACCGTTAGCCAAATACCATTGTTGGGTGGGCGTAGAATCCTGAACGAAAGCTACGTTAAAAATAATCAACGGAAGCCATGTTAACACAGCCATAGCAGATACAAACACCAAGGTTTTTTGTCAAGCGCTGGTTTTGCAAGGCTCTGTTGTGCTCTTGTGAACGAATATTTCTTTTTTGAAACTTTCTCCAAATACCGAAGTTACAGCAACATACAAGGAAAAGGGAAATTATTGGAAATGGAATCCAAA
Organism: Porites rus; assembly: GCA_964035705.1. Taxonomy (NCBI): domain Eukaryota; kingdom Metazoa; phylum Cnidaria; class Anthozoa; order Scleractinia; family Poritidae; genus Porites; species Porites rus. The sequence continues at coordinate 2,123,986 of OZ038003.1, read as the reverse complement.
TGAAGAAAGCAATTTGTTTTTGTGTTAGGAGATAAAATGGTAACACGACGATCACAGAAACAATAACAGCCGAAGTCCACACAATGCAGACAGCAATGTGATAAGCACGTTTTGACGAGACTTTGTGCTTCATTGGCCAGAAGATTGCATGAAATCTTTCACAGGAGATAGAGACCGCAGAAAATAGTGAGGCATGAGCAAGCGTGCTATCAAGGAAACGACGAAAGAGCAAAAATGAAAAATTTCCCTTATACTCAGTCCACAGTTGAAAATATGGTCCGATCTGTAGGTAAACGTACAAAGGCAGTGATACAGCTCCAAGCATCGTATCAGCGAACGACATGTTTATAACCAGAAACAAACTTTTCTTGCGAAGCTTCTTCTCTAGTACGAAGAGAAAAATTGTCAGCAAATTAGCCCCAAATATTAAGACTGCTTCAAACATGAGGGCGCTGCTCAATGCTATTCCTTTGGCTTGGTAAGAAACAGGTGCAGCGGAAAAGCCCCCGAGAGTCACGGATGACGAAGACTTGTTGAAGGACGACGCTGTAGAAGTGGATACATTCTTCATTTTTATTAGTGAACCGCAGAGTAACGTTAAAAAATTGTACAACAGGAAGAACAATGAACCTGAGCTGGACTGACACAGTCTAATAACGGCTTCGCACCTGCACTTATGGGAGTGCGATTCTTTTTCTAATTATTATGAGCCATTATTTTTTACTTTAACGCGACTCCTTATTAATTAAACATAAATGGGGTTCCTGCACCACACTGTCCGCTTCGAGAAAGTCAGTTGTTTCTACGATGTGTGTACTGAATAAAAAAAACATTTTAAAAGATCCTTAACCCTCTCAGTCCTAAAAGTGACAAACATCAGTTTTCTCCTAACATCAATACACAATCTAGAGAAAATGTCGTGACAATTAACGAAATAATCACCCAAGAGAAAATGCTTTGATCTTTAACCAAATTCTCTCAACTTATTCTTTTTGGAAATGTATAGAGACCAGTTTGGAGAATTTGTATAGGGATAGTTGTAATACAAAGGTATCCTTTAAGCGTTAGGTAATCTTAAACACAAAGTACGTCCGTCGAATGAAATTCGGAAATAATTTTACGCGCGTTTTCAGTCCAAATCCCAATAATTTCCCTCGCCTTTGACAAAACGCGAGTAAAATTATTCCCTAATTTCATGCACGAGTATACCATCTGATTACCTATTAATATCGTGGGTGACGAATTGCCTTAGCAATATTGAATTTCTGACGTGTTTATCAAAAAATAAATTGCGAAAGTTTGTCGTCTATCTGTAGACATACTTAAATGCAAAATTTGCATTTACGGGAGTAGATATAAATGCAAATTTTGCATTTAAGTATGTCTACAGAGGACGACAAACTTTCGCAATTAATTATCTCAGTGAAAAGTAAAATTAGTAAAAAAAAAATACTGTGCATACATATATACTGATACAAATCTCGCAGTTAACCATTTGTCATTAACTGCGAAATTTCTCTTTCCTTATAGTAGTTTATAGCGTTTTAAGTGATGGCAGAAGCCTTGGCTCCTGATGTTGCCACGTTATAAACGTTTGTAAACTTCGGATCGAAAAAGGCCAAATTTTAGGGGCACCCAACGACTGTTTTCTACGAAATATCTGTTCGGAGAAGCAAAAATTGCCTAGAATTTTCTATAGCTTGAGGAAGGATAAAAAATTTCTAGATGACCTTTCCATTCCTGTACAATTTTCGAAGCTTTTTTACAAAATTCCCTACGATTTTCTGAAGTTTAATTTTCCCATTTCACTCTCCAAGGTTAGGCCAATTTTTCGTAGAGAAAGAAAACCTAAAATTTTCGGAATCGAAAATGCGATGCACAGTGGAATCAGAAAAACTACCACTCTCGTAAAACTTTAAATTGCAGCTAAAATTTTCGGGAAAATAATACTGAAGCCCCTGTAATTTCGAAAAAACTCAAGTTGCACTAAAATGACCGAACAGGTATAAATTTGTTAGCGCCACTTAGAATGCATTTCTAGAGATCTAAAAGTACTCTGGATTGCCTAAAAAGTATTTTCAAAGCATTTAGGAGGAAACCGTCGTTGGGTGCCCCTGAAATTTATGGAGATATAGAGGCTATGGACGACTGACAGAGAGACTGCAAACTGACTGAGACGTTATACATTTTCATAAAGACCTCCTCGTCTTCTGTACACACACTGATCCACTTCATTTCCAATTCATTATGAACCACTGATCCAGCTTTAAAAATTAATTGCAATTCTGGCGCCATACTATTGATATATAGTTCAAAACATAGTTTGGAACATAGAAAATTACCTTGTTACTATTTTGTCAAATGCAGCAATTGTGTCTTTCCTTTAAATTTAAAATAAATTGTGGCTCCTACGATCTGTGTGATAAAACAATAATGGATTTTTTCCCCATCAACAGTTGGCTTAATAGCATATTTATAAACGATGGCATGATATTATCTCGACATGATGTGTCCAAAACGTGGAAGGAAATGCAAAAGCTGCGACGACTCACAGAACTCATCAGTTCAAATCATGCCGGGATGACAAAGTTCCCTAATATGTAAACTAGCAATAGTTGACACTACAGCTGCCCCTGCTCTGTATATTGTCGGTCAATAGTATTCTTGGCCGTTGTGTAGCTCTTTGAAATATACCGATTCATAATAAAGATGTCACACATATTCCATTCAATAGGTGAGAGTAAAAACAGGAACGCAAGGTTCCTGAGATGCACTGCTTCAGGTAATATATCAAACATGAGATGCAGTGTTTCATCACCACATGAAACACCGAGAAGAGAGTTGAAAATACGACGCGCAGCGGAGTATTTTTGACGAACTTCGAGGTGTTTCATCTGGTGATGAAACACTGTGTCGAATGTTTGATATTTCTTCTCAAACAAAATCATTTTTGAAGGAGAAATTAAGGATGCAAATACTAAGCAGTGTTTCATCCGATTTCCAAACACTCATTAAACATTAATTTCCTTTGTATTTTCTTAATGAATTATTAATGAGTTTGAGAATTCGATTTACAAAGCTTTGATCTGAAAACATTCTCAGTTTCGAGAATAATTTATTCCAAACCATAAGAAAAGATTTAATTAGAAGTTGGAATTTCTCGGTATTTCTCTTTTACTTTTTGAACATTTACTTCATATGAATGGACAGCTTTCAATGACGGGGGGTGACAGCTCTAACAAGGGCTGTTTCGGGATAAAAACAAATTTATTCCGGGAATCTGGAGATTTTGCCGGGAATCGGGAAACCTGGGAAATTTTTCGGGAAATATGAGATATTTTCGGGACATTGAACAAAGATTTGATATTACATGTTATCAAACAATATGTGTACAGTGATATGCACCCTGAGCCGATACGCTGTATTTTGACACTTGAAAACGGCTTAACTCCCCATGATATGAAAAGACCAATCAGCAACGTTTCCAACTAAAATAGCATGAAGTTCGAGTGCGATTGACCACGTGCAATTCCCAGCGGATTGACACAAGAACCGTACCTGTGCAAGGGTCGGTGCAAGGCACATACTATCAGTTCACACCAGATCCCATCATTCATTAGTTCAGGGGTATTTTTATGCTGCATGTTAACGAGTTTTAAGAGCACATTCAACTGATTGCATACTGGAAAACTTGAAAAAGTACGTTAGAAGTACGTAAGAAAAAAACGAAACTCCTTTAACCTTGTTAAACGCACACGAGGCCATAAAGAGTAGTATGTCTGTGAAGACTCTTTAATCATCCTGATCTCGTCGGGGTCCTTCCGATTTTGCTCGAAAATCCCGAATCCCGATCAATATGCGTTCGGAATAGGAAAATTCCAGATTTCGACAGTTGCTCTGAAATTTTCAAATAAATTCTTATGATACTCATACAATGACACCACACAGAGTATACTTAGATGAAAGTGATTTCCAGAGCAATTTCAAAACCGCACAACTTGTATAAAATAAAATCGACTACTTCTACGCAAAGTCACGCCAATAAAAATAAGCATAAAAAGGACAATTGATTTAGAGAACATTTTGGACAGAATTTGTGTTCTCAGATCACTAGAAATGGCGTTTCAGAGCACCAAGATTTCAAAATTTTCTGGGGGAGCATGCCCCCAGATCCTCCTAGTGGTTGGCCCCTTCAGCGCTCGCCTGATTCGTTGGTCATTAAAAAACAAAAAAACACGATTTTATATATACTTAAAAAGTTTGACAGCCTTTCTGTGTTAACATGATACCCTCTAACGAAAAAATAACTAAGGTTAGATAATTAACAAGTTACATAATTAACAAGAAGCTGCTAATCAAAATTTCAATTTTAATTGTTAAAACAATTTTGGGAAGTTAAACATTTATGCGGAATGCCACCGAAAAATTCGGGAGGGTCGACGAAATTTCCGGGAGGACATAAAGTTATTCATAGGACTGCCCAAACAGCCTTTGTTAGAGTTGTCACCCCCCGTTTCAATGCTTGCATGGTTGATCATCGCTTTTGTTACTGTGGCTGGTACTGGAACTCTAGCTTACTTTTACTACAAATTGCTTAATTATTTCATCAGAATGAAGATTGAAGCCGAACCTGATCCTGAGCCTCTAGAGAGAGAAACAAAGTCAAAAAGAACGTTTCGGGTCCAAGAAGGAGAAGATTCTGACGAAGAAAGAATTAACATATTCAGAGAAATTAACAACAGTAACATGATAATCGAACGAACTTGAAAAAATCGTCAGTTACTTCGTAGTTGGCTTGTCAGTTAGATTAGTTAGTTAGAGTAGCAAAAACGTATAAGTTTTTTCTTGTAGTCCGACGCCATCGGGCTAATGTAAGTAATATGCAATTAAAAGGAACAGACATTCAAGTTTTTGCGCATATAAGTTCCTTTATTCTGGTAATGAATAAATTTCACAACTGAACTATACTAATTTGCTCTAGTAATTCAGCAGATAATTGCTATAAAGTTCATCTCCTCCGTAAATTTTGCTATATGTTTATTCAAGTTATAGACACTGAGTAAATTTGCAAGTTTCTTCAGAGAAATGGCCATCTTGAGATCTCACTCACATACATGTATACTGATTATCGCACAAGTGTCAACAACACTCCTTAACGCTAATATGCCTTGGAAGTCCGCCAAAAGAAGTACCAGTTTGTTCTATTAGTTCCATATGTATTACTGACAGTTTCCGTTGTTCCTTGTTATATTCTCCAGTCACAGTAAGCTTTGTATTAAGGGTGACCACTTCTAGGCATATACACCTGGGGAAATTCCGTGAGAAGAAACTGGGTACAGCTAGGTGTCCGTATTTCGAATCCTTGTCCTTTGCCTTGCTTGACGCTACTGCATACGCTATGGCACCAAACACACACACAGAAAGTCACAGTAAGCTTTGTATTAAGGGTGACCACTTCTAGGCATATACACCTGGGGAAATTCCGTGAGAAGAAACTGGGTACAGCTAGGTGTCCGTATTTCGAATCCTTGTCCTTTGCCTTGCTTGACGCTACTGCATACGCTATGGCACCAAACACACACACAGAAAGAACCGTAACTCTGACAAGCAGTCCGATGGCAATAGACATTGTGGCGATGACCAGAGTCTTAATAGTCATTTGGTTGGTCATATGGTCGAAAAGTGCTGTAAATTTAGTTTCTACTTCGTTAATCGTGGACCCACTTCCTGGGTGTTCTTCTTTGACGAGTTAACATGCAGTATACGGCTAAATTTTACTAGGGAACCATGAAGAATATGAAATAGACCCAAATCAGATATTTTGGTCCGTCCTGGATCCGTGAACTGACGGAAAATTGGGTAGAGTAGAAATAACAACACCTTGGGGCACCTACTCAAACTTTTTTAGAATTTAGGTTACTCGAGCTAAAACATTTGGGCATCCAAAGAAAACGCCTGCAACTGATGCAGATTACGGTACTTTTATTGAAACAGCATTTTGTACAGGTAATCACATGATTTCGAGTGCAATTTGGAATAAATAAGCGCCAGTAAATTTTTTCAAAGGCTAACAAAAAGTTTGTGGTGTTTGAAAAAAATTTACGAGTGCTTATTTCTTCCAAATTGCACGAGAAAAATCATGTAATTACTTATTAATAGTATTCATGAAAACATTTCGAGATAGCTTTAAAATCTCTTTGATAAGGAGTCAACCCGCGTAAACTACGTGCAAAAATAAATTATTCAAATGCTGCAAATATCATCACATGTGCACTCAAAACAACATTTTGCTCGATGTTTTTGAAGTTTACAAGCTGCAGAAACGGGCTGAACAGTTCATGGAATTGTTCAATGTGTTTGAATTAAAGATTCTGGGTTATTACCTCGAGTTTTCCGCTCTTCCAGAGAATTTCGTCTTCCTCCTCTGATACTTGCCGAGCTTTGTTTGGGCGCTTACCACGGCCAGCCAAGCGAAGCTGTTTCCCTCTGTCCTCCAACACCTCTTTGGACGAACTAAATTCTCGGTCACGTACAATGGACAGGCTGCAGCCTTGGTTCTTTAAGTGTCTATCAACAGCGATGCCATCATTACTTTAAGGTTTTCTGGTCCATAATACACCTGCCAACTTTTTCTGAGATATAAGCGTGAGAGTTTTATCCTGGGAGTGCTGGGATTTTTGAAGACGACACGATAATTTCCGAAGATTCCCGAAGAATTCCGAAGTCGTCCGAAGTCTTCCGAAGACGTCCGAAGTCTGCCGAAGGCGAAGTTATCGAGAAAACGCTTATCCACAAAATCAGAGATCGTGAGGAAGGTATTGTCATTTATTCATTTTACACATGGTTTTCGTTCCTTACATGGGTCTGAGTTTTTGGAAATTGTGTCAAGCAAGACGGCAACAACTCACATTTTTCAATCAGGCGCGAGAAAATGGCCCGCAAGCGTGAGCAGGCGTGAGATCGAAGTTTTCAACCCGCAGGCGTGAGAGTTTGCAGGTATACCATAATCTTCCCCTTTTTTATTGTTTACTTCGGCGTAGAAATGCGCGAGCAAAGTGTTAAGCTCAGTCAGCCGGCTCATAATTTTCTATTTCATCAGTAATTTCCTTATCTACGCACCAATTCTTCCAAAAAGAGAGCCAAAAACCAGTGCTTTTCGCAGTGTTTTAGTTTTTAGAGCAGTTTTTCAGCTCCTCTACAGTTTTTTCAGTCGCAAAAGAAAATGTGCTGCAAACGCCAACCATTGCGGTTTTTGCTGAAACCGGTCCGGAGCAGATCCAAATTTTGCGCCATTTAGATGGCGCATTTGATTGGCTCTCAGTGAGTTCCTTTGTTTATTAGCCAATTAGAATGTCACGTTTGTTACTCTTTTCTGCACTAAATTACCTTTTTTCTGCACCGTGTCTTACTCGTCCCCAGTCGTCTCTCTTGAGAAAGGAGAGAAGCGCGAGTACTCTCTTTCCGAAAATATAGTTTAAATACTGTATTTAAAATGTAGTTTTAATAGCAAATATGTTTCAAATACAAGGAAAACCTGGGATGTTATAGATATTATTCAAATAGATGTCAAATACAATTCAAGCTTCTAACGCTATTTTGGTTTTAGTCATGAAATATGATAAAAATACCTCAAATTGTGGTAAAAATAGTTTTGAAATCGTTTAAATAGCTTTTAACTACTTCACAGACAGTTTTAAAATACAGTTAATTTGGTGCGGGGAGACGAACCATTAGTCTGCTATTCAGCCGTTTTTAGTGTCGTCACGCTCACACGTTCCTCCCCACTAGTTAGTGGGGAGGAGAGTTGCGTGACGACACTAAAAACGGCTGTGTAGCAGACTAACGAACCATACGATATCACGCTGATCACTAGCCCTCAAAACCTTTACATTACGATACACAGTTTAAATCGAGGTTTCGCTGTACGCAACCCTTACGTTTAAAATATGCCATAATCATAGTTATCTATCACAAGAACCATCCACCCTTTCCCCTCAACTGCTACCTGTACACCTAGCAAACATATCGAACGCACTCTCTTAAGCTCCGATTACTTCTAGTATAGTCTGAGTATAAGTATCCCAAAATACGTTACAATATTGCACCTCAATAATAATAAGTAACAAGTACCCTATTTTAAAGTATTTAAATAAGGTCAGCATTTGATGTCTTTAAGCAGACTTTAAATAGTTTATGTATAATCTGTTTTTATAGTCAGAGTGTTGTGTGCCCAAAATACAATTCAAATAGACCTCAAAACAGTGTTTAAGTATTTAAAATGCGTTCAGTTCTTAAGGTCTTAAAACATATTTCAAATAGTCTATTTGAACTCTGTTTGTAACTTAGTGAATGGATTCGTCTCAAAATACATTTTAGTTACAACTCAAAACAGTGTTAAAGTACCCTATTTAAAAGTATTTAAAATACGGTCAGCATTTAGGCTCTTAAAACATATTCCAAATAGTCTACTTGAACTCTGTTTGTAACAGTGTTAGTGGTTCTATGCCCAAAATACATTTTAAATGCCCTATTTTAATCATATTTGTTAATCAAAATACATTGTAAATTGATGAGAGAGGTTTTCCTCTCGTGAAATACAATTTAACTATACTTAAGATATATTTCAAACAGGGGCGAAAATTTAAATTTTCGGTCAAATAGGAGGAAAACAGTGTTCAAATACTGAAAATACATTTTAAATACTTTAAATCAGTTTCAAAATACATATGGTTTGGTAAGGGTTCTCTATGAGACAAAGGAGCTTAAGCCACTACGACGACGACAACGACGACTTCAAAACAACAATAGGTTTAATGATCAAAACAACAGCTCTGCACGTACGTCACGCTTTTTAGTAGATTTTTTTTTTGACGTCCACTGCACGAATACGACGTGAAACCTCCTAATTTGACGTTTTATCGAGGACGTGGACATACAGCGACGAATTTTCCTTCATCTTTCTTAACCTGAATTAAGTCCTTAAGAATTCAACTCCAGGAAAAGTCGCCTGCATTTGACATATTGAGCGGGTCCAAACAGACGCGATTAAGTTTGAAAGCACGCAAATTCATTTTTTTAGCGACGTTTTCACTGCCGTCGTCGTCGTCTTCGCTTAAGGTCCCTATTCATTAATAAGTCTTAGCGGTGTATTCAGCAAGTTCACAGAGGAGCTCGCAGAACATTAAAATCGTCAAGAACAGGGGGACATAGTTTTGGCCAAAACTCGTCAAACGCCCCATTGTTATGCCCAATCAGATCATTTAAACAAGAAGGAAAAGCACAAGTCTTCCTGTGAAGCAAGAAAAACCCTTAAGGTACTTAAGTTAATCCTATTCAATTTATTATTTGTTTTACAACCTGTCAAGACCTGCCCCGACGCGATGAAAGAGTAGAATTTGTTCTTTGCTTGAGTTAACTCTTCCAGTTTATGATTCCACAATGATTAGTGCACCGTCATGACTACTTGCCCTTACCAGCTCCATTAACAATTGACTACAAAACACTTAAAAACAAAAAAAATCAGTTGTGTTTAAATTAGGTTATACAAGATGCCATTTCCATGTATCAGTGTTCCGGCAATCTTAAAGGTTTAACTCTTCCGGTTTATGGTTCCATACATAGTTCTGATACTCCGTACTAAAATATTATTTTGCTATTGTGCACGCTGAATCAGCACCCTCTCATCGTTTCGTCGATAGAAGTCAATAGGAGTTTTCTCAATTTTGGTCTACGAAGATATTCATGCACTTCTACCTCTGAAATGTAGCAAACAAAGTAAAGAACCAATGGCACACAATGCGCCAAAAGTTTAACAGATTTGTAAGGTGACACCTACAACAGCCAAAGACGAAGAACTAATTAAAATTGGCATTCTTTTTATTGTTTTCTGGCTGGGACTGAGGAACATAGAAGACTTAGTATTGTGAAAATTAAGTATCTGCGTCACTTTCCCTCGGTGACTAACTTTCCCTCATGGCTAACCAAGTAACCATCATGTAGAATCTCTTCATCTCCAAATTAACTGGTCGCAATTAGAATTAACCGTCGGTTATCCGTACGACTAAAAGCATTTTTGAAAGAAACTTTTATAGAACAACACGGCGTCACACAATAAAAACCCATTCTTCATCAACAAAGTTAACGAAATTAACAGTGATTGAGGTGTAAACAAACGCCGTTCCACTTTGGACGTGTAAATGGTTTGGTGATGTTGATATACAATTTTTCGAATGGATTTGGCTCAACTCCATTCAGACGTTACCTTAAAATCAGCATTGAACGCGCGATTACTTTGATATTCGAGGTTCAGTAGTTTAAGACAGTACTCTGACTTTAATTATTGGTAGTTCGCTCCGTTAGCTATTTGAGAACTGCAGTAGAACTTCAGTGCAGATATTCCCGGTTGATCAAACAGATGAAACTGTTGAGTATGTTATGATTCAGGGTTCAAAAAAGCGGTCTTCGTCGGCAAAAAAGGAGCAACCACAAGCCACCTTCGAGGACTCTTGGCAGGATCCTTGCTGATCCCAGAAAAACTGTTCTTTGAAGTGGGGCCAACTCTATCCCAGTTGGTAAGGTACTTCTCCATTCTCTTCGGAATAGTACCCAGTACTCTGCTAATAACTAGGACAACTTTACCACTATTTATCTTCCACAACTCTCATTCTCGTTCAAAAAAATAAATTAAGTGTCCTTATGCTGGCTATTAAATATGCCGATTTTCATTCATTGTGATTTCTTCGGAATGCGATACCAGAATCACTTTGACAGCGCAGGCCAAAGAGGTCTGGGAACGAGAATGAAAATAAACCAGTTGTTTTTTCTTTATTATTATTATTAATATTATTATTATTATTATTATTATTATTATTATTATTATTATCATCATTATTATTATTTTATTTTTCGCTCATGCGCAGTGCGTTTCGCCATTGTGTTTTCGGGGAATCTTTCCTGTTGTAGGAGCTGCTCGTAAGGTCCTCTCCCGATTGGTCGCAGAAAACAATGATATGTCATTCTTTCAATTGTTTCAGTACTGTTTGAAGTCAGGGTTAGGCACCATTGGTGAATTCTCTTCTGAGCAATTGCTACATGACTCCAATCTTTCGCGTGAAATTTCGCACTAGGTCAGTGGCTTCCAATTTGCACACAAGTCATTTCATCGCAGCGTGCTCTGTTTAAATTTCAGGATGACCTTTTTCGACTTCATCATTTTCGTTTTATCCTTAGTGCTTTTTATACTGTGGTGCTTCCTAGACTATGGCCGTAAGGTGAGAAAAACAATTCTAGTAAGACATATTCATGAAATATGTATTTCCATCATGTGACCCATAGTCACAGATGTTCTCTTAGCTTTTGGATATTTCACTTTTCCTAGTAAGTAATCGCTTTACAAATACGTGTGAAACAAATTAGGTAACAATCAACAACTACCAGGACAAATGAGTGGGTATGTTATTTCGCTCCGAATTTTTTAAGGCGCTGCAAGTCACGCACTAAATGACTTAAAGGTTTCGTGCTTTTATCACATTATTTATGTTCACAGCAAAGAGTCTGAAGTTTCTTCAGCAGAAAACAGTGTCTAATTTTGTAATGCGTTTTAGTTAACGGGGGTGCTACTCCCTGAATTCAGAACCGCGTTGTGCCGCTGTTAGGTCTTTTGAAGGTTTAAAAAGACATCAGTAGAAGGGAGTTCCGCTTTCGATTTCGTTCGCATAGTCGCTGCATACAGTATGTTGCCCAGTATCCGGACACTTCAGTTTAACATTGCAATAACTTTCCTTTGTTGGTCGGTAGAGCTCTGAAATTTGGCCCAGAGAAAATCTATTTAGTCCTTAATATGATAAAAGACAGTTTAACTTTTTAGCCTCTGGTTCCGTCGCGAAATTAATATTTTTGCAGAGCTCCTATGTTGCTCAGTATCCGGACAGCTGGCCCAGTATCCGGACACAACAATAACAGCTTAATTGTACATAAATTTCGACAGGCATGCGACTTATAAGCTTCTCTTGCACTTGCTAAGTAGTCTCGCAATCGATTCCAAAAATATAACCTAGCATCGTGAAATAAAACATAACAAATTACTGGGATATGGTGGGGAACGCGAGCGGTTGTTTAATAGCATAATTCTTACTTCCTTGTCTAGGAAATTTTTCACTGATTTAAGGAAGGCGTCCGTGGACATGCCGAAGCCGGGGTTTGCTAGCTCAATTACCCAATCTGCAAACGAATTTTTTTCTTCATTTTTTATTTGAAAAAAAAAAAGCTTGGCGAAGGGACCTCAATGCGACGGTGAAAGGTCACTCTCCTATTTAGTCTGACCTACAGTGTTGATTTCTTCATGCTCAGTCCCTACAGACCCTACAATAAGCCTGCTTTTCTAGCACTAATTCCTCCTTCTTTCACATCTCTCAAGCCCTTTGTGACATTTTTCAGACCGTTGCAACCCCATTCTAGCAGTCACAACTGGGCAAAGTATGAGAATTCCAGGTTCAACTCCGACGCTTTCGGTTATATATAGAAAATGCAGTCACGCGAAACAAGAGGCGCACACGAAATCAAGTCGCCTCGGAATGAGTGAAGAAAATTTCCGTACGGAGTTGAGTAGAATTCCATTTTACGACTATATCATATATCCTAAGCTTTAATTATAGTTATAGATATGAAATATATCTTATCCGGATAATGTACACGGCTAATTCATCGATTCTGTACAGCAAAGAAAAAACTGTCCGGATACTGGGCACCTGACATCAATACTTAGTGAATGTTTCTGGGCTCCGTTATTCCAAACAAATCGAATTTCAAGAAGAATTAATAAACTTTCTGAGAACCTGACTTCTTTAAGTATCTTCACATTAAATATAAAACCGTTTCTTTGAAAATATGACATATTACTGACCCTTTTGTGAGCAGCACTAATTTTACTGCGCCGTAAACAGCGTAAATATTAGCCATGAAATGTGTATTCACCTGAACAGAACGGCGTCTTCTGCGACTGTTTCTCAAGCTTTCAACTCGCCAAAAGCTTCATCTTAAAGCTGAAATGTTCAGCTTTCATTCGAAATACTTCGTTTACCGATAACTGAAAAGGGCGCCTCAATAACTGAGTTTTTGTTTCAAGTGTCCGGATACTGGTACCGTCCGTATACTGGGCAACATACTGTACCGTTATATTACTTACAGTTCTCTCAGAAACGAAAGTTGAATCGGGTAGCTAGGTCTCAACGTTCAAGACTTTCATGAGACTCCAGGAGAAATATGTTATACTTGTGCACTGCATTTAATCACCTAAGACGGAATTTTCCAAACTTCCAGACTAGATAATCAAACAATTCATTTGAATTCATGGAGGTGGAGGGGGAGAGCATTAAGATTGGTATTTCAATTAGTGCTTTAAATAATATGCATTTTTTTAAGTTTCTGCGTTTGTGTTTACGAGCACTCGGTTTTCGATTTTCAACCAAATTTCAAAGCGGAAAATGAAAATTATCGCAAAGAAGAATTAATAACCGGTGGCGATCCGGTTTTTACTCAATTTGTTTATAAACGAATAAGAGATTTAACTACAACGGATGTCAAGACTGTTTCATTTACCCTTGGAGTGATCTACACTATATAAATACATATACAGAGGTAAAAAGCTTTTTACTCGACATTCACACGAACTAGGCGATCATCGGACCGAACACTGAATATGCATATACACAGGTTTCATTCCAATGTCAATTTCGACATTTCGTCGGTTGGCTGCCTAGAACTTGTTTTCAGCAATGGTGGCACTTCATGACGAGTTCTAATTTTTTGTTTAAAAGAGAAACGTCAAACGTAGTTGATATACAGAAATTTTTGTTTTTTAATTCTTTTTTCAGTCAGATATATCGAGGGAAAGATTGCAGTGGGAGGGGTTTCCTTTATAAGAGTTGCCTCGCTTGATTGCCACAAATCTGAGCTGGAACGCCCTTCGCAGTTTTCCGCTTACTCGATTTAAAGTTGCGTTTGGCAATTATCATCATTGGTTGATCTTTAACGTCGTCGTGATTCCCATAAAAAACTTATTCGATAATTTAGCAATACGTACACTAGTTATCACTGAAATTTCACTATCACATTTAGACTCAATACTGAAAGTTACCGGGAATCTTTGTCTGCACTTTAACGATTTCGTACTGTCATTCTTTTTATGTTGTGTCTAAAAGAAGCTTTTCCGATCTTCAGCACGAGACGATCGTTTTGTTTAATATTCTCCACAACTCCAAGGAATTTGTGGAAGAACTCTTTGACTCTGTATCAAGGCATTTAAGTCACCACTGCACAGTTTTATTTTATTTTATTTTTTATTTCACGTACTACTGCATAACACTTAAGATCATCTAAAAACAATAAAAGTGTGAACGGTTGCAACGCACGCAGGCTGGAAATTCATTGATGTGCTTAAAAAGTTTGTCGAATTCCTTTTTATTTCAACTTTCACTCGATAGGCCAGGTTACTAGTACTTAGCGTGACTAAAACCTTCCTTAAAGCTTTTTTGCCATGGTCGGATGCCTGTACTCCTTGTTTTGTTCTCACTACTATCCATGTATTCCATCGAGAGCCCAGAATGTATACTACTCTTCCAATCTATTCTTGAAATCTGTGAATCGCGAACAACTCTCTCAGCCACAGATGATCAACAGAATCGTATGCCTTTCTCACATTGATCCAGCCCGTGCTCAAGTTTTGCTTATATCTGTCCTGCATGAAAAATCGTGCGATCTATAAGCAAACGATCCATCTTCCGCCACACTCTTTCTTAGCCCTTCTCGAATCCTCCTGCATAAGACTGTTCGAGTAGAGAAAGCAGGTGGTAAACCACTTGTAGGGGGTGTTCAGGTATGTAATTAGACGTTTAATTGTCGGTGGTGGAACGTTCTACCACAACCTCGTCCACAGGACACTTCTGTGAGAAAATGGAAATGTGGCATCGTGTCCAGCCTGAATATTCCTGAGAACATAATTTATGCAACCCGCTGGTCTAGCAATTATTATATGAGGCTAGGTATGAGACTAGGCTTTTATAGATTGTGCTGACATAATTTGAGAAAACTAGCATAATTTTTCCTATTTTTTAAACCGTAGCACTGCTAGCATAATTCGCATATTTTGATAATTATCGTAACATTTTTGGGTTTGACAGGCACGTTGATTCCCAAATCCCAATTATACACTGACGTCGTTCGATGTTTTAGCGGTATTTGCAGTTCACTGAGCCAGAAAATGGGAGTGTGGGACTAGGGTGTACGGGAACATGAAGTCCCATGGCAAACTAGAGAGGAAAAGTGTGAAGTCACTTTACCATGGTAGCACTATTTCTTGATGACAACAAAACCAACGAAGACGGCGACGGCAAGCGGAGAACGGCAAAAGATAATATGTTTATATTAACAAACAACAACTTTGCACGTGCATCACGCTATTAATTTTGTACATTTCCTTGCCTCCGTTGCACTATACAACATGAAACTTCCCGGATAATTTCACGAGCCCGCTTTATGGAGTAGGTGAACATAACACAAAAAATGTCGCTGTCTTTTTCTAAACTTAGATAAGAATAAATACGCTCCTAAAGAAAATTTCGCCAAGATAAGCCAAATTAAATGAAAGTGAATAAGATCGGGGAAGTTTGAAATAGTGCGATTAGACTTTTAAGTGGCTTTATCGGTTTGTTGTCATCCAAAAATTTTGCTACCATGGCAACGTGACATAACGACTTCTCCTCTCTATACCTCTCATAGGCAAGGCTACAAAATGGCGTCAGCTATGCCAGATTCGAGCGAAAACTTACAGCTCTCTCAGAGAAATGGCGGGCCAGAACCAGTCACAATTGCCAGAGACCGTTCCCAGCTGTCAACAAATGCTACTTTTACTTGCACAATTTATAAACGCCTATATGATACACCCCGAGAACTGCCTAATTCTTCATACTATACGAAAGCCATGCTTACTACATTGATGTTAAAAAGAGCAGTTTTCATCCGTCGAGTGGTACTGTTGCTATTCTGGCAATGGTTAAAATAAAACATAGCAGAAAAAAAAAATTTTCAATCGCAAATGATTTCTAGCCAATCAGAGGAGAGAACGATGGTTTCAACACGTGAAAAAGATGATACGTCCAATAAGAATCGTGAAGATGTTTTTTCACGTGTGAGAAAAATGATACGTCCAATCATAAGCTACGGAGGTGTGTGAGTTTTCGCGCCAAAATTCCCGCCTTTCATAGGCACTTGCAGCTTGCAGCGTCGCTTTGCAGATATTCTCGAAGAGTTTTTCTCGTAATAAAAGTGGAAAACATCTCGGAAATTGGCGTAGAATAGTTTCGTTTGTTTCATGGTCGACTAAGAAAACTGTAGTCATCATTTTCTAATATAACCGCGGCAGGATTAGCTCAGGCGGCAGAGCGCTTGACTGCAGAGCGGGAGATAGTGGGTTCAATTCCCGGGACCGGACCAACACTCAGGGTCTTGCATTTGAAATGACTGAGAAATGGAGGAACTACCTTTGTCCTGCAAATGGCTAGAGCGTCACGTGGCTCGGATGACCACGAAAAATGGCGGTCCCATCCCCAGTAGGAGACGTAAAAATATGATGTCCCCCACGGCCAATTACTGCTTTCGTGCTAAATGGCATTGACAATCAAATAGAGTTTTTTTTTTTTTTTAGAGAACCGGCAAATCAACAGCGGCAGGGAAAAACCAGAAAGAAACAGTACGAGACGCAAGCTTAAGTTTTGATTTTTATCTGAGCTACTTTGTCTTCTATTTAAGCTTAATATTCAGATAAACCGGCCACTTTACTTAAGCTCCTAAACTCCTTCATTTTAAATTGTACATTTAGAATAAACATAAAATTCCCCCCCCCCCCCCCCCCTCATCCCTCCTCCTTCGAAAGTCAAATGGTCGGCCCCTTAGTAAAGCTTCAGTTGGGACGTTTTATTTCAGGAAACGGCAAGTGCAACAGTTACAGATGGACCAGAACCAAAAGTGACAGTTACGACAGAGATAGAAAAGGGGAGAAAGGGAGCAAAGGCGACAGCAGAGGTGTCAAACCACATCATTGTTTTGTTACAATAACTAATATTGAAAGAATTTCTTCCCAAAATCTTTCAATGTATCAATAACACAATGAGAGGTTCTTGTTGTGGTTGTGTTGAATGGTTATTGAATTGAGTTATCGAATTTCTTGCGATATTTCCATCCAGCGGGCGTAGCTCTAAATAGGTGGCGTTTTTTCTAAGTTAGTAAACCAGCTTTCTAAAGTGAATCGTTGATAGTAGTCTTAAGTAATGTCAGTCTAGTTTCGCGGATTGTTGGGACAACTGAACAAACATGGCGGTCGTGTGAAAATCATTGTAAAGTGGTTTTGTTGTTCAGCATTCTGCACTGGCAATTTTCGAACACAAAATCCTCAAGTTACCCAAAATGGCCGCGAGTCTTGTTGAGGTTCAATAGTTTCTGGTGCTGTTTGAGTTAGATACATGCAGTTGTGTAAACAGGGGAAAGGTTTTAAACATGACAATTTTTAACAAAAGAAACGCGTTTTACTAACTGAAAAATTTAAATACAGAACTTGCGTCATTTCTTATCTTGCCACCAAGTAGGAGGCAGGAGAGGGTTTAATTATCCGAAGGTGAAGCCCTCCGGCTGCTCAGAGAAAATTCCTGTAACTGAGAAAATTTTCAAATAAGACCGACTGGAAGAATTTCAAAGGTACCTTAAAGGGAGAGGCTGTCGACAAAATTTGATGATTTAAAATCGATCTCCCTCTGTAGTCTCTTTGAAAACAGAAAAAGGCACTCACCGAAAAACTTTCAAGAGGAAAAAAACATTTTGCCCTTTAATTTGTCATGCAATATCAGCCATCAGTTCCTAACCTTAGAAGCATTCTTATAAAGAACCAACTTAAACTAGCATAGATTTGCAAAGAAACTCCAATTATTTCAGTCATACAAACGAGGACGGTCTCTATAAGATAAACTCGTAAAACCTTTACTACACCATGCAACTGCCATTAACGAGAATTTGCTGATGACACCTGAATGAGTGTCGAACGCTATTTCTCAAAATACGAAAAAAAAAAAAAAACTGGGAAACAAAAGCGCCTGGACTACATTCACTGTTCATTGTCTGATAACAATAGGCGTAGTTTGATATGCAAGATGGCGCAGAATACGAAAGTTCTCGTGCGAATCACTAGCAAATCAGAGCCGGTTATTACACAGTAAAATCTTTACCCATATTTATAACTTCGGGCCTTCTGTCAAAAACAACTTCAAAAACTGTTGAGATCCTGAAATATTACTGGAAGGCTACAATTTCAGTTAATGGCAATCATGTGCAAGCTTACAGTTTTTCCGAGCAATAATTCGTACGGTAAAGAAAAGCCAGAAATGGACCTCATAAAGACTGTCTTGTGGAACAGTAATTTCAATTCCTTTCTGTCGAACATTTTAAACTTAACCTAAGTAACTAAGCCAAACAGATGACAGAATACAATCGCCCATGATATAAATAAAGAAACTTTGCGACTTTTGTCACAGGTAGATAGCCCAAGCTCGAGATATGAGTGTTGGCCCCAAACCTTCAAAATGTCATGGGAAAACGATTGCTTCTGTAGCCTACGGATGTGAAAGGATTGAAATAAAAAAAGGACAACCTCACTTAAGTTGTGTGTTCCTTCTTTCCTGTGAGGCCCCCCGGCGAGCTGATTAATAACTATTAAGGGTTTTTATTTGAACCGGTATATTCTCTCTGTGAGAAAGGATTATGGGAAATGACTTCACCTTGTATCATTAAAACAAAGAGATTTTAAATTAGCCTTTGTCCTTTTGTGTGCCCGCCGATGCTGTTGCGGTTCAACAGTGAACTGGTTTCTAAAATTTCAGTGCTGTTTGTTTATTTTTCAATCTTTTTTTAGATACCGATTGAAAAGGAGGACGTCAACATCCTCATACTTGGAGAAACTGGAGTGGGCAAGTCAACCTGGATCAATGCGATCGCCAATTATGCAAAACACGACACCCTTAAAGATGCCATAGATGACCCTGAATTTACTGTTCTTATTCCGTCAAGGTAATTAAAGATGTTTTCGTTTAACATCCTTGGGTAATACGCAAGTTTATCGCTTGATCAACTTCTTGGAGAAAGTTACTACACTTTTGAGAGGGTCTCAATGGGGTTAACCGATAGGCGTAAAACGGCCTAAAATTTAGTCGATAGCCGTAAAAATTGAAAAATTTTAACCGTTAGCCGTAAATTGGGTAAAAAAGAGTTAACCGTAAAAGAAATTGTCCCCTAGATTTGTTAATTTTAAGGAAGGTGCTTAACTCGCTTATGGTTGCATATTTTATTTTCCGGCTACTTTGACTCCGTACGCACGTTAGGCGAAAAGCCTTTTAGATGTTGACCAAGACCTAGGCTCCATTTCCTCCGCTATCTCGGGGAACTAATTTTTCCTATAGCGAAAGAGGGCTTCTTGCTGGGAATTAATATTTGCGATTTTCAGAAGGTCGCGCCCTCGAAACACTAGTGAAACAACACGCACAGCTGTTTGTAAAACACGTTGCCGATAAACAACATTTTCCTGTTTTTCTCTGACGCTACGGTAGACATTGCCATGCCTAGTCCCTACATATACGGCGTCTTCCCACGCAATCTCGGTCAAGGCATTTCGGTGGCGAACTCGCTCGGACCACGTGACCCGAAACGCATTAGCCGCGCGGAATAATGAGGTCTACGGACAAGGCAACGACAGGCAGTCGTTTTGTACAGTCCTTCGCTATCATTAAAAACACTGGACACGGGAATTTTGTTATTGGCCGTTTTCACAGGACAGCTAGAAAGGGATTATCCATACTAGCCTGTGTACAGTCGCCCCCTCCTCCACAGCGTTAGACACCCCTTCTCCGATTTTTTCTGCGGGGAGGTTGCGGCTGTACACAGGCTATCTGTAACGGATAATCCATCTTCCGTACTTCAAAATTGACGGATAAAGTCAGGGGGATTGTTCATTTCAAAATTAAAACTATTCCATTTTCAAATTGAGACGTATTATCTATTTGATGCGAATCATCAAACGGGTAACCCGCGGCCGTCTCACACGAATAAGCCGTCTCTAGTGTGGAATGTCGCGCCCTGGCCTTGAGTTGGGCGTTCGCGTGTCTGCTCACTATTGGCATTTCTATGTTTAAAATAATATTAGAAGTGGAATACTTTTTAAAAGTATATTGATCTATCAAAAGTGAAAATTTTTCAATAGAATAGCTTATTTATCCCGAGATGATCCGAAGGCCTTTATTTTGCTTTAAAGATACAAAAAATACAGGTTAATTAATATTTAACTTTTTGAAACAAAAGAAATTAATTTTTAACTTTTTTGTTAACCGTAACTGCAGAAAATTAACCGATAGCCGTAAAAGAGCCAAACTTTTAGCCGATAACCGTAAAAGCCACCACCCCATTGAGACCCTCTTTTGAAGTCAAGGCCAACGAACCCTTATTCTAAATTTAAAGTTCAATAGCTTATTTGACTAGCTCGCGATCCATTGTGTGAGGAGTTTCAGGCGATTGTTCCATTGTGTTGAGCCGTCTATAGTTAAGACATATATATATAAATGCAAAGTAATGAGAAGGCCATAAATAAACCATTTTTTGATAGTATCGCCAGCGTGGCTAAAGCAAAAACAAAACAAAAGAGCAAACAGACAGCACAGAAAACATTCCCAGGAATAATTGTTTCGATTTCTTCGAAAGCGATAGGCATATATTCGTGGAACCACTTAGTTTATCTTTATTATCATCTTCATTTCCGGAAGTATTTCAGAAAATTTGACCGGGATTGTAGGCCATTTTGTTAGGTTCATAAGTGACACGCACCCAACAGCCTGGTTTACGCGACAAGCGTTTTGGGCACGGTACCACTAAAAGTTTTAGCTCGCTTGCCTGACATTTTTGGCGCGACACCTCTTATTTTTACCCGAGTAAATGCAATTGTGTTGAGCATGGGTGCCGATAAAATGCGTGTGAGGAGGTGGTTCTGCGCCCGTTTTTCGTGGTGCTGTGGCCAAATTTTCGCTACTCGGTAAAAAATGTGAATCAGAGATGATAATTTTCAACGACGTATCATGTTCATTTCTTACCGTTTCTGAACTTTAGCAGAGTGCGTGCCAATCAGTTAGTACTAAGGTCTACGGTGGATGGTATACCCACCGCCTGTCACACGCAGGAAATTCTCCTAGTTGTTTTTTATAACCCTCGTAGGTTTGCAGCCATTGGAACTCGACAACCAAACTCGACAATCAAAATCTAAGGCGTCCTTCCAAATGTGATCATGTTCAGTGTTAATATAATCGAATCGTCTGATGTGTAATCGATTCAAAATTTCAGGTTTACTTTCACAAATGATCTGGGAGATGAGATGAAAATCGAATTTGGCTCTGATCCAAATGAGCACTTCAAAGACGGTGAATCTGCTACCCAGTTGCCTCGGGAGTACTTAATTGAGACAGAAACCACAAGGTATCACCTCATTGACACCCCGGGCATTGGGGATAGCAGGGGCACTGAGCAAGACAAGGAGAATTTTGAAAACATTTTGGTCTTTCTAACGAGATATGACAAGATTAATGCCGTGGTTGTAGTTCTCAAGCCAAACAGTGCGAGGTTGACAATTGCCTTCAGGTTCTGTGTGTTAGAACTTTTAACCCACCTCCACAAGTCTCTGGTGACCAACATCATCTTTGCCTTCACGAACTCCAGAGGAACTTTCTACAGACCAGGAGACACCCTTCCTACTCTTAAAAAGCTTCTAACGATCAAGAAGATCGACATCACACTTTCTCCGAAAACCTATTTTTGCTTTGATAATGAGGCATTCAGGTACTACTTAATTTCAGTCAAATGGCTGCACTGTAATTTTTGGGGGTTTAGCCTTTTCAAATGCCAGCTAAATATACAATTATGTATGTTTACTGGCTCGTGAGAATTTAAAACTCATTATATTTTTAACAGTTTCAGTTCAATTTCTGTTTATTTATTTCAGTTTATAGATATAGGTAGGTGGCCTACGAAACAGATTTGTATTAAACATCCCTGCACTCAGCATTTGAGTAGTTCACCTACTGGTCTATATATATTTATATATAGTGGTCCATATTATACACTCGTTTTCAAAAAGGTTGACATTTCAAAGATGTATATATCTTTTGTTTCTTTGGGCGAAACAAAAGACTCTGTTTTCAGCCTCGTTTCAGACCTTTGGTTTGACTGCTCGCGCGTACTTGAATACGCAAAAATACGCACTGTTCTGCAGTCTATATTTATATACATTTCTGAAATATCAACCTTTTTGAAAACGAGTGTATATATGCGATTGGTCAATTTGCGGTCCGTAACTTGCTATACGGACCAAAATTTTTAAAGAAAATGCTCATTTCGAAGCTCTAAATCTCTTTACCTCGGAAAAAGGTTTAAATAAAGTCATAAGACGCCTGTCAACCTTGAGGACTTGGATATTGACTTTGGCCTTCAACATTTTAAACTGTGTCTATTTGTGAACGAAGGCGATGAAGAAACCAACTCGTAATCTTATCGAAGAGGATTCTAGTCAGTGTTTGAAAATTTTATCGCAGTACACAGTTAAGAAGACGAAAATCGACTGGCAGAGATTCGAGATGTTTTGCCTAAGAGAAATGAGTAATTCTTTCGACAAATATGATAACAAACATATCTGCACCCGATCATCTTGATAAGCTTCTTTGACATTTATAGTGTTCTTTCAAAGACCAACGAAAGAACGATAGAAGCGAGTTCGAGCCAGACACAATGTCCAGTTTTCAAAAGGCTCCAGCGTCACACTAACGAGTGAATACTTACAGTGCTCTTAGTTTTGATCGAATAGACTTTAAAATATGTCTGTAAACCCTGAGGACTGGGATGTTGACTTTGCCTTTCCAAATTTTAACCTAGCTTTGTTTTAATGAGAACGAAGCTGATGCAGAAACTGAATCGTAACTTTACCGAGGAAGAGAATTTTAGTCAGTGTTTGAAAATTTTAACGTAGATCACAACTGAAGACGAGAATGAACTGGCAGAAAGAGAGGTTTTCCCAAAAACAATTTACGAGCGAATCCTTCGACAATTACAACAAAATTACCTTGAAAGCTGTGTGGTGTTTTTTTTACAAGGACAAACGAAGGCAAGGTGGAAACGACTTCTAGACAGACGCAGTGTCCGGTTTCCAAAATACTCCCTGAGCGTTACATTAAAGAGCCAACACTTACAGCGCTCTTAGTTTTGACCGAATAAACTTTCAAAATGGCGAATTTGTTTTTACTTTCTCGGAAAGCCTTTGTTATGTGCTATTGTTTTCGTGTGCCAATAAAAACTTTCTTTTTTGACGCCTGTCAAATGTCTGTCAAATCGTGCGTCCTGCACTTGTTTTCGGTCCCCCAAACAGGAAGAAGCCATATAATAAACATCTTATTAGCCTCATTTTTTCGGTCCGTCTAATAAGAGGCTAATAAGAGGTATTTATATATTATATATATATATATATGTTTAAATGTTATTCAACAGTATTAACTGAGCCTGAGGTGAATAATTGTATTAGTATATTCACACGAAGTGATCTCAACACGATTAGTTTGATTGACGGGTGAATTCATGCGTGAACACGAAGCCATGAACAGTGGATGCGCAAAAGTTAGATCTTTACAGTATCTTCAAACATGGCAAATGATAGTTTAAATCTTTTTGTATCGAGTTTTGTAAGCTTTAGCATCAACAGTTTAAAAGAAAACGCCGAAAATTTAAATTACTACCCAATTCTGAGAAGAAAAGTGGAGCTTTACTTGTTTTCGTCAACTCACCGTGAATGAGAAAGTTTTCTTTGTCGCTTCTTGCAAATGCTGTCAATAGCGGCTACGATCAAGGTGAGCGTTGTTTATCTCCAATGTTCTTTGCCTTGCTAACTTGCCCGCACGTACAATTTTCGAAAATATTTGCCTTCCTCTTTTCTCCATAAATTAACTTGTATTTATAGGCAAAATTGGTCTTGCGAGAAATCCCGAAATCACAAAATAGTGACAAAGCGACCTCGTTTTCCTCTGTAGTGGTAAATATAGCTTCGAGCGTACAAAAAGTCAGCTACGCTAACCCACCTCACGATAAATCACGCTGTTTAAACACCATGAAGTCTTTTCTTGCCTTCAAAGTCATCAGTACTTGGATATTCGTGTATTTTCAAGAAGGCTTTACTATGAAACTTTGGCAAAACAACCAGTTCACGACAGCGATTTTGTTCTGCTTTATATTCACCGCCTAGCGCGGTGGATATGACGTCACAGTCCGAGGTAGCTAACCAATCAGATTGCTTGAACTCACTGATTGTGTATATAGTACTATAATTTGCAGAAAAGAGAATCGTCTTCCAACAAATAAAAACTATATATATATATAGATTTAGCCAGGGCTAAAAGCGAAGCTCCCGTTAATAAATTCATAATTTAAATCAAACAATAAACTTGTAATCCACAGATCAGGGCACATTCATTTGGCTTTTGAGGCAAAGGCTAAGTGATTTTAGAGAAAAATAATTTGACAGTCCAAGAGTGAAACAAATTTTATATCGAGTTAATAGTCTTATTTGAACACCCAAAAATAGCAATCATGTTCGATCACAGTAGATTAGGCCTGGAAAACAAATAGACCTATTCGTGTATTGTATTTGCATTAGCTGTTGCATCATAATGTGGTATTATATTCACCAGTCTCTCCAACATTGCTCCGTTTAAGAGACCATGGATAATTGGACAACCCCGAAATATAATTTTAAGAAACATACACGCCACGATAGTCCTTGGTAGCAGCCAACTTACACGTTGCATTCCTCTGTCTAAAAGGGAGACCAAAATGGAAAATCAGGCCGGATTTTTTTGTGTTCGACAAGTTTACTTTACAAGTAAATCTTGGCGACGAATCTGGTGGCGTGTAAACCAGCCTTTTAAACATACTTTTTCTCATCACGTCTCAGGTAAACAGTACTATGAGGCCATTTTTTATCATACAGACCTCAGGCAGAATTTGTTCTTTTTTGCCCAATTTAAATCTATAATTCTGCAGTTTTTCACATTTTTGCAAGAACAATTTTACTCATTCAATATCCAGGACGATCGAAAGCACACGCTTCCTTTGCACAACAAATTATAGCATTGACCACATTATAAAACGTTTTCATGAAGAGAATTCCATAATGACGGGACTTTTCAGTTAGAAAAATCTGGTCCTATGTGATATGCAGGGTAATAATTAATAATTCCCAAAATCACCTTTTCGGCCAGCCGGACGGGTTCTCACTTTTAACAGGCACCAAATTTGCAGTGCGATTAATAGAGTTATCATTTACGCTTCAATATGATAGAGAATTTGTTATGTTTAGGCTTTATTTCTCTTTATTTATAAAACTGTTTATGGTTTTGTTATGTGTAATCTTTAAAAGCGAGTGATATTTACGCGCGGCGTTTTGAGTATTCCTGCATGCGATGTTTATGTTCGACTGGAAACAACCGGTGCAGCGATAAAAATTGCGAGAGGGACTACTAACAATCAATAAAATAAATATAATTCGGTGAAACATGGACAGAGACAATAATTTTCATTCACGAAGACAAGTATGGAGAGTAAAGTGTCTCTGAAAATCATGAGTCAGGTAAGCATGGGCTTATTTCCCGGTGTTTGCTCTTTGTCGAGATGAACTCGAGGCAAAAAAGTCTCTCAGAGCTTTCTGTTTACAGCCAAAATCATATCTAAATATTCTTCAGAACCTTTTCTTTGAATTTGCAGTCAAAAAAGGTGTAAAGGCTTTTTAAACCTGATACTATTGTAGCTTAGATCATTGCTCGTGTATAAACTTAAGCCGCATAAACCATACGCTCGACTTCAGGAAACCGAAAAAAAACACATCAAAGACAATAATTGCTCAGGCTTACCATTCGAGATACTGCTTCTGAAGGTCACCAAGTGTTCAAGAATCGCTTGAGACTTTTCAACTCTCTTACGCCTCAAGCAAGGGCAAGTGAGTAAGCTCATTTTTGAAATCGATGCCATCCGGAATCGGATTTCCATGACTTTGACAAGCAGTGCATTTGTCAACAAAAAGCGCAATAAACAAACCAGCTATGAATTACAGAACAATCTTGATAGCAGCTGTATTTAGTTTTGTACATCAAGTAGAAAAAGACAGTTTGAAACATCACAAAACTCTGTCAGCTTCAGCTATCAGTAAGCAAGTTTCCAGACGCTGCATAAATTTTCCGCATGAGCTCACCTATCAAATTTTGACCAATCAGAACATAAAAATTGGACGTAGAGCGTGATCAACGCGTGACAGTGAGAAAAGTCAAAAGCGATTGCCTTCCCTGCATGAAAAGGCCAGTTGAATTTTCGCGTCCGAGGTCAGTTCGAAATCAAAATTTTAAAAGTGCGGCTCATAAACACGACTTATTTCACATGCGTTTTAAAAAATTGAACTTGAGCCGGCGATCATTTGAAAAGTAGCAACACTCGAACTCAGTGAGTCGATACCTGAGCCCGGGATACGGTCAGGCGATACTGGTCAGCAGAAACACTATTTCGACAGCTGTCAATTAATCAAAACATGGATGTACAATATCAGGTTGCAGGCTCCCAAACTATTGTAGCTAGAAAATGTGAGATTAAACATTGGTATGCCTGTGGTGCGGACGGACAGAAGGTCGGGTGGTCGGTGTACGGTCACGTGATTGCCGAATTTTCTAGGATGGATAGATTTTCTAAGCTATGGGGCTTCGAATTGAGCCCGTGATCAAATAAAATATCAGCGGAAAACTTTAAAAACTACGTGACCTCAATGGATAGAAAAATGAGCCCGCGATACAGTCAGGTAATGAAGGTCAGCGTATACTCTAGTTTGACAGCTGTCAATTAACCTTCATCAGAATGGCGAATATTCGAATCAACAGACTACGAGTGTAAGTAAGGTATATCCGTCCGGCTTGTAGTGGAAAATGCCAGATCGTGTAGCTGAGCGAACCTGAGCCCACGTTATTAGTTCTCCGATAGTGGTCTGCACATGTCCCATTTTGCCATTTTGACAGCTGTCAATTGACCTTACGTTGGCTTAAGGTCAATTGACAGCCCTACCCGGCGTATTTTCGTTTTTATGTTGAATTGGTAAGTGTGACACATTATTATTTTATCTGAGCCCGCGAGATGGTCAAGAATATTCACCAACAAGGTATATATAATTAAAGTAATCCCTAGGGTATTGCTAGTTGTAACGTAGTAGCGCTTTGTTTCTGTGTCGGCATGAGGACGCGTATTCGTTTCGTTTGTTCAGCGTCCTTTGACAAAGAGGGAGAGAAAGTAAAAATTGAAACCGTGGCGCTTATTATGTGAGCTCCCTCCCTAATCTAAGACTAAATATAATGAATAAATAAGCGGCGAAATCATTCTGAAACATAATTAGGATGAAAAAGCTTACAAAACAAAACAGACAAAACAGACAAATAGCAGCCAACAGTTACAGTACTGTGCAACGTATCGAAAGCGAAATTCGTCGAATTTCGTCCTTTGGAAGTTTTCTTCTGTTCAAGTTTGCAATCCACGACCAAAAATCCTCTCGAAAAACCTTGCTTCGATAATCTATTGCATGACTGAGGATCTTGTAATAAAATTGAGTTTTCTTTTCTTGAAAGGTTTCTAGCCTGCCAAAAGAAAGGAGTTGAATTCGAAGAGGAAGAAGCTGAACTTTTCTCAAAGAGCTGGGAAAAGTCACGCGACACAACAGTCAGGCTTTTTAATTTCGTGAAAGGTATGCCACCCCACGAGACTAAAAAAACCCTGAGTCTGAACGAGGCAAGGAACTTCATTGTCACCATGAGCAAACCAATGGGTGAAGCTGTTGAACTTATCGAAATGAACTTAAAGAAGGTCAAATTAACCGAAAAGCTGTGCAAGCAGGATGACGATGAGATCGAAAAGTTCCAGGAGAGGCTTCATTTCAAAGGCTATGAACGGGAGATAACCGAATTGGATTATCCCATAACTGTTTGCGCTCACGAAGATTGCAAGGAGTACCAACATGTCGGAAAGTCGATGGAGAGGCAAACAAATTACAAAACGGTCTGCCACGATCACTGCTACCTTCAAGGAGTTCCGCTTGAAACTACTAACAACGACCAACTTTATCGCTGTCGAGCCATGGCTGAAGGGAACTGTACAACGTGCCAGCACAACTACAGATTTCACATGCATATGACCTACACCACTACCATTAAAGAGAAAATATTCTTGTCAGATGAAATACAGGAAAAGATCAACAAAATGACCGACGTGAAGGGACAAAAGGAAGCACTAATCCGTGAGCTGGAGAAGCAGATAAAAGAGAATGAAGAAGAGCGGGAGTTCATCTACAAGTGTGCAGGCCGCTTTGGTGCATTCCTCAAGCAGAATGCCATGATTCCCTACAACGACTCCTTCAGCGAATACCTTGACATGCTGATCAAGGAGGAAGAGGCCAAGGAAATAGAGATAAGAGACGACGAAAGGATTGAAATACTGAAGAAAGACAAGAAGTCATACGAGGAGCAGAAAAAAGCTATCATCGAGCAAACATCGAGTCCCAAGGAAAGTGAAGGAAATGTCATTCAAATAAAAATGATCTATGATATGAAAGACGAGCTCTGCTCTCTGACACACAATGGGGATACTCTCAAAAAAGCCCTAGGTACTGTAAATTTCAGTAAATCGCTAGATCTGGGTTATCTTTAGTCTCCCTCGCAGCCGTTTTTTGGATGTCAATCAACGTACCCCCAAAAGAAAAAAAGTTCTTTTAGGGGAACATTGCGTGACATCCAAAAAACGGCTGCGAAGGAGACTAGGTTATGTTACAATGTAGGTTTTAGTTGTTTTCAG